>OX454333.1:50872896-51298896 GCA_949716465.1 Chalcosyrphus nemorum | reverse complement strand
GTGGGCGCGACCATATACAATTTAATGATTATTAAATAAGTTGTAGGATATGAAGACGGTTTTAATTTTAAGAGTTTATTTTTATTTGTAATTTATAATGTACTAGTTACATACAGAAATTATTTTGTTTGTGATTCTTAGTTTAATTTTAACTATTTGTGTTTTCATAGAGTTGTGTTTTTAAGATAATTAGCACGTAAAGTTTTAGGTTATATTTAAATTGGATAAGGTCCAAATAATTAGTTTATGTAGCAGAAACTAATCGTTATAATAATTTTGTCATAAATAAGATAATGATGCTAAAGATAAAAAAAAAATATTTTAATAATATTAAACTAGTATTCCTCCAACAAAAATTAAAAGAATGCTACACATCGGCCAGAGCAAATAGTCTGATGCCCTATTCCTTTCCTATATACCAAAATATGTAGCCACTTCCTCAAAAAATTGCCTAAAATTTTATAAAGTTTTTTCTTATAAAATTACTCCAAGAGAATTTTAATTCAAAACAGGGGCGTGGTAGTGGGCGGATTTTTTAAATATCTCAACATATACTCAAGTTTTCTTCTAAAGATTGATATTATATGATTAAAATCTACGAAAAACCGTTTTAAAAAAAAAACGCCCCTAAAATGTGGGCGCGGCCATATACAATTTAATGAATATAAAATAAGTTGTAGGATATGAAGACGGTTCTAATTTTAAGAGTTTATTTTAATTTGTAATTTATAATGTACTAGTTACATACAGAAATTATTTTGTTTGTGATTCTTAGTTTAATTTTAACTATTTGTGTTTTCATAGAGTTGTGTTTTTAAGATAATTAGCACGTAAAGTTTTAGGTTATATTTAAATTGGATAAGGTCCAAATAATTAGTTTATGTAGCAGAAACTAATCGTTATAATAATTTTGTCATAAATAAGATAATGATGCTAAAGATAAAAAAAAAATATTTTAATAATATTAAACTAGTATTCCTCCAACAAAAATTAAAAGAATGCTACACATCGGCCAGAGCAAATAGTCTGATGCCCTATTCCTTTCCTATATACCAAAATATGTAGCCACTTCCTCAAAAAATTGCCTAAAATTTTATAAAGTTTTTTCTTATAAAATTACTCCAAGAGAATTTTAATTCAAAACAGGGGAGTGGTAGTGGGCGGATTTTTCAAATATCTCAACATATACTCAAGTTTGCTTCTAAAGATTGATATTATATGATTAAAATCTACGAAAAACCGTTTTTTAAAAAAAACGCCCCTAAAATGTGGGCGCGGCCATATACAATTTAATGAATATAAAATAAGTTGTAGGATATGAAGACGGTTTTAATTTTAAGAGTTTATTTTTATTTATGATTTATAATGTACTAATTACATACAGAAATTATTTTGTTTGTGATTCTTAGTTTAATTTTAACTATTTGTGTTTTCATAGAGTTGCGTTTTTAAGATAATTAGCACGTAAAGTTTTAGGTTATATTTATATTGGATAAGGTCCAAATAATTAGTTTATGTAGCAGAAACTAATCGTTATAATAATTTTGTCATAAATAAGATAATGATGCTAAAGATAAAAAAAAATATTTTAATAATATTAAACTAGTATTCCTCCAATAAAAATTAAAAGAATGCTACACATCGGCCAGAGCGAATAGTCTGATGCCCTATTCCTTTCCTATATACCAAAATATGTAGCCACTTCCTCAAAAAATTGCCTAAAATTTTATAAAGTTTATTTCTTATAAAATTACTCCAAGAGAATTTTAATTCAAAACAGGGGCGTGGTAGTGGGCGGATGTTTTAAATATCTCAACATATACTCAAGTTTGCTTCTAAAGATTGATATTATATGATTGAAATCTACGAAAAACTGTTTTTTAAAAAAAGCGCCCCTAAAATGTGGGCGCGACCATATACAATTTAATGAATATAAAATAAGTTGTAGGATATGAAGACGGTTTTAATTTTAAGAGTTTATTTTTATTTATAATTTATAATGTACTAATTACATACAGAAATTATTTTGTTTGTGATTTTTAGTTTAATTTTAACTATTTGTGTTTTCATAGAGTTGCGTTTTTAAGATAATTAGCACGTAAAGTTTTAGGTTATATTCAAATTGGATAAGGTCCAAATAATTAGTTTATGTAGCAGAAACTAATCGTTATAATAATTTTGTCATAAATAAGATAATGATGCTAAAGATAAAAAAAAAATATTTTAATAATATTATACTAGTATTCCTCCAATAAAAATTAAAAGAATGCTACACATCGGCCAGAGCGAATAGTCTGATGCCCTATTCCTTTCCTATATACCAAAATATGTAGCCACTTCCTCAAAAAATTGCCTAAAATTTTATAAAGTTTTTTCTTATAAAATTACTCCAAGAGAATTTTAATTCAAAACAGGGGCGTGGTAGTGGGCGGATTTTTCAAATATCTCAACATATACTCAAGTATACTTCTAAAGATTTATATTATATGATTGAAATGTACGAAAAACTGTTTTTTAAAAAAAAGTGCCCCTAAAATGTGGGCGCGACCTTATACAATTTAATGAATATAAAATAAGTTGTAGGATATGAAGACGGTTTTAATTTTAAGAGTTTATTTTTATTTATAATTTAAAATGTACTAATTACATACAGAAATTATTTTGTTTGTGATTCTTAGTTTAATTTTAACTATTTGTGTTTTCATAGAGTTGCGTTTTTAAGATAATTAGCACGCAAAGTTTTAGGTTATATTCAAATTGGATAAGGTCCAAATAATTAGTTTATGTAGCAGAAACTAATCGTTATAATAATTTTGTAATAAATAAGATAATGATGCTAAAGATAAAAACAAAATATTTTAATAATATTTAACTAGTATTCCTCCAATAAAAATTAAAAGAATGCTACACATCGGCCAGAGCGAATAGTCTGATGCCCTATTCCTTTCCTATATACCAAAATATGTAGCCACTTCCTCAAAAAATTGCCTAAGACTTTATAAAATTTATTTCTTATAAAATTACTCCAAGAGAATTTTAATTCAAAACAGGGGCGTGGTAGTGGGCGGATTTTTCAAATATCTCAACATATACTCAAGTTTGCTTCTAAAGATTGATATTATATGATTGAAATCTACGAAAAACTGTTTTTTTAAAAAAGTGCCCCTAAAATGTAGGCGCGACCATATACAATTTAATGAATATTAAATAAGTTGTAGGATATGAAGACGGTTTTAATTTTAAGAGTTTATTTTTATTTATAATTTATAATGTACTAATTACATACAGAAATTATTTTGTTTGTGATTCTTAGTTTAATTTTAACTATTTGTGTTTTCATAGAGTTGCGTTTTTAAGATAATTAGCACGTAAAGTTTTAGGTTATATTCAAATTGGATAAGGTCCAAATAATTAGTTTATGTAGCAGAAACTAATCGTTATAATAATTTTGTCATAAATAAGATAATGATGCTAAAGATAAAAAAAAATATTTTAATAATATTAAACTAGTATTCCTCCAATAAAAATTAAAAGAATGCTACACATCGGCCAGAGCGAATAGTCTGATGCCCTATTCCTTTCCTATATACCAAAATATGTAGCCACTTCCTCAAACAATTGCCTACAATTTTATAAAGTTTATTTCTTATAAAATTACTCCAAGAGAATTTTAATTCAAAACAGGGGCGTGGTAGTGGGCGGATTTTTCAAATATCTCAACAAATACTCAAGTTTACTTCTAAAGATTGATATTATATGATTGAAATGTACGAAAAACTGTTTTTTAAAAAAAGTGCCACTAAAATGTAGGCGCGACCATATACAATTTAATGAATATTAAATAAGTTGTAGGATATGAAGACGGTTTTAATTTTAAGAGTTTATTTTTATTTATAATTTATAATGTACTAATTACATACAGAAATTATTTTGTTTGTGATTCTTAGTTTAATTTTAACTATTTGTGTTTTCATAGAGTTGCGTTTTTAAGATAATTAGCACGTAAAGTTTTAGGTTATATTTAAATTGGATAAGGTGCAAATAATTAGTTTATGTAGCAGAAACTAATCGTTATAATAATTTTGTCATAAATAAGATAATGATGCTAAAGATAAAAAAAAAATATTTTAATAATATTAAACTAGTATTCCTCCATCAAAAATTAAAAGAATGCTACACATCGGCCAGAGCAAATAGTCTGATGCCCTATTCCTTTCCTATATACCAAAATATGTAGCCACTTCCTCAAAAAATTGCCTAAAATTTTATAAAGTTTTTTCTTATAAAATTACTCCAAGAGAATTTTAATTCAAAACAGGGGCGTGGTAGTGGGCGGATTTTTCAAATATCTCAACATATACTCAAGTTTGCTTCTAAAGATTGATATTATATGATTAAAATCTACGAAAAACCGTTTTTTAAAAAAAACGCCCCTAAAATTGTGGGCGCGGCCATATACAATTTAATGAATATAAAATAAGTTGTAGGATATGAAGACGGTTTTAATTTTAAGAGTTTATTTTTATTTATGATTTATAATGTACTAATTACATACAGAAATTATTTTGTTTGTGATTCTTAGTTTAATTTTAACTATTTGTGTTTTCATAGAGTTGCGTTTTTAAGATAATTAGCACGTAAAGTTTTAGGTTATATTTAAATTGGATAAGGTCCAAATAATTAGTTTATGTAGCAGAAACTAATCGTTATAATAATTTTGTCATAAATAAGATAATGATGCTAAAGATTAAAAAAAAATATTTTAATAATATTAAACTAGTATTCCTCCAACAAAAATTAAAAGAATGCTACACATCGGCCAGAGCAAATAGTCTGATGCCCTATTCCTTTCCTATATACCAAAATATGTAGCCACTTCCTCAAAAAATTGCCTAAAATTTTATAAAGTTTATTTCTTATAAAATTACTCCAAGAGTATTTTAATTCAAAACAGGGGCGTGGTAGTGGGCGGATTTTTCAAATATCTCAACATATACTCAAGTTTGCTTCTAAAGATTGATATTATATGATTTTTAAAAACGGTTTTTCGTAGATTTTAATCATATAATATCAATCTTTAGAAGCAAACTTGAGTATATGTTGAGATATTTGAAAAATCCGCCCACTACCACGCCCCTGTTTTGAATTAAAATACTCTTGGAGTAATTTTATAAGAAATAAACTTTATAAAATTTTAGGCAATTTTTTGAGGAAGTGGCTACATATTTTGGTATATAGGAAAGGAATAGGGCATCAGACTATTTGCTCTGGCCGATGTGTAGCATTCTTTTAATTTTTGTTGGAGGAATACTAGTTTAATATTATTAAAATATTTTTTTTTAATCTTTAGCATCATTATCTTATTTATGACAAAATTATTATAACGATTAGTTTCTGCTACATAAACTAATTATTTGGACCTTATCAAATTATTTATGATTTATAATGTACTAATTACATACAGAAATTATTTTGTTTGTGATTCTTAGTTTAATTTTAACTATTTGTGTTTTCATAGAGTTGAGTTTTTAAGATAATTAGCACGTAAAGTTTTAGGTTATATTTAAATTGGATAAGGTCCAAATAATTAGTTTATGTAGCAGAAACTAATCGTTATAATAATTTTGTCATAAATAAGATAATGATGCTAAAGATAAAAAAAAAATATTTTAATAATATTAAACTAGTATTCCTCCAACAAAAATTAAAAGAATGCTACACATCGGCCAGAGCAAATAGTCTGATGCCCTATTCCTTTCCTATATACCAAAATATGTAGCCACTTCCTCAAAAAATTGCCTAAAATTTTATAAAGTTTTTTCTTATAAAATTACTCCAAGAGAATTTTAATTCAAAACAGGGGCGTGGTAGTGGGCGGATTTTTCAAATATCTCAACATATACTCAAGTTTGCTTCTAAAGATTAATATTATATGATTAAAATCTACGAAAAACCGTTTTTAAAAAAAAACGCCCCTAAAATGTGGGCGCGACCATATACAATTTAATGAATATTAAATAAGTTGTAGGATATGAAGACGGTTTTAATTTTAAGAGTTTATTTATATTTGTAATTTATAATGTACTAGTTACATACAGAAATTATTTTGTTTGTGATTCTTAGTTTAATTTTAACTATTTGTGTTTTCATAGAGTTGCGTTTTTAAGATAATTAGCACGTAAAGTTTTAGGTTATATTCAAATTGGATAAGGTCCAAATAATTAGTTTATGTAGCAGAAACTAATCGTTGTAATAATTTTGTCATAAATAAGATAATGATGCTAAAGATAAAAAAAAATATTTTAATAATATTAAACTAGTATTCCTCCAATAAAAATTAAAAGAATGCTACACATCGGCCAGAGCGAATAGTCTGATGCCCTATTCCTTTCCTATATAAAAAAATATGTAGCCACTTCCTCAAAAATTGCCTAAGATTTTACAAAGTTTATTTCTTATAAAATTACTCCAAGAGAATTTTAATTCAAAACAGGGGCGTGGTAGTGGGCGGATTTTTTAAATATCTCAACATATACTCAAGTTTACTTCTAAAGATTGATATTATATGATTGAAATCTACGAAAAACTGTACAATATAAAATAAGTTGTAGGATATGAAGACGGTTTGAATTTTAAGAGTTTATTTTTATTTATGATTTATAATGTACTAATTACATACAGAAATTATTTTGTTTGTGATTCTTAGTTTAATTTTAACTATTTGTGTTTTCATAGAGTTGCGTTTTTAAGATAATTAGCACGTAAAGTTTTAGGTTATATTCAAATTGGATAAGGTCCAAATAATTAGTTTATGTAGCAGAAACTAATCGTTATAATAATTTTGTCATAAATAAGATAATGATGCTAAAGATAAAAAAAAAAATATTTTAATAATATTAAACTTGTATTCCTCCAATAAAAATTAAAAGAATGCTACACATCGGCCAGAGCGAATAGTCTGATGCCCTATTCCTTTCCTATATACCAAAATATGTAGCCACTTCCTCAAAAAATTGCCTAAAATTTTATAAAGTTTTTTTTTATAAAATTATTCGAAGAGAATTTTAATTCAAAACAGGGGCGTGGTAGTGGGCGGATTTTTCAAATATCTCAACATATACTCAAGTTTGTTTCTAAAGATTGATATTATATGATTAAAATCTACGAAAAACCGTTTTTTAAAAAAAACGCCCCTAAAATGTGGGCGCGGCCATATACAATTTAATGAATATAAAATAAGTTGTAGGATATGAATACGGTTTTAATTTTAAGAGTTTATTTTTATTTATGATTTATAATGTACTAATTACATACAGAAATTATTTTGTTTGTGATTCTTAGTGTAATTTTAACTATTTGTGTTTTCATAGAGTTGCGTTTTTAAGATAATTAGCACGTAAAGTTTTAGGTTATATTCAAATTGGATAAGGTCCAAATAATTAGTTTATGTAGCAGAAACTAATCGTTATAATAATTTTGTCATAAATAAGATAATGATGCTAAAGATAAAAAAAAAATATTTTAATAATATTAAACTAGTATTCCTCCAACAAAAATTGAAAGAATGGTACACATCGGCCAGAGCAAATAGTCTGATGCCCTATTCCTTTCCTATATACCAAAATATGTAGCCACTTCCTCAAAAAATTGCCTAAAATTTTATAAAGTTTTTTCTTATAAAATTACTCCAAGAGAATTTTAATTCAAAACAGGGGCGTGGTAGTGGGCGGATTTTTTAAATATCTCAACATATACTCAAGTTTACTTCTAAAGATTGATATTATATGATTGAAATCTACGAAAAACTGTACAATATAAAATAAGTTGTAGGATATGAAGACGGTTTTAATTTTAAGAGTTTATTTTTATTTATGATTTATAATGTACTAATTACATACAGAAATTATTTTGTTTGTGATTCTTAGTTTAATTTTAACTATTTGTGTTTTCATAGAGTTGCGTTTTTAAGATAATTAGCACGTAAAGTTTTAGGTTATATTCAAATTGGATAAGGTCCAAATAATTAGTTTATGTAGCAGAAACTAATCGTTATAATAATTTTGTCATAAATAAGATAATGATGCTAAAGATAAAAAAAATATTTTAATAATATTAAACTTGTATTCCTCCAATAAAAATTAAAAGAATGCTACACATCGGCCAGAGCGAATAGTCTGATTCCCTATTCCTTTCCTATATACCAAAATATGTAGCCACTTCCTCAAAAAATTGCCTAAAATTTTATAAAGTTTTTTCTTATAAAATTACTCGAAGAGAATTTTAATTCAAAACAGGGGCGTGGTAGTGGGCGGATTTTTCAAATATCTCAACATATACTCAAGTTTGTTTCTAAAGATTGATATTATATGATTAAAATCTACGAAAAACCGTTTTTTAAAAAAAACGCCCCTAAAATGTGGGCGCGGCCATATACAATTTAATGAATATAAAATAAGTTGTAGGATATGAATACGGTTTTAATTTTAAGAGTTTATTTTTATTTATGATTTATAATGTACTAATTACATACAGAAATTATTTTGTTTGTGATTCTTAGTGTAATTTTAACTATTTGTGTTTTCATAGAGTTGCGTTTTTAAGATAATTAGCACGTAAAGTTTTAGGTTATATTCAAATTGGATAAGGTCCAAATAATTAGTTTATGTAGCAGAAACTAATCGTTATAATAATTTTTCCATAAATAAGATAATGATGCTAAAGATAAAAAAAAAATATTTTAATAATATTAAACTAGTATTCCTCCAACAAAAATTGAAAGAATGGTACACATCGGCCAGAGCAAATAGTCTGATGCCCTATTCCTTTCCTATATACCAAAATATGTAGCCACTTCCTCAAAAAATTGCCTAAAATTTTATAAAGTTTTTTCTTATAAAATTACTCCAAGAGAATTTTAATTCAAAACAGGGGCGTGGTAGTGGGCGGATTTTTTAAATATCTCAACATATACTCAAGTTTACTTCTAAAGATTGATATTATATGATTGAAATCTACGAAAAACTGTACAATATAAAATAAGTTGTAGGATATGAAGACGGTTTTAATTTTAAGAGTTTATTTTTATTTATGATTTATAATGTACTAATTACATACAGAAATTATTTTGTTTGTGATTCTTAGTTTAATTTTAACTATTTGTGTTTTCATAGAGTTGCGTTTTTAAGCATGTAAAGTTTTAGGTTATATTCAAATTGGATAAGGTCCAAATAATTAGTTTATGTAGCAGAAACTAATCGTTATAATAATTTTGTCATAAATAAGATAATGATGCTAAAGATAAAAAAAAAAATATTTTAATAATATTAAACTTGTATTCCTCCAATAAAAATTAAAAGAATGCTACACATCGGCCAGAGCGAATAGTCTGATGCCCTATTCCTTTCCTATATACCAAAATATGTAGCCACTTCTTCAAAAAATTGCCTAAAATTTTATAAAGTTTTTTCTTATAAAATTACTCGAAGAGAATTTTAATTCAAAACAGGGGCGTGGTAGTGGGCGGATTTTTCAAATATCTCAACATATACTCAAGTTTGCTTCTAAAGATTGATATTATATGATTAAAATCTACGAAAAACCGTTTTAAAAAAAAAACGCCCCTAAAATGTGGGCGCGACCATATACAATTTAATGAATATAAAATAAGTTGTAGGATATGAAGACGGTTTTAATTTTAAGAGTTTATTTTTATTTATGATTTATAATGTACTAATTACATACAGAAATTATTTTGTTTGTGATTCTTAGTTTAATTTTAACTATTTGTGTTTTCATAGAGTTGCGTTTTTAAGATAATTAGCACGTAAAGTTTTAGGTTATATTCAAATTGGATAAGGTCCAAATAATTAGTTTATGTAGCAGAAACTAATCGTTATAATAATTTTGTCATAAATAAGATAATGATGCTAAAGATAAAAAAAAAAAATTTTAATAATATTAAACTTGTATTCCTCCAATAAAAATTAAAAGAATGCTACACATCGGCCAGAGCGAATAGTCTGATTCCCTATTCCTTTCCTATATACCAAAATATGTAGCCACTTCCTCAAAAAATTGCCTAAAATTTTATAAAGTTTTTTTAAAATTACTCGAAGAGAATTTTAATTCAAAACAGGGGCGTGGTAGTGGGCGGATTTTTCAAATATCTCAACATATACTCAAGTTTGCTTCTAAAGATTGATATTATATGATTAAAATCTACGAAAAACCGTTTTTTAAAAAAAACGCCCCTAAAATGTGGGCGCGGCCATATACAATTTAATGAATATAAAATAAGTTGTAGGATATGAAGAAGGTTTTAATTTTAAGAGTTTATTTTTATTTATGATTTATAATGTACTAATTACATACAGAAATTATTTTGTTTGTGATTCTTAGTGTAATTTTAACTATTTGTGTTTTCATAGAGTTGCGTTTTTAAGATAATTAGCACGTAAAGTTTTAGGTTATATTCAAATTGGATAAGGTCCAAATAATTAGTTTATGTAGCAGAAACTAATCGTTATAATAATTTTGTCATAAATAAGATAATGATGCTAAAGATAAAAGAAAAATATTTTAGTAATATTAAACTAGTATTCCTCTAACAAAAATTAAAAGAATGCTACACATCGGCCAGAGCAAATAGTCTGATGCCCTATTCCTTTCCTGTATACCAAAATATGTAGCCACTTCCTCAAAAAATTGCTTAAATTTTATAAAGTTTTTTCTTATAAAATTACTCCAAGAGAATTTTAATTCAAAACAGGGGCGTGGTAGTGGGCGGATGTTTTAAATATCTCAACATATACTCAAGTTTGCTTCTAAAGATTGATATTATATGATTAAAATCTACGAAAAACCGTTTTAAAAAAAAAACGCCCCTAAAATGTGGGCGCGACCATATACAATTTAATGAATATAAAATAAGTTGTAGGATATGAAGACGGTTTTAATTTTAAGAGTTTATTTTTATTTATGATTTATAATGTACTAATTACATACAGAAATTATTTTGTTTGTGATTCTTAGTTTAATTTTAACTATTTGTGTTTTCATAGAGTTGCGTTTTTAAGATAATTAGCACGTAAAGTTTTAGGTTATATTCAAATTGGATAAGGTCCAAATAATTAGTTTATGTAGCAGAAACTAATCGTTATAATAATTTTGTCATAAATAAGATAATGATGCTAAAGATAAAAAAAAAATATTTTAATAATATTAAACTAGTACTCCTCCAACAAAAATTGAAAGAATGGTACACATCGGCCAGAGCAAATAGTCTGATGCCCTATTCCTTTCCTATATACCAAAATATGTAGCCACTTCCTCAAAAAATTGCCTAAAATTTTATAAAGTTTTTTCTTATAAAATTACTCTAAGAGAATTTTAATTCAAAACAGGGGCGTGGTAGTGGGCGGATTTTTTAAATATCTCAACATATACTCAAGTTTACTTCTAAAGATTGATATTATATGATTGAAATCTACGAAAAACTGTACAATATAAAATAAGCTGTAGGATATGAAGACGGTTTTAATTTTAAGAGTTTATTTTTATTTATGATTTATAATGTACTAATTACATACAGAAATTATTTTGTTTGTGATTCTTAGTTTAATTTTAACTATTTGTGTTTTCATAGAGTTGCGTTTTTAAGATAATTAGCACGTAAAGTTTTAGGTTATATTCAAATTGGATAAGGCCCAAATAATTAGTTTATGTAGCAGAAACTAATCGTTATAATAATTTTGTCATAAATAAGATAATGATGCTAAAGATAAAAAAAAAAATATTTTAATAATATTAAACTTGTATTCCTCCAATAAAAATTAAAAGAATGCTACACATCGGCCAGAGCGAATAGCCTGATGCCCTATTCCTTTCCTATATACCAAAATATGTAGCCACTTCCTCAAAAAATTGCCTAAAATTTTATAAAGTTTTTTCTTATAAAATTACTCGAAGAGAATTTTAATTCAAAACAGGGGCGTGGTAGTGGGCGGATTTTTCAAATATCTCAACATATACTCAAGTTTGCTTCTAAAGATTGATATTATATGATTAAAATCTACGAAAAACCGTTTTAAAAAAAAAACGCCCCTAAAATGTGGGCGCGACCATATACAATTTAATGAATATAAAATAAGTTGTACGATATGAAGACGGTTTTAATTTTAAGAGTTTATTTTTATTTATGATTTATAATGTACTAATTACATACAGAAATTATTTTGTTTGTGATTCTTAGTGTAATTTTAACTATTTGTGTTTTCATAGAGTTGCGTTTTTAAGATAATTAGCACGTAAAGTTTTAGGTTATATTCAAATTGGATAAGGTCCAAATAATTAGTTTATGTAGCAGAAACTAATCGTTATAATAATTTTGTCATAAATAAGATAATGATGCTAAAGATAAAAAAAAAAATATTTTAATAATATTAAACTTGTATTCCTCCAATAAAAATTAAAAGAATGCTACACATCGGCTAGAGTGAATAGTCTGATGCCCTATTCCTTTCCTATATACCAAAATATGTAGCCACTTCCTCAAAAAATTGCCTAAAATTTTATAAAGTTTTTTCTTATAAAATTACTCGAAGAGAATTTTAATTCAAAACAGGGGCGTGGTTGTGGGCGGATTTTTCAAATATCTCAACATATACTCAAGTTTGTTTCTAAAGATTGATATTATATGATTAAAATCTACGAAAAACCGTTTTTAAAAAAAAAACGCCCCTAAAATGTGGGCGCGACCATATACAATTTAATGAATATAAAATAAGTTGTAGGATATGAAGACGGTTTTAATTTTAAGAGTTTATTTTTATTTATAATTTATAATGTACTAGTTACATACAGAAATTATTTTGTTTGTGATTCTTAGTTTAATTTTAACTATTTGTGTTTTCATAGAGTTGCGTTTTTAAGATAATTAGCACGTAAAGTTTTAGGTTATATTCAAATTGGATAAGACCCAAATAATTAGTTTATGTAGCAGAAACTAATCGTTATAATAATTTTGTCATAAATAAGATAATGATGCTAAAGATAAAAAAAAAATATTTTAATAATATTAAACTTGTATTCCTCCAATAAAAATTAAAAGAATGCTACACATCGGCCAGAGCGAATAGTCTGATTCCCTATTCCTTTCCTATATACCAAAATATGTAGCCACTTCCTCAAAAAATTGCCTAAAATTTTATAAAGTTTTTGTAAAATTACTCGAAGAGAATTTTAATTCAAAACAGGGGCGTGGTAGTGGGCGGATTTTTCAAATATCTCAACATATACTCAAGTTTGCTTCTAAAGATTGATATTATATGATTAAAATCTACGAAAAACCGTTTTTTTAAAAAAACGCCCCTAAAATGTGGGCGCGGCCATATACAATTTAATGAATATAAAATAAGTTGTAGGATATGAAGACGGTTTTAATTTTAAGAGTTTATTTTTATTTATGATTTATAATGTACTAATTACATACAGAAATTATTTTGTTTGTGATTCTTAGTGTAATTTTAACTATTTGTGTTTTCATAGAGTTGCGTTTTTAAGATAATTAGCACGTAAAGTTTTAGGTTATATTCAAATTGGATAAGGTCCAAATAATTAGTTTATGTAGCAGAAACTAATCGTTATAATAATTTTGTCATAAATAAGATAATGATGCTAAAGATAAAAGAAAAATATTTTAATAATATTGAACTAGTATTCCTCCAACAAAAATTAAAAGAATGCTACACATCGGCCAGAGCAAATAGTCTGATGCCCTATTCCTTTCCTATATACCAAAATATGTAGCCACTTCCTCAAAAAATTGCTTAAATTTTATAAAGTTTTTTCTTATAAAATTACTCCAAGAGAATTTTAATTCAAAACAGGGGCGTGGTAGTGGGCGGATGTTTTAAATATCTCAACATATACTCAAGTTTGCTTCTAAAGATTGATATTATATGATTAAAATCTACGAAAAACCGTTTTTAAAAAAAAACGCCCCTAAAATGTGGGCGCGACCATATACAATTTAATGAATATAAAATAAGTTGTAGGATATGAAGACGGTTTTAATTTTAAGAGTTTATTTTTATTTATGATTTATAATGTACTAATTACATACAGAAATTATTTTGTTTGTGATTCTTAGTTTAATTTTAACTATTTGTGTTTTCATAGAGTTGCGTTTTTAAGATAATTAGCACGTAAAGTTTTAGGTTATATTCAAATTGGATAAGGTCCAAATAATAAGTTTATGTAGCAGAAACTAATCGTTATAATAATTTTGTCATAAATAAGATAATGATGCTAAAGATAAAAAAAAAATATTTTAATAATATTAAACTAGTATTCCTCCAACAAAAATTAAAAGAATGCTACACATCGGCCAGAGCAAATGGTCTGATGCCCTATTCCTTTCCTATATACCAAAATATGTAGCCACTTCCTCAAAAAATTGCCTAAAATTTTATAAAGTTTTTTCTTATAAAATTACTCGAAGAGAATTTTAATTCAAAACAGGGGCGTGGTAGTGGGCGGATTTTTCAAATATCTCAACATATACTCAAGTTTGCTTCTAAAGATTGATATTATATGATTAAAATCTACGAAAAACCGTTTTTAAAAAAAACGCCCCTAAAAGGTGGGCGCGGCCATATACAATTTAATGAATATAAAATAAGTTGTAGGATATGAAGACGGTTTTAATTTTAAGAGTTTATTTTTATTTATGATTTATAATGTACTAATTACATACAGAAATTATTTTGTTTGTGATTCTTAGTTTAATTTTAACTATTTGTGTTTTCATAGAGTTGCGTTTTTAAGATAATTAGCACGTAAAGTTTTAGGTTATATTCAAATTGGATAAGGTCCAAATAATTAGTTTATGTAGCAGAAACTAATCGTTATAATAATTTTGTCATAAATAAGATAATGATGCTAAAGATAAAAAAAAAATATTTTAATAATATTAAACTTGTATTCCTCCAATAAAAATTAAAAGAATGCTACACATCGGCCAGAGCGAATAGTCTGATTCCCTATTCCTTTCCTATATACCAAAATATGTAGCCACTTCCTCAAAAAAATTGCCTAAAATTTTATAAAGTTTTTTTAAAATTACTCGAAGAGAATTTTAATTCAAAACAGGGGCGTGGTAGTGGGCGGATTTTTCAAATATCTCAACATATACTCAAGTTTGCTTCTAAAGATTGATATTATATGATTAAAATCTACGAAAAACCGTTTTTTAAAAAAAACGCCCCTAAAATGTGGGCGCGGCCATATACAATTTAATGAATATAAAATAAGTTGTAGGATATGAAGACGGTTTTAATTTTAAGAGTTTATTTTTATTTATGATTTATAATGTACTAATTACATACAGAAATTATTTTGTTTGTGATTCTTAGTGTAATTTTAACTATTTGTGTTTTCATAGAGTTGCGTTTTTAAGATAATTAGCACGTAAAGTTTTAGGTTATATTCAAATTGGATAAGGTCCAAATAATTAGTTTATGTAGCAGAAACTAATCGTTATAATAATTTTGTCATAAATAAGATAATGATGCTAAAGATAAAAAAAAAATATTTTAATAATATTGAACTAGTATTCCTCCAACAAAAATTAAAAGAATGCTACACATCGGCCAGAGCAAATAGTCTGATGCCCTATTCCTTTCCTATATACCAAAATATGTAGCCACTTCCTCAAAAAATTGCTTAAATTTTATAAAGTTTTTTCTTATAAAATTACTCCAAGAGAATTTTAATTCAAAACAGGGGCGTGGTAGTGGGCGGATGTTTTAAATATCTCAACATATACTCAAGTTTGCTTCTAAAGATTGATATTATATGATTAAAATCTACGAAAAACCGTTTTTAAAAAAAAACGCCCCTAAAATGTGGGCGCGACCATATACAATTTAATGAATATAAAATAAGTTGTAGGATATGAAGACGGTTTTAATTTTAAGAGTTTATTTTTATTTATGATTTATAATGTACTAATTACATACAGAAATTATTTTGTTTGTGATTCTTAGTGTAATTTTAACTATTTGTGTTTTCATAGAGTTGCGTTTTTAAGATAATTAGCACGTAAAGTTTTAGGTTATATTCAAATTGGATAAGGTCCAAATAATTAGTTTATGTAGCAGAAACTAATCGTTATAATAATTTTGTCATAAATAAGATAATGATGCTAAAGATAAAAAAAAAAATATTTTAATAATATTAAACTTGTATTCCTCCAATAAAAATTAAAAGAATGCTACACATCGGCTAGAGTGAATAGTCTGATGCCCTATTCCTTTCCTATATACCAAAATATGTAGCCACTTCCTCAAAAAATTGCCTAAAATTTTATAAAGTTTTTTCTTATAAAATTACTCGAAGAGAATTTTAATTCAAAACAGGGGCGTGGTAGTGGGCGGATTTTTCAAATATCTCAACATATACTCAAGTTTGTTTCTAAAGATTGATATTATATGATTAAAATCTACGAAAAACCGTTTTTTTTAAAAAACGCCCCTAAAATGTGGGCGCGACCATATACAATTTAATGAATATAAAATAAGTTGTTGGATATGAAGACGGTTTTAATTTTAAGAGTTTATTTTTATTTATAATTTATAATGTACTAGTTACATACAGAAATTATTTTGTTTGTGATTCTTAGTTTAATTTTAACTATTTGTGTTTTCATAGAGTTGCGTTTTTAAGATAATTAGCACGTAAAGTTTTAGGTTATATTCAAATTGGATAAGGCCCAAATAATTAGTTTATGTAGCAGAAACTAATCGTTATAATAATTTTGTCATAAATAAGATAATGATGCTAAAGATAAAAGAAAAATATTTTAATAATATTGAACTAGTATTCCTCCAACAAAAATTAAAAGAATGCTACACATCGGCCAGAGCAAATAGTCTGATGCCCTATTCCTTTCCTATATACCAAAATATGTAGCCACTTCCTCAAAAAATTGCTTAAATTTTATAAAGTTTTTTCTTATAAAATTACTCCAAGAGAATTTTAATTCAAAACAGGGGCGTGGTAGTGGGCGGATGTTTTAAATATCTCAACATATACTCAAGTTTGCTTCTAAAGATTGATATTATATGATTAAAATCTACGAAAAACCGTTTTTTAAAAAAAACGCCCCTAAAATGTGGGAGCGGCCATATACAATTTAATGAATATAAAATAAGTTGTAGGATATGAAGACGGTTTTAATTTTAAGAGTTTATTTTTATTTATGATTTATAATGTACTAATTACATACAGAAATTATTTTGTTTGTGATTCTTAGTTTAATTTTAACTATTTGTGTTTTCATAGAGTTGCGTTTTTAAGATAAGTAGCACGTAAAGTTTTAGGTTATATTCAAATTGGATAAGGTCCAAATAATTAGTTTATGTAGCAGAAACTAATCGTTATAATAATTTTGTCATAAATAAGATAATGATGCTAAAGATAAAAAAAAATATTTTAATAATATTAAACTAGTATTCCTCCAATAAAAATTAAATGAATGCTACACATCGGCCAGAGCGAATAGTCTGATGCCCTATTCCTTTCCTATATACCAAAATATATAGCCACTTCCTCAAAAAATTGCCTACAATTTTATAAAGTTTATTTCTTATAAAATTACTCCAAGAGAAATTCAATTCAAAACAGGGGCGTGGTAGTGGGCGGATTTTTCAAATATCTCAACATATACTCAAGTTTACTTCTAAAGATTGATATTATATGATTGAAATCTACGAAAAACTGTTTTTTAAAAAAAGCGCCCCTAAAATGTTAAACTAGTATTCCTCCAACAAAAATTAAAAGAATGCTACACATCGGCCAGAGCAAATAGTCTGATGCCCTATTCCTTTCCTATATACCAAAATATGTAGCCACTTCCTCAAAAAATTGCTTAAATTTTATAAAGTTTTTTCTTATAAAATTACTCCAAGAGAATTTTAATTCAAAACAGGGGCGTGGTAGTGGGCGGATGTTTTAAATATCTCAACATATACTCAAGTTTGCTTCTAAAGATTGATATTATATGATTAAAATCTACGAAAAACCGTTTTTAAAAAGAAACGCCCCTAAAATGTGGGCGCGACCATATACAATTTAATGAATATTAAATAAGTTGTAGGATATGAAGACGGTTTTAATTTTAAGAGTTTATTTTTATTTATGATTTATAATGTACTAATTACATACAGAAATTATTTTGTTTGTGATTCTTAGTGTAATTTTAACTATTTGTGTTTTCATAGAGTTGCGTTTTTAAGATAATTAGCACGTAACGTTTTAGGTTATATTCAAATTGGATAAGGTCCAAATAATTAGTTTATATAGCAGAAACTAATCGTTATAATAATTTTGTCATAAATAAGATAATGATGCTAAAGATAAAAAAAAAATATTTTAATAATATTAAACTAGTATTCCTCCAATAAAAATTAAAAGAATGCTACACATCGGCCAGAGCGAATAGTCTGATGCCCTATTCCTTTCCTATATACCAAAATATGTAGCCACTTCCTCAAAAATTGCCTAAGATTTTACAAAGTTTATTTCTTATAAAATTACTCCAAGAGAATTTTAATTCCAAACAGGGGCGTGGTAGTGGGCGGATTTTTTAAATATCTCAACATATACTCAAGTTTACTTCTAAAGATTGATATTATATGATTAAAATCTACGAAAAACCGTTTTTAAAAAAAAACGCCCCTAAAATGTGGGCGCGACCATATACAATTTAATGAATATAAAATAAGTTGTAGGATATGAAGACGGTTTTAATTTTAAGAGTTTATTTTTATTTATGATTTATAATGTACTAATTACATACAGAAATTATTTTGTTTGTGTTTCTTAGTGTAATTTTAACTATTTGTGTTTTCATAGAGTTGCGTTTTTAAGATAATTAGCACGTAAAGTTTTAGGTTATATTCAAATTGGATAAGGTCCAAATAATTAGTTTATGTAGCAGAAACTAATCGTTATAATAATTTTGTCATAAATAAGATAATGATGCTAAAGATAAAAAAAAAAATATTTTAATAATATTAAACTTGTATTCCTCCAATAAAAATTAAAAGAATGCTACACATCGGCTAGAGTGAATAGTCTGATGCCCTATTCCTTTCCTATGTACCAAAATATGTAGCCACTTCCTCAAAAAATTGCCTAAAATTTTATAAAGTTTTTTCTTATAAAATTACTCGAAGAGAATTTTAATTCAAAACAGGGGCGTGGTAGTGGGCGGATTTTTCAAATATCTCAACATATACTCAAGTTTGTTTCTAAAGATTGATATTATATGATTAAAATCTACGAAAAACCGTTTTTAAAAAAAAAACGCCCCTAAAATGTGGGCGCGACCATATACAATTTAATGAATATAAAATAAGTTGTTGGATATGAAGACGGTTTTAATTTTAAGAGTTTATTTTTATTTATAATTTATAATGTACTAGTTACATACAGAAATTATTTTGTTTGTGATTCTTAGTTTAATTTTAACTATTTGTGTTTTCATAGAGTTGCGTTTTTAAGATAATTAGCACGTAAAGTTTTAGGTTATATTCAAATTGGATAAGGCCCAAATAATTAGTTTATGTAGCAGAAACTAATCGTTATAATAATTTTGTCATAAATAAGATAATGATGCTAAAGATAAAAGAAAAATATTTTAATAATATTGAACTAGTATTCCTCCAACAAAAATTAAAAGAATGCTACACATCGGCCAGAGCAAATAGTCTGATGCCCTATTCCTTTCCTATATACCAAAATATGTAGCCACTTCCTCAAAAAATTGCTTAAATTTTATAAAGTTTTTTCTTATAAAATTACTCCAAGAGAATTTTAATTCAAAACAGGGGCGTGGTAGTGGGCGGATGTTTTAAATATCTCAACATATACTCAAGTTTGCTTCTAAAGATTGATATTATATGATTAAAATCTACGAAAAACCGTTTTTTAAAAAAAACGCCCCTAAAATGTGGGAGCGGCCATATACAATTTAATGAATATAAAATAAGTTGTAGGATATGAAGACGGTTTTAATTTTAAGAGTTTATTTTTATTTATGATTTATAATGTACTAATTACATACAGAAATTATTTTGTTTGTGATTCTTAGTTTAATTTTAACTATTTGTGTTTTCATAGAGTTGCGTTTTTAAGATAAGTAGCACGTAAAGTTTTAGGTTATATTCAAATTGGATAAGGTCCAAATAATTAGTTTATGTAGCAGAAACTAATCGTTATAATAATTTTGTCATAAATAAGATAATGATGCTAAAGATAAAAAAAAATATTTTAATAATATTAAACTAGTATTCCTCCAATAAAAATTAAATGAATGCTACACATCGGCCAGAGCGAATAGTCTGATGCCCTATTCCTTTCCTATATACCAAAATATATAGCCACTTCCTCAAAAAATTGCCTACAATTTTATAAAGTTTATTTCTTATAAAATTACTCCAAGAGAAATTCAATTCAAAACAGGGGCATGGTAGTGGGCGGATTTTTCAAATATCTCAACATATACTCAAGTTTACTTCTAAAGATTGATATTATATGATTGAAATCTACGAAAAACTGTTTTTTAAAAAAAGCGCCCCTAAAATGTTAAACTAGTATTCCTCCAACAAAAATTAAAAGAATGCTACACATCGGCCAGAGCAAATAGTCTGATGCCCTATTCCTTTCCTATATACCAAAATATGTAGCCACTTCCTCAAAAAATTGCTTAAATTTTATAAAGTTTTTTCTTATAAAATTACTCCAAGAGAATTTTAATTCAAAACAGGGGCGTGGTAGTGGGCGGATGTTTTAAATATCTCAACATATACTCAAGTTTGCTTCTAAAGATTGATATTATATGATTAAAATCTACGAAAAACCGTTTTTAAAAAGAAACGCCCCTAAAATGTGGGCGCGACCATATACAATTTAATGAATATTAAATAAGTTGTAGGATATGAAGACGGTTTTAATTTTAAGAGTTTATTTTTATTTATGATTTATAATGTACTAATTACATACAGAAATTATTTTGTTTGTGATTCTTAGTGTAATTTTAACTATTTGTGTTTTCATAGAGTTGCGTTTTTAAGATAATTAGCACGTAAAGTTTTAGGTTATATTCAAATTGGATAAGGTCCAAATAATTAGTTTATGTAGCAGAAACTAATCGTTATAATAATTTTGTCATAAATAAGATAATGATGCTAAAGATAAAAGAAAAATATTTTAATAATATTGAACTAGTATTCCTCCAACAAAAATTAAAAGAATGCTACACATCGGCCAGAGCGAATAGTCTGATTCCCTATTCCTTTCCTATATACCAAAATATGTAGCCACTTCCTCAAAAAATTGCCTAAAATTTTATAAAGTTTTTTTAAAATTACTCGAAGAGAATTTTAATTCAAAACAGGGGCGTGGTAGTGGGCGGATTTTTCAAATATCTCAACATATACTCAAGTTTGCTTCTAAAGATTGATATTATATGATTAAAATCTACGAAAAACCGTTTTTTAAAAAAAACGCCCCTAAAATGTGGGCGCGGCCATATACAATTTAATGAATATAAAATAAGTTGTAGGATATGAAGACGGTTTTAATTTTAAGAGTTTATTTTTATTTATGATTTATAATGTACTAATTACATACAGAAATTATTTTGTTTGTGATTCTTAGTGTAATTTTAACTATTTGTGTTTTCATAGAGTTGCGTTTTTAAGATAATTAGCACGTAAAGTTTTAGGTTATATTCAAATTGGATAAGGTCCAAATAATTAGTTTATGTAGCAGAAACTAATCGTTATAATAATTTTGTCATAAATAAGATAATGATGCTAAAGATAAAAGAAAAATATTTTAATAATATTGAACTAGTATTCCTCCAACAATAATTAAAAGAATGCTACACATCGGCCAGAGCAAATAGTCTGATGCCCTATTCCTTTCCTATATACCAAAATATGTAGCCACTTCCTCAAAAAATTGCTTAAATTTTATAAAGTTTTTTCTTATAAAATTACTCCAAGAGAATTTTAATTCAAAACAGGGGCGTGGTAGTGGGCGGATGTTTTAAATATCTCAACATATACTCAAGTTTGCTTCTAAAGATTGATATTATATGATTAAAATCTACGAAAAACCGTTTTTTAAAAAAAACGCCCCTAAAATGTGGGAGCGGCCATATACAATTTAATGAATATAAAATAAGTTGTAGGATATGAAGACGGTTTTAATTTTAAGAGTTTATTTTTATTTATGATTTATAATGTACTAATTACATACAGAAATTATTTTGTTTGTGATTCTTAGTTTAATTTTAACTATTTGTGTTTTCATAGAGTTGCGTTTTTAAGATAAGTAGCACGTAAAGGTTTAGGTTATATTCAAATTGGATAAGGTCCAAATAATTAGTTTATGTAGCAGAAACTAATCGTTATAATAATTTTGTCATAAATAAGATAATGATGCTAAAGATAAAAAAAAATATTTTAATAATATTAAACTAGTATTCCTCCAATAAAAATTAAAAGAATGCTACACATCGGCCAGAGCGAATAGTCTGATGCCCTATTCCTTTCCTATATACCAAAATATATAGCCACTTCCTCAAAAAATTGCCTACAATTTTATAAAGTTTATTTCTTATAAAATTACTTCAAGAGAATTTCAATTCAAAACAGGGGCGTGGTAGTGGGCGGATTTTTCAAATATCTCAACATATACTCAAGTTTACTTCTAAAGATTGATATTATATGATTGAAATCTACGAAAAACTGTTTTTTAAAAAAAAGCGCCCCTAAAATGTTAAACTAGTATTCCTCCAACAAAAATTAAAAGAATGCTACACATCGGCCAGAGCAAATAGTCTGATGCCCTATTCCTTTCCTATATACCAAAATATGTAGCCACTTCCTCAAAAAATTGCTTAAATTTTATAAAGTTTTTTCTTATAAAATTACTCCAAGAGAATTTTAATTCAAAACAGGGGCGTGGTAGTGGGCGGATTTTTCAAATATCTCAACATATACTCAAGTTTGTTTCTAAAGATTGATATTATATGATTAAAATCTACGAAAAACCGTTTTTAAAAAAAAAACGCCCCTAAAATGTGGGCGCGACCATATACAATTTAATGAATATAAAATAAGTTGTAGGATATGAAGACGGTTTTAATTTTAAGAGTTTATTTTTATTTATAATTTATAATGTACTAGTTACATACAGAAATTATTTTGTTTGTGATTCTTAGTTTAATTTTAACTATTTGTGTTTTCATAGAGTTGCGTTTTTAAGATAATTAGCACGTAAAGTTTTAGGTTATATTCAAATTGGATAAGGCCCAAATAATTAGTTTATGTAGCAGAAACTAATCGTTATAATAATTTTGTCATAAATAAGATAATGATGCTAAAGATAAAAAAAAAATATTTTAATAATATTAAACTTGTATTCCTCCAATAAAAATTAAAAGAATGCTACACATCGGCCAGAGCGAATAGTCTGATTCCCTATTCCTTTCCTATATACCAAAATATGTAGCCACTTCCTCAAAAAATTGCCTAAAATTTTATAAAGTTTTTTTAAAATTACTCGAAGAGAATTTTAATTCAAAACAGGGGCGTGGTAGTGGGCGGATTTTTCAAATATCTCAACATATACTCAAGTTTGCTTCTAAAGATTGATATTATATGATTAAAATCTACGAAAAACCGTTTTTAAAAAAAAACACCCCTAAAATGTGGGCGCGGCCATATACAATTTAATGAATATAAAATAAGTTGTAGGATATGAATACGGTTTTAATTTTAAGAGTTTATTTTTATTTATGATTTATAATGTACTAATTACATACAGAAATTATTTTGTTTGTGATTCTTAGTGTAATTTTAACTATTTGTGTTTTCATAGAGTTGCGTTTTTAAGATAATTAGCACGTAAAGTTTTAGGTTATATTCAAATTGGATAAGGTCCAAATAATTAGTTTATGTAGCAGAAACTAATCGTTATAATAATTTTGTCATAAATAAGATAATGATGCTAAAGATAAAAGAAAAATATTTTAATAATATTGAACTAGTATTCCTCCAACAAAAATTAAAAGAATGCTACACATCGTCCAGAGCAAATAGTCTGATGCCCTATTCCTTTCCTATATACCAAAATATGTAGCCACTTCCTCAAAAAATTGCCTGAAATTTTATAAAGTTTTTTCTTATAAAATTACTCCAAGAGAATTTTAATTCAAAACAGGGGCGTGGTAGTGGGCGGATGTTTTAAATATCTCAACATATACTCAAGTTTGCTTCTAAAGATTGATATTATATGATTAAAATCTACGAAAAACCGTTTTTTAAAAAAAACGCCCCTAAAATGTGGGAGCGGCCATATACAATTTAATGAATATAAAATAAGTTGTAGGATATGAAGACGGTTTTAATTTTAAGAGTTTATTTTTATTTATAATTTATAATGTACTAGTTACATACAGAAATTATTTTGTTTGTGATTCTTAGTTTAATTTTAACTATTTGTGTTTTCATAGAGTTGCGTTTTTAAGATAATTAGCACGTAAAGTTTTAGGTTATATTCAAATTGGATAAGGTCCAAATAATTAGTTTATGTAGCAGAAACTAATCGTTATAATAATTTTGTCATAAATAAGATAATGATGCTAAAGATAAAAAAAAAATATTTTAATAATATTAAACTAGTATTCCTCCAACAAAAATTAAAAGAATGCTACACATCGGCCAGAGCAAATGGTCTGATGCCCTATTCCTTTCCTATATACCAAAATATGTAGCCACTTCCTCAAAAAATTGCCTAAAATTTTATAAAGTTTTTTCTTATAAAATTACTCGAAGAGAATTTTAATTCAAAACAGGGGCGTGGTAGTGGGCGGATTTTTCAAATATCTCAACATATACTCAAGTTTGCTTCTAAAGATTGATATTATATGATTAAAATCTACGAAAAACCGTTTTAAAAAAAAAACGCCCCTAAAATGTGGGCGCGACCATATACAATTTAATGAATATAAAATAAGTTGTAGGATATGAAGACGGTTTTAATTTTAAGAGTTTATTTTTATTTATGATTTATAATGTACTAATTACATACAGAAATTATTTTGTTTGTGATTCTTAGTTTAATTTTAACTATTTGTGTTTTCATAGAGTTGCGTTTTTAAGATAATTAGCACGTAAAGTTTTAGGTTATATTCAAATTGGATAAGGTCCAAATAATTAGTTTATGTAGCAGAAACTAATCGTTATAATAATTTTGTCATAAATAAGATAATGATGCTAAAGATAAAAAAAAAATATTTTAATAATATTAAACTTGTATTCCTCCAATAAAAATTAAAAGAATGCTACACATCGGCTAGAGTGAATAGTCTGATGCCCTATTCCTTTCCTATATACCAAAATATGTAGCCACTTCCTCAAAAAATTGCCTAAAATTTTATAAAGTTTTTTCTTATAAAATTACTCGAAGAGAATTTTAATTCAAAACAGGGGCGTGGTAGTGGGCGGATTTTTCAAATATCTCAACATATACTCAAGTTTGTTTCTAAAGATTGATATTATATGATTAAAATCTACGAAAAACCGTTTTTAAAAAAAAAACGCCCCTAAAATGTGGGCGCGACCATATACAATTTAATGAATATAAAATAAGTTGTAGGATATGAAGACGGTTTTAATTTTAAGAGTTTATTTTTATTTATAATTTATAATGTACTAGTTACATACAGAAATTATTTTGTTTGTGATTCTTAGTTTAATTTTAACTATTTGTGTTTTCATAGAGTTGCGTTTTTAAGATAATTAGCACGTAAAGTTTTAGGTTATATTCAAATTGGATAAGGCCCAAATAATTAGTTTATGTAGCAGAAACTAATCGTTATAATAATTTTGTCATAAATAAGATAATGATGCTAAAGATAAAAAAAAAATATTTTAATAATATTAAACTTGTATTCCTCCAATAAAAATTAAAAGAATGCTACACATCGGCCAGAGCGAATAGTCTGATTCCCTATTCCTTTCCTATATACCAAAATATGTAGCCACTTCCTCAAAAAATTGCCTAAAATTTTATAAAGTTTTTTCTTATAAAATAACTCCAAGAGAATTTCAATTCAAAACAGGGGCGTGGTAGTGGGCGGATTTTTTAAATATCTCAACATATACTCAAGTTTGCTTCTAAAGATTGATATTATATGATTAAAATCTACGAAAAACCGTTTTTTTAAAAAAAACGCCCCTAAAATGTGGGCGCGGCCATATACAATTTAATGAATATAAAATAAGTTGTAGGATATGAAGACGGTTTTAATTTTAAGAGTTTATTTTTATTTATGATTTATAATGTACTAATTACATACAGAAATTATTTTGTTTGTGATTCTTAGTTTAATTTTAACTATTTGTGTTTTCATAGAGTTGCGTTTTTAAGATAATTAGCACGTAAAGTTTTAGGTTATATTCAAATTGGATAAGGTCCAAATAATTAGTTTATGTAGCAGAAACTAATCGTTATAATAATTTTGTCATAAATAAGATAATGATGCTAAAGATAAAAAAAAAATATTTTAATAATATTAAACTTGTATTCCTCCAATAAAAATTAAAAGAATGCTACACATCGGCTAGAGTGAATAGTCTGATGCCCTATTCCTTTCCTATATACCAAAATATGTAGCCACTTCCTCAAAAAATTGCCTAAAATTTTATAAAGTTTTTTCTTATAAAATTACTCGAAGAGAATTTTAATTCAAAACAGGGGCGTGGTAGTGGGCGGATTTTTCAAATATCTCAACATATACTCAAGTTTGTTTCTAAAGATTGATATTATATGATTAAAATCTACGAAAAACCGTTTTTAAAAAAAAAACGCCCCTAAAATGTGGGCGCGACCATATACAATTTAATGAATATAAAATAAGTTGTAGGATATGAAGACGGTTTTAATTTTAAGAGTTTATTTTTATTTATAATTTATAATGTACTAGTTACATACAGAAATTATTTTGTTTGTGATTCTTAGTTTAATTTTAACTATTTGTGTTTTCATAGAGTTGCGTTTTTAAGATAATTAGCACGTAAAGTTTTAGGTTATATTCAAATTGGATAAGGCCCAAATAATTAGTTTATGTAGCAGAAACTAATCGTTATAATAATTTTGTCATAAATAAGATAATGATGCTAAAGATAAAAAAAAAATATTTTAATAATATTAAACTTGTATTCCTCCAATAAAAATTAAAAGAATGCTACACATCGGCCAGAGCGAATAGTCTGATTCCCTATTCCTTTCCTATATACCAAAATATGTAGCCACTTCCTCAAAAAATTGCCTAAAATTTTATAAAGTTTTTGTAAAATTACTCGAAGAGAATTTTAATTCAAAACAGGGGCGTGGTAGTGGGCGGATTTTTCAAATATCTCAACATATACTCAAGTTTGCTTCTAAAGATTGATATTATATGATTAAAATCTACGAAAAACCGTTTTTTTAAAAAAACGCCCCTAAAATGTGGGCGCGGCCATATACAATTTAATGAATATAAAATAAGTTGTAGGATATGAAGACGGTTTTAATTTTAAGAGTTTATTTTTATTTATGATTTATAATGTACTAATTACATACAGAAATTATTTTGTTTGTGATTCTTAGTGTAATTTTAACTATTTGTGTTTTCATAGAGTTGCGTTTTTAAGATAATTAGCACGTAAAGTTTTAGGTTATATTCAAATTGGATAAGGTCCAAATAATTAGTTTATGTAGCAGAAACTAATCGTTATAATAATTTTGTCATAAATAAGGTAATGATGCTAAAGATAAAAAAAAATATTTTAATAATATTAAACTAGTATTCCTCTAACAAAAATTAAAAGAATGCTACACATCGGCCAGAGCAAATAGTCTGATGCCCTGTCCCTTTCCTATATACCAAAATATGTAGCCACTTCCTCAAAAAATTGCCTAAAATTTTATAAAGTTTTTTCTTATAAAATTACTCCAAGAGAATTTTAGTTCAAAACAGGGGCGTGGTAGTGGGCGGATTTTTTAAATATCTCAACATATACTCAAGTTTGCTTCTAAAGATTGATATTATATGATTAAAATCTACGAAAAACCGTTTTTTAAAAAAAAACGCCCCTAAAATGTGGGCGCGGCCATATACAATTTAATGAATATAAAATAAGTTGTAGGATATGAAGACGGTTTTAATTTTAAGAGTTTATTTTTATTTATAATTTATAATGTACTAGTTACATACAGAAATTATTTTGTTTGTGATTCTTAGTTTAATTTTAACTATTTGTGTTTTCATAGAGTTGCGTTTTTAAGATAATTAGCACGTAAAGTTTTAGGTTATATTCAAATTGGATAAGGCCCAAATAATTAGTTTATGTAGCAGAAACTAATCGTTATAATAATTTTGTCATAAATAAGATAATGATGCTAAAGATAAAAAAAAAATATTTTAATAATATTAAACTTGTATTCCTCCAATAAAAATTAAAAGAATGCTACACATCGGCCAGAGCGAATAGTCTGATTCCCTATTCCTTTCCTATATACCAAAATATGTAGCCACTTCCTCAAAAAATTGCCTAAAATTTTATAAAGTTTTTTTAAAATTACTCGAAGAGAATTTTAATTCAAAACAGGGGCGTGGTAGTGGGCGGATTTTTTAAATATCTCAACATATACTCAAGTTTGCTTCTAAAGATTGATATTATATGATTAAAATCTACGAAAAACCGTTTTTTAAAAAAAAACGCCCCTAAAATGTGGGCGCGGCCATATACAATTTAATGAATATAAAATAAGTTGTAGGATATGAATACGGTTTTAATTTTAAGAGTTTATTTTTATTTATGATTTATAATGTACTAATTACATACAGAAATTATTTTGTTTGTGATTCTTAGTGTAATTTTAACTATTTGTGTTTTCATAGAGTTGCGTTTTTAAGATAATTAGCACGTAAAGTTTTAGGTTAAATTCAAATTGGATAAGGTCCAAATAATTAGTTTATGTAGCAGAAACTAATCGTTATAATAATTTTGTCATAAATACGATAATGATGCTAAAGATAAAAGAAAAATATTTTAATAATATTGAACTAGTATTCCTCCAACAAAAATTAAAAGAATGCTACACATCGGCCAGAGCAAATAGTCTGATGCCCTATTCCTTTCCTATATACCAAAATATGTAGCCACTTCCTCAAAAAATTGCTTAAATTTTATAAAGTTTTTTCTTATAAAATTACTCCAAGAGAATTTTAATTCAAAACAGGGGCGTGGTAGTGGGCGGATGTTTTAAATATCTCAACATATACTCAAGTTTGCTTCTAAAGATTGATATTATAAGATTAAAATCTACGAAAAACCGTTTTTTAAAAAAAACGCCCCTAAAATGTGGGAGCGGCCATATACAATTTAATGAATATAAAATAAGTTGTAGGATATGAAGACGGTTTTAATTTTAAGAGTTTATTTTTATTTATAATTTATAATGTACTAGTTACATACAGAAATTATTTTGTTTGTGATTCTTAGTTTAATTTTAACTATTTGTGTTTTCATAGAGTTGCGTTTTTAAGATAATTAGCACGTAAAGTTTTAGGTTATATTCAAATTGGATAAGGTCCAAATAATTAGTTTATGTAGCAGAAACTAATCGTTATAATAATTTTGTCATAAATAAGATAATGATGCTAAAGATAAAAAAAAAATATTTTAATAATATTAAACTAGTATTCCTCCAACAAAAATTAAAAGAATGCTACACATTGGCCAGAGCAAATGGTCTGATGCCCTATTCCTTTCCTATATACCAAAATATGTAGCCACTTCCTCAAAAAATTGCCTAAAATTTTATAAAGTTTTTTCTTATAAAATTACTCGAAGAGAATTTTAATTCAAAACAGGGGCGTGGTAGTGGGCGGATTTTTCAAATATCTCAACATATACTCAAGTTTGCTTCTAAAGATTGATATTATATGATTAAAATCTACGAAAAACCGTTTTTAAAAAAAACGCCCCTAAAAGGTGGGCGCGGCCATATACAATTTAATGAATATAAAATAAGTTGTAGGATATGAAGACGGTTTTAATTTTAAGAGTTTATTTTTATTTATGATTTATAATGTACTAATTACATACAGAAATTATTTTGTTTGTGATTCTTAGTCTAATTTTAACTATTTGTGTTTTCATAGAGTTGCGTTTTTAAGATAATTAGCACGTAAAGTTTTAGGTTATATTCAAATTGGATAAGGTCCAAATAATTAGTTTATGTAGCAGAAACTAATCGTTATAATAATTTTGTCATAAATAAGATAATGATGCTAAAGATAAAAAAAAAATATTTTAATAATATTAAACTAGTATTCCTCCAACAAAAATTAAAAGAATGCTACACATTGGCCAGAGCAAATGGTCTGATGCCCTATTCCTTTCCTATATACCAAAATATGTAGCCACTTCCTCAAAAAATTGCCTAAAATTTTATAAAGTTTTTTCTTATAAAATTACTCGAAGAGAATTTTAATTCAAAACAGGGGCGTGGTAGTGGGCGGATTTTTCAAATATCTCAACATATACTCAAGTTTGCTTCTAAAGATTGATATTATATGATTAAAATCTACGAAAAACCGTTTTTAAAAAAAACGCCCCTAAAAGGTGGGCGCGGCCATATACAATTTAATGAATATAAAATAAGTTGTAGGATATGAAGACGGTTTTAATTTTAAGAGTTTATTTTTATTTATGATTTATAATGTACTAATTACATACAGAAATTATTTTGTTTGTGATTCTTAGTTTAATTTTAACTATTTGTGTTTTCATAGAGTTGCGTTTTTAAGATAATTAGCACGTAAAGTTTTAGGTTATATTCAAATTGGATAAGGTCCAAATAATTAGTTTATGTAGCAGAAACTAATCGTTATAATAATTTTGTCATAAATAAGATAATGATGCTAAAGATAAAAAAAAATATTTTAATAATATTAAACTTGTATTCCTCCAATAAAAATTAAAAGAATGCTACACATCGGCCAGAGCGAATAGTCTGATTCCCTATTCCTTTCCTATATACCAAAATATGTAGCCACTTCCTCAAAAAATTGCCTAAAATTTTATAAAGTTTTTTCTTATAAAATTACTCGAAGAGAATTTTAATTCAAAACAGGGGCGTGGTAGTGGGCGGATTTTTCAAATATCTCAACATATACTCAAGTTTGTTTCTAAAGATTGATATTATATGATTAAAATCTACGAAAAACCGTTTTTAAAAAAAAACGCCCCTAAAATGTGGGCGCGACCATATACAATTTAATGAATATAAAATAAGTTGTAGGATATGAAGACGGTTTTAATTTTAAGAGTTTATTTTTATTTATAATTTATAATGTACTAGTTACATACAGAAATTATTTTGTTTGTGATTCTTAGTTTAATTTTAACTATTTGTGTTTTCATAGAGTTGCGTTTTTAAGATAATTAGCACGTAAAGTTTTAGGTTATATTCAAATTGGATAAGGTCCAAATAATAAGTTTATGTAGCAGAAACTAATCGTTATAATAATTTTGTCATAAATAAGATAATGATGCTAAAGATAAAAAAAAATATTTTAATAATATTAAACTAGTATTCCTCCAACAAAAATTAAAAGAATGCTACACATCGGCCAGAGCAAATGGTCTGATGCCCTATTCCTTTCCTATATACCAAAATATGTAGCCACTTCCTCAAAAAATTGCCTAAAATTTTATAAAGTTTTTTTTAAAATTACTCGAAGAGAATTTTAATTCAAAACAGGGGCGTGGTAGTGGGCGGATTTTTCAAATATCTCAACATATACTCAAGTTTGCTTCTAAAGATTGATATTATATGATTAAAATCTACGAAAAACCGTTTTTTAAAAAAAACGCCCCTAAAATGTGGGCGCGGCCATATACAATTTAATGAATATAAAATAAGTTGTAGGATATGAAGACGGTTTTAATATTAAGAGTTTATTTTTATTTATGATTTATAATGTACTAATTACATACAGAAATTATTTTGTTTGTGATTCTTAGTGTAATTTTAACTATTTGTGTTTTCATAGAGTTGCGTTTTTAAGATAATTAGCACGTAAAGTTTTAGGTTATATTCAAATTGGATAAGGTCCAAATAATTAGTTTATGTAGCAGAAACTAATCGTTATAATAATTTTGTCATAAATAAGATAATGATGCTAAAGATAAAAAAAAATATTTTAATAATATTGAACTAGTATTCCTCCAACAAAAATTAAAAGAATGCTACACATCGGCCAGAGCAAATAGTCTGATGCCCTATTCCTTTCCTATATACCAAAATATGTAGCCACTTCCTCAAAAAATTGCTTAAATTTTATAAAGTTTTTTCTTATAAAATTACTCCAAGAGAATTTTAATTCAAAACAGGGGCGTGGTAGTGGGCGGATGTTTTAAATATCTCAACATATACTCAAGTTTGCTTCTAAAGATTGATATTATATGATTAAAATCTACGAAAAACCGTTTTTTAAAAAAAACGCCCCTAAAATGTGGGAGCGGCCATATACAATTTAATGAATATAAAATAAGTTGTAGGATATGAAGACGGTTTTAATTTTAAGAGTTTATTTTTATTTATGATTTATAATGTACTAATTACATACAGAAATTATTTTGTTTGTGATTCTTAGTTTAATTTTAACTATTTGTGTTTTCATAGAGTTGCGTTTTTAAGATAATTAGCACGTAAAGTTTTAGGTTATATTCAAATTGGATAAGGTCCAAATAATTAGTTTATGTAGCAGAAACTAATCGTTATAATAATTTTGTCATAAATAAGATAATGATGCTAAAGATAAAAAAAAAATATTTTAATAATATTAAACTAGTATTCCTCCAACAAAAATTAAAAGAATGCTACACATCGGCCAGAGCAAATGGTCTGATGCCCATTCCTTTCCTATATACCAAAATATGTAGCCACTTCCTCAAAAAATTGCCTAAAATTTTATAAAGTTTTTTCTTATAAAATTACTCGAAGAGAATTTTAATTCAAAACAGGGGCGTGGTAGTGGGCGGATTTTTCAAATATCTCAACATATACTCAAGTTTGCTTCTAAAGATTGATATTATATGATTAAAATCTACGAAAAACCGTTTTTAAAAAAAACGCCCCTAAAAGGTGGGCGCGGCCATATACAATTTAATGAATATAAAATAAGTTGTAGGATATGAAGACGGATTTCATTTTAAGAGTTTATTTTTATTTATGATTTATAATGTACTAATTACATACAGAAATTATTTTGTTTGTGATTCTTAGTTTAATTTTAACTATTTGTGTTTTCATAGAGTTGCGTTTTTAAGATAATTAGCACGTAAAGTTTTAGGTTATATTCAAATTGGATAAGGTCCAAATAATTAGTTTATGTAGCAGAAACTAATCGTTATAATAATTTTGTCATAAATAAGATAATGATGCTAAAGATAAAAAAAAATATTTTAATAATATTAAACTTGTATTCCTCCAATAAAAATTAAAAGAATGCTACACATCGGCCAGAGCGAATAGTCTGATTCCCTATTCCTTTCCTATATACCAAAATATGTAGCCACTTCCTCAAAAAATTGCCTAAAATTTTATAAAGTTTTTTCTTATAAAATTACTCGAAGAGAATTTTAATTCAAAACAGGGGCGTGGTAGTGGGCGGATTTTTCAAATATCTCAACATATACTCAAGTTTGCTTCTAAAGATTGATATTATATGATTAAAATCTACGAAAAACCGTTTTTAAAAAAAACGCCCCTAAAAGGTGGGCGCGGCCATATACAATTTAATGAATATAAAATAAGTTGTAGGATATGAAGACGGTTTTAATTTTAAGAGTTTATTTTTATTTATGATTTATAATGTACTAATTACATACAGAAATTATTTTGTTTGTGATTCTTAGTTTAATTTTAACTATTTGTGTTTTCATAGAGTTGCGTTTTTAAGATAATTAGCACGTAAAGTTTTAGGTTATATTCAAATTGGATAAGGTCCAAATAATTAGTTTATGTAGCAGAAACTAATCGTTATAATAATTTTGTCATAAATAAGATAATGATGCTAAAGATAAAAAAAAATATTTTAATAATATTAAACTTGTATTCCTCCAATAAAAATTAAAAGAATGCTACACATCGGCCAGAGCGAATAGTCTGATTCCCTATTCCTTTCCTATATACCAAAATATGTAGCCACTTCCTCAAAAAATTGCCTAAAATTTTATAAAGTTTTTTCTTATAAAATTACTCGAAGAGAATTTTAATTCAAAACAGGGGCGTGGTAGTGGGCGGATTTTTCAAATATCTCAACATATACTCAAGTTTGTTTCTAAAGATTGATATTATATGATTAAAATCTACGAAAAACCGTTTTTAAAAAAAAACGCCCCTAAAATGTGGGCGCGACCATATACAATTTAATGAATATAAAATAAGTTGTAGGATATGAAGACGGTTTTAATTTTAAGAGTTTATTTTTATTTATAATTTATAATGTACTAGTTACATACAGAAATTATTTTGTTTGTGATTCTTAGTTTAATTTTAACTATTTGTGTTTTCATAGAGTTGCGTTTTTAAGATAATTAGCACGTAAAGTTTTAGGTTATATTCAAATTGGATAAGGTCCAAATAATAAGTTTATGTAGCAGAAACTAATCGTTATAATAATTTTGTCATAAATAAGATAATGATGCTAAAGATAAAAAAAAATATTTTAATAATATTAAACTAGTATTCCTCCAACAAAAATTAAAAGAATGCTACACATCGGCCAGAGCAAATGGTCTGATGCCCTATTCCTTTCCTATATACCAAAATATGTAGCCACTTCCTCAAAAAATTGCCTAAAATTTTATAAAGTTTTTTTTAAAATTACTCGAAGAGAATTTTAATTCAAAACAGGGGCGTGGTAGTGGGCGGATTTTTCAAATATCTCAACATATACTCAAGTTTGCTTCTAAAGATTGATATTATATGATTAAAATCTACGAAAAACCGTTTTTTAAAAAAAACGCCCCTAAAATGTGGGCGCGGCCATATACAATTTAATGAATATAAAATAAGTTGTAGGATATGAAGACGGTTTTAATATTAAGAGTTTATTTTTATTTATGATTTATAATGTACTAATTACATACAGAAATTATTTTGTTTGTGATTCTTAGTGTAATTTTAACTATTTGTGTTTTCATAGAGTTGCGTTTTTAAGATAATTAGCACGTAAAGTTTTAGGTTATATTCAAATTGGATAAGGTCCAAATAATTAGTTTATGTAGCAGAAACTAATCGTTATAATAATTTTGTCATAAATAAGATAATGATGCTAAAGATAAAAAAAAATATTTTAATAATATTGAACTAGTATTCCTCCAACAAAAATTAAAAGAATGCTACACATCGGCCAGAGCAAATAGTCTGATGCCCTATTCCTTTCCTATATACCAAAATATGTAGCCACTTCCTCAAAAAATTGCTTAAATTTTATAAAGTTTTTTCTTATAAAATTACTCCAAGAGAATTTTAATTCAAAACAGGGGCGTGGTAGTGGGCGGATGTTTTAAATATCTCAACATATACTCAAGTTTGCTTCTAAAGATTGATATTATATGATTAAAATCTACGAAAAACCGTTTTTTAAAAAAAACGCCCCTAAAATGTGGGAGCGGCCATATACAATTTAATGAATATAAAATAAGTTGTAGGATATGAAGACGGTTTTAATTTTAAGAGTTTATTTTTATTTATGATTTATAATGTACTAATTACATACAGAAATTATTTTGTTTGTGATTCTTAGTTTAATTTTAACTATTTGTGTTTTCATAGAGTTGCGTTTTTAAGATAATTAGCACGTAAAGTTTTAGGTTATATTCAAATTGGATAAGGTCCAAATAATTAGTTTATGTAGCAGAAACTAATCGTTATAATAATTTTGTCATAAATAAGATAATGATGCTAAAGATAAAAAAAAAATATTTTAATAATATTAAACTAGTATTCCTCCAACAAAAATTAAAAGAATGCTACACATCGGCCAGAGCAAATGGTCTGATGCCCATTCCTTTCCTATATACCAAAATATGTAGCCACTTCCTCAAAAAATTGCCTAAAATTTTATAAAGTTTTTTCTTATAAAATTACTCGAAGAGAATTTTAATTCAAAACAGGGGCGTGGTAGTGGGCGGATTTTTCAAATATCTCAACATATACTCAAGTTTGCTTCTAAAGATTGATATTATATGATTAAAATCTACGAAAAACCGTTTTTAAAAAAAACGCCCCTAAAAGGTGGGCGCGGCCATATACAATTTAATGAATATAAAATAAGTTGTAGGATATGAAGACGGATTTCATTTTAAGAGTTTATTTTTATTTATGATTTATAATGTACTAATTACATACAGAAATTATTTTGTTTGTGATTCTTAGTTTAATTTTAACTATTTGTGTTTTCATAGAGTTGCGTTTTTAAGATAATTAGCACGTAAAGTTTTAGGTTATATTCAAATTGGATAAGGTCCAAATAATTAGTTTATGTAGCAGAAACTAATCGTTATAATAATTTTGTCATAAATAAGATAATGATGCTAAAGATAAAAAAAAATATTTTAATAATATTAAACTTGTATTCCTCCAATAAAAATTAAAAGAATGCTACACATCGGCCAGAGCGAATAGTCTGATTCCCTATTCCTTTCCTATATACCAAAATATGTAGCCACTTCCTCAAAAAATTGCCTAAAATTTTATAAAGTTTTTTCTTATAAAATTACTCGAAGAGAATTTTAATTCAAAACAGGGGCGTGGTAGTGGGCGGATTTTTCAAATATCTCAACATATACTCAAGTTTGTTTCTAAAGATTGATATTATATGATTAAAATCTACGAAAAACCGTTTTTAAAAAAAAACGCCCCTAAAATGTGGGCGCGACCATATACAATTTAATGAATATAAAATAAGTTGTAGGATATGAAGACGGTTTTAATTTTAAGAGTTTATTTTTATTTATGATTTATAATGTACTAGTTACATACAGAAATTATTTTGTTTGTGATTCTTAGTTTAATTTTAACTATTTGTGTTTTCATAGAGTTGCGTTTTTAAGATAATTAGCACGTAAAGTTTTAGGTTATATTCAAATTGGATAAGGTCCAAATAATTAGTTTATGTAGCAGAAACTAATCGTTATAATAATTTTGTCATAAATAAGATAATGATGCTAAAGATAAAAAAAAAATATTTTAATAATATTAAACTTGTATTCCTCCAATAAAAATTAAAAGAATGCTACACATCGGCCAGAGCGAATAGTCTGATTCCCTATTCCTTTCCTATATACCAAAATATGTAGCCACTTCCTCAAAAAATTGCCTAAAATTTTATAAAGTTTTTTCTTATAAAATTACTCGAAGAGAATTTTAATTCAAAACAAGGGCGTGGTAGTGGGCGGATTTTTCATATATCTTAACATATACTCAAGTTTGCTTCTAAAGATTGATATTATATGATTAAAATCTACGAAAAACCGTTTTTTAAAAAAAACGCCTCTAAAATGTGGGCTCGGCCATATACAATTTAATGAATATAAAATAAGTTGTAGGATATGAAGACGGTTTTCATTTTAAGAGTTTATTTTTATTTATGATTTATAATGTACTAATTACATACAGAAATTATTTTGTTTGTGATTCTTAGTTTAATTTTAACTATTTGTGTTTTCATAGAGTTGCGTTTTTAAGATAATTAGCACGCAAAGTTTTAGGTTATATTCAAATTGGATAAGGTCCAAATAATTAGTTTATGTAGCAGAAACTAATCGTTATAATAATTTTGTCTTAAATAAGATAATGATGCTAAAGATAAAAAAAAAATATTTTAATAATATTAAACTAGTATTCCTCCAACAAAAATTAAAAGAATGCTACACATCGGCCAGAGCAAATGGTCTGATGCCCTATTCCTTTCCTATATACCAAAATATGTAGCCACTTCCTCAAAAAATTGCCTAAAATTTTATAAAGTTTATTTCTTATAAAATTACTCCAAGAGAATTTTAATTCAAAACAGGGGCGTGGTAGTGGGCGGATTTTTCAAATATCTCAACATATACTCAAGTTTGCTTCTAAAGATTGATATTATATGATTAAAATCTACGAAAAACCGTTTTTAAAAAAAAACGCCCCTAAAATGTGGGCGCGGCCATATACAATTTAATGAATATAAAATAAGTTGTAGGATATGAAGACGGTTTTAATTTTAAGAGTTTATATTTATTTATGATTTATAATGTACTAATTACATACAGAAATTATTTTGTTTGTGATTCTTAGTTTAATTTTAACTATTTGTGTTTTCATAGAGTTGCGTTTTTAAGATAATTAGCACGTAAAGTTTTAGGTTATATTCAAATTGGATAAGGTCCAAATAATTAGTTTATGTAGCAGAAAATAAACGTTATAATAATTTTGTCATAAATAAGATAATGATGCTAAAGATAAAAAAAAAATATTTTAATAATATTGAACTAGTATCCCTCCAACAAAAATTAAAAGAATGCTACACATCGGCCAGAGCAAATAGTCTGATGCCCTATTCCTTTCCTATATACCAAAATATGTAGCCACTTCCTCAAAAAATTGCCTAAAATTTTATAAAGTTTTTTCTTATAAAATTACTCCAAGAGAATTTTAATTCAAAACAGGGGCGTGGTAGTGGGCGGATTTTTTAAATATCTCAACATATACTCAAGTTTGCTTCTAAAGATTGATATTATATGATTAAAATCTACGAAAAACCGTTTTTTAAAAAAAACGCCCCTAAAATGTGGGCGCGGCCATATACAATTTAATGAATATAAAATAAGTTGTAGGATATGAAGACGGTTTTAATTTTAAGAGTTTATTTTTATTTATGATTTATAATGTACTAATTACATACAGAAATTATTTTGTTTGCGATTCTTAGTTTAATTTTAACTATTTGTGTTTTCATAGAGTTGCGTTTTTAAGATAATTAGCACGTAAAGTTTTAGGTTATATTCAAATTGGATAAGGTCCAAATAATTAGTTTATGTAGCAGAAACTAGTCGTTATAATAATTTTGTCATAAATAAGATAATGATGCTAAAGATAAAAAAAAAATATTTTAACCCTTTCGACCCGGTTGGTACATTTATGTACCACCAAAAGTATAAACATCCGTGAAAGTCACAATTTGCATACTATTTGGTCGAAATCTGTACCACAACGTCTTTCAACGTTCTGTTAACGGTATTCAAATGTGCTTGCAGCTTCAACATGCTTGTGCGTGTTTGGTTTTGGATGTTTTCGATGGCAGTTGAAGTAATAATTTAGTGGAATGTGGACCTTTCGATTGATTTTTTCAGTGTTTTTAAAGTTTTAGCGGTGAAACAAGCAGAATATTATAATATCAAGTGAATACATCTCAATGCCATTATTTAATATAAAAATAAAAAAATAAATATTAGCCCGTAAGCAGCCCATAGAGGGCCAAGGGCTAGCTTCTCACACCTGTACATGTTGTTCGTGGTATACATTTCGGCACATACAGAAGGGACCTACAGTTTTACGCCGTATCCGAAGGGCAGAGGGGTTTTGAGAAGCTTTCTCATGACAGTGAATACTCTTGAATGTTTGTCAGACACTCGGAAGTGGTGGGGCCGCGAAAAAACTTTTGATAGTTTTTTATTTCATATAGTCTAAAGAATACGGTTGGTACAATATTGTACCACATAACATCCCGGATGGTACATTTTTGTACCACCGCCCACAGTCCACGCCCTCCACCTAGTGAGATTTGTTTGTGCTAAATCATTTCTTTTAAAGGTTTTGATAAGATGTAAATCACAAAAATTGTCCGGAATTGGTCCCCCGAAAGCCGGGTCGAAAGGGTTAATAATATTAAACTAGTATTCCTCCAACAAAAATTAAAAGAATGCTACACATCGGCCAGAGCAAATAGTCTGATGCCCTATTCCTTTCCTATATACCAAAATATGTAGCCACTTCCTCAAAAAATTGCCTAAAATTTTATAAAGTTTTTTCTTATAAAATTACTCGAAGAGAATTTTAATTCAAAACAGGGGCGTGGTAGTGGGCGGATTTTTCAAATATCGCAACATATACTCAAGTTTGCTTCTAAAGATTGATATTATATGATTAAAATCTACGAAAAACCGTTTTTTAAAAAAAACGCCACTAAAATGTGGGCGCGGCCATATACAATTTAATGAATATAAAATAAGTTGTAGGATATGAAGACGGTTTTAATTTTAAGAGTTTATATTTATTTATGATTTATAATGTACTAATTACATACAGAAATTATTTTGTTTGTGATTCTTAGTTTAATTTTAACTATTTGTGTTTTCATAGAGTTGCGTTTTTAAGATAATTAGCACGTAAAGTTTTAGGTTATATTCAAATTGGATAAGGTCCAAATAATTAGTTTATGTAGCAGAAACTAATCGTTATAATAATTTTGTCATAAATAAGATAATGATGCTAAAGATAAAAAAAAATATTTTAATAATATTAAACTATAGTCTGTCCAACATAAATTGTCAGTACAGGGAAGATAGGGATGTTTGTCTCTCATTCGCACTCGTTTGTTTTCCGTAAGGTGCTACTCTAACAAAAGCTCTTACAGGGTTGCCGCAGTATCATTTCAAACCAGGAAAAATGTGAAAGAATATTATGTAGGGTTACCGTCCTGTTTTTTTAGATTGAAATTTTGGATTTAATTTGTTTTATTAATCAAATATAAAACAAATTTATCTTTTTCCACACCACCAAGAGGTAAGATAAAAGGCTTCACAGCTTCTGTTTTATTTTTTAAATTTTCATGAATTTTTATTGCCGCGTCAACAATTTCTTTTTTTTTTCCCGCACTTAAGTCTTTGGATGATTTGGAAGCCATTTATTACTACTGAGCACAAAATTCACGATTTAAAAATATAAATTGCACAATACTTCTTCAAAAAACAATTTGAAAACAGTTCTTAAAAAACTACCCGTCTTAACACCCAGGGATCGAAAAAAAAACTGTATGTATTTTTTGGCAACGAAATAAGAACTCAAAGACTATCTCCGCTGTATTATGTTTTTGTACGAGAACGGAACTAAATGTCGTACATCCTATAATAAAGCAATTAATTCTTAAGTCATACATGGAAATAGGATAAAATACAAAAAAACCCAGTCTTGAAAAATCTCGACAATTAAAAATCACTTCCTGCAATAAAGCAATAAAAGTTATGTACAGATGAGCGCAAGGATATAAGATGACCAAATTGACCTGCTTCTGTAATATTTTATTGCTTAAAATATTCTAACAATGTTGGTGAAAAATATTTTTGGCCGAGTTTATGTATATATACTGGCGGCATTATCAAAGATTTTTTTTTTTGATTCATGAGAGGCGAATCAGCAAAGGTCCAATTTTTTATCCATTGAAATGCAAAAATTGTCAATTAATTTTCCTATAATGGAAACAAATTATGTAGAACAATGCTGAAGAAATTTAAATTTTTCACTCACTGCATTGCTTGCAAGTACAAAATAAACGTCCTATTTTACCAATTGCGTATTTTATGTAGGTATTTTTCAACGTATTGAAAATTGAACCCAAAAGAAAAGAAAAAAGAGAAAAAAATGTATGCGTACCTACAAAGTGCAAAACAGTAAAACATTTTAGAATAGAAAACATCTTACAATTTTGTAACTGCATTTTAACGTATTTTCAACACATTAAAAGAAATAATATATCAGATCAAAACATGATGGTAACACTTATCAAAAAATAGCTTTTTTCAAAGCTCTAAAACCAAAAGCTCCTTAATAGAAACCCAAGGAAAAAAAACTGAACGAGTTACAAAACGGACACTGGTAACTCTGAATGCACATGAAAATAAATAGGGGTTGAAATGCAGCAGCCAATCAGCGCACACCAAATGGATATTCACAGGCGGGTATACACATTTTATGCGGGGTTCCTCTCAATTTAGTATGGTGCAAAAATATGACACGCTACTGATCTCTCCCATAAGACGTGTACTGACAATTTATGTTGGACAGACTATAGTATTCCTCCAACAAAAATTAAAAGAATGCTACACATCGGCCAGAGCAAATAGTCTGATGCCCTATTCCTTTCCTATATACCAAAATATGTAGCCACTTCCTCAAAAAATTGCCTAAAATTTTATAAAGTTTTTTCTTATAAAATTACTCCAAGAGAATTTTAATTCAAAACAGGGGCGTGGTAGTGGGCGGATTTTTTTAAATATCTCAACATATACTCAAGTTTGCTTCTAAAGATTGATATTATATGATTAAAATCTACGAAAAACCGTTTTTTAAAAAAAGCGCCCCTAAAATGTGGGCGCGACCATATACAATTAAATGAATATTAAATAAGTTTTAGGATATGAAGACGGTTTTAATTTTAAGAGTTTATTTTTATTTATGATTTATAATGTACTAATTACATACAGAAATTATTTTGTTTGTGATTCTTAGTTTAATTTTAACTATTTGTGTTTTCATAGAGTTGCGTTTTTAAGATAATTAGCACGTAAAGTTTTAGGTTATATTCAAATTGGATAAGGTCCAAATAATTAGTTTATGTAGCAGAAACTAATCGTTATAATAATTTTGTCATAAATAAGATAATGATGCTAAAGATAAAAAAAAATATTTTAATAATATTAAACTAGTATTCCTCAAACAAAAATTAAAAGAATGCTACACATCGGCCAGAGCAAATGGTCTGATGCCCTATTCCTTTCCTATATACCAAAATATGTAGCCACTTCCTCAAAAAATTGCCTAAAATTTTATAAAGTTTTTTCTTATAAAATTACTCGAAGAGAATTTTAATTCAAAACAGGGGCGTGGTAGTGGGCGGATTTTTCAAATATCTCAACATATACTCAAGTTTGCTTCTAAAGATTGATATTATATGATTAAAATCTACGAAAAACCGTTTTTTAAAAAAAACGCCCCTAAAATGTTGCCGCGGCCATATACAATTTAATGAATATAAAATAAGTTGTAGGATATGAAGACGGTTTTAATTTTAAGAGTTTATTTTTATTTATGATTTATAATGTACTAATTACATACAGAAATTATTTTGTTTGTGATTCTAAGTTTAATTTTAACTATTTGTGTTTTCATAGAGTTGCGTTTTTAAGATAATTAGCACGTAAAGTTTTAGGTTATATTCAAATTGGATAAGGTCCAAATAATTAGTTTATGTAGCAGAAACTAATCGTTATAATAATTTTGTCATAAATAAGATAATGATGCTAAAGATAAAAAAAAAATATTTTAATAATATTGAACTAGTATTCCTCCAACAAAAATTAAAAGAATGCTACACATCGGCCAGAGCAAATGGTCTGATGCCCTATTCCTTTCCTATATACCAAAATATGTAGCCACTTCCTCAAAAAATTGCCTAAAATTTTATAAAGTTTTTTCTTATAAAATTACTCCAAGAGAATTTTAATTCAAAACAGGGGCGTGGTAGTGGGCGGATTTTTTAAATATCTCAACATATACTCAAGTTTGCTTCTAAAGATTGATATTATATGATTAAAATCTACGAAAAACCGTTTTTTTAAAAAAACGCCCCTAAAATGTGGGCGCGGCCATATACAATTTAATGAATATAAAATAAGTTGTAGGATATGAAGACGGTTTTAATTTTAAGAGTTTATTTTTATTTATGATTTATAATGTACTAATTACATACAGAAATTATTTTGTTTGTGATTCTTAGTTTAATTTTAACTATTTGTGTTTTCATAGAGTTGCGTTTTTAAGATAATTAGCACGTAAAGTTTTAGGTTATATTCAAATTGGATAAGGTCCAAATAATTAGTTTATGTAGCAGAAACTAATCGTTATAATAATTTTGTCATAAATAAGATAATGATGCTAAAGATAAAAAAAAAATATTTTAATAATATTAAACTAGTATTCCTCCAACAAAAATTAAAAGAATGCTACACATCGGCCAGAGCAAATAGTCTGATGCCCTATTCCTTTCCTATATACCAAAATATGTAGCCACTTCCTCAAAAAATTGCCTAAAATTTTATAAAGTTTTTTCTTATAAAATTACTCGAAGAGAATTTTAATTCAAAACAGGGGCGTGGTAGTGGGCGGATTTTTTAAATATCTCAACATATACTCAAGTTTGCTTCTAAAGATTGATATTATATGATTAAAATCTACGAAAAACCGTTTTTTAAAAAAAACGCCCCTAAAATGTGGGCGCGGCCATATACAATTTAATGAATATAAAATAAGTTGTAGGATATGAAGACGGTTTTAATTTTAAGAGTTTATTTTTATTTATGATTTATAATGTACTAATTACATACAGAAATTATTTTGTTTGTGATTCTTAGTTTAATTTTAACTATTTGTGTTTTCATAGAGTTGCGTTTTTAAGATAATTAGCACGTAAAGTTTTAGGTTATATTCAAATTGGATAAGGTCCAAATAATTAGTTTATGTAAAAAAAAATATTTTAATAATATTAAACTAGTATTCCTCCAACAAAAATTAAAAGAATGCTACACATCGGCCAGAGCAAATAGTCTGATGCCCTATTCCTTTCCTATATACCAAAATATGTAGCCACTTCCTCAAAAAATTGCCTAAAATTTTATAAAGTTTTTTCTTATAAAATTACTCGAAGAGAATTTTAATTCAAAACAGGGGCGTGGTAGTGGGCGGATTTTTTAAATATCTCAACATATACTCAAGTTTGCTTCTAAAGATTGATATTATATGATTAAAATCTACGAAAAACCGTTTTTTACAAAAAACGCCCCTAAAATGTGGGCGCGGCCATATACAATTTAATGAATATAAAATAAGTTGTAGGATATGAAGACGGTTTTAATTTTAAGAGTTTATTTTTATTTATGATTTATAATGTACTAATTACATACAGAAATTATTTTGTTTGTGATTCTTAGTGTAATTTTAACTATTTGTGTTTTCATAGAGTTGCGTTTTTAAGATAATTAGCACGTAAAGTTTTAGGTTATATTCAAATTGGATAAGGTCCAAATAATTAGTTTATGTAGCAGAAACTAATCGTTATAATAATTTTGTCATAAATAAGATAATGATGCTAAAGATAAAAAAAAAATATTTTAATAATATTGAACTAGTATTCCTCCAACAAAAATTAAAAGAATGCTACACATCGGCCAGAGCAAATAGTCTGATGCCCTATTCCTTTCCTATATACCAAAATATGTAGCCACTTCCTCAAAAAATTGCCTAAAATTTTATAAGTTTTTTCTTATAAAATTACTCCAAGAGAATTTTAATTCAAAACAGGGGCGTGGTAGTGGGCGGATTTTTTAAATATCTCAACATATACTCAAGTTTGCTTCTAAAGATTGATATTATATGATTAAAATCTACGAAAAAACCGTTTTTTAAAAAAAACGCCCCTAAAATGTGGGCGCGGCCATATACAATTTAATGAATATAAAATAAGTTGTAGGATATGAAGACGGTTTTAATTTTAAGAGTTAATTTTTATTTATGATTTATAATGTACTAATTACATACAGAAATTATTTTGTTTGTGATTCTTAGTTTAATTTTAACTATTTGTGTTTTCATAGAGTTGCGTTTTTAAGATAATTAGCACGTAAAGTTTTAGGTTATATTCAAATTGGATAAGGTCCAAATAATTAGTTTATGTAGCAGAAACTAATCGTTATAATAATTTTGTCATAAATAAGATAATGATGCTAAAGATAAAAAAAAAATATTTTAATAATATTAAACTAGTATTCCTCCAACAAAAATTAAAAGAATGCTACACATCGGCCAGAGCAAATAGTCTGATGCCCTATTCCTTTCCTATATACCAAAATATGTAGCCACTTCCTCAAAAAATTGCCTAAAATTTTATAAAGTTTTTTCTTATAAAATTACTCGAAGAGAATTTTAATTCAAAACAGGGGCGTGGTAGTGGGCGGATTTTTCAAATATCTCAACATATACTCAAGTTTGCTTCTAAAGATTGATATTATATGATTAAAATCTACGAAAAACCGTTTTTTAAAAAAAAAACGCCCCTAAAATGTGGGCGCGGCCATATACAATTTAATGAATATAAAATAAGTTGTAGGATATGAAGACGGTTTTAATTTTAAGAGTTTATATTTATTTATGATTTATAATGTACTAATTACATACAGAAATTATTTTGTTTGTGATTCTTAGTTTAATTTTAACTATTTGTGTTTTCATAGAGTTGCGTTTTTAAGATAATTAGCACGTAAAGTTTTAGGTTATATTCAAATTGGATAAGGTCCAAATAATTAGTTTATGTAGCAGAAACTAATCGTTATAATAATTTTGTCATAAATAAGATAATGATGCTAAAGATAAAAAAAAATATTTTAATAATATTAAACTAGTATTCCTCCAACAAAAATTAAAAGAATGCTACACATCGGCCAGAGCAAATAGTCTGATGCCCTATTCCTTTCCTATATACCAAAATATGTAGCCACTTCCTCAAAAAATTGCCTAAAATTTTATAACGTTTTTTCTTATAAAATTACTCCAAGAGAATTTTAATTCAAAACAGGGGCGTGGTAGTGGGCGGATTTTTTTAAATATCTCAACATATACTCAAGTTTGCTTCTAAAGATTGATATTATATGATTAAAATCTACGAAAAACCGTTTTTTAAAAAAAGCGCCCCTAAAATGTGGGCGCGACCATATACAATTTAATGAATATTAAATAAGTTTTAGGATATGAAGACGGTTTTAATTTTAAGAGTTTATTTTTATTTATGATTTATAATGTACTAATTACATACAGAAATTATTTTGTTTCTGATTCTTAGTTTAATTTTAACTATTTGTGTTTTCATAGAGTTGCGTTTTTAAGATAATTAGCACGTAAAGTTTTAGGTTATATTCAAATTGGATAAGGTCCAAATAATTAGTTTATGTAGCAGAAACTAATCGTTATAATAATTTTGTCATAAATAAGATAATGATGCTAAAGATAAAAAAAAAATATTTTACTAATATTAAACTAGTATTCCTCCAACAAAAATTAAAAGAATGCTACACATCGGCCAGAGCAAATGGTCTGATGCCCTATTCCTTTCCTATATACCAAAATATGTAGCCACTTCCTCAAAAAATTGCCTAAAATTTTATAAAGTTTTTTCTTATAAAATTACTCGAAGAGAATTTTAATTCAAAACAGGGGCGTGGTAGTGGGCGGATTTTTCAAATATCTCAACATATACTCAAGTTTGCTTCTAAAGATTGATATTATATGATTAAAATCTACGAAAAACCGTTTTTTAAAAAAAACGCCCCTAAAATGTGGGCGCGGCCATATACAATTTAATGAATATAAAATAAGTTGTAGGATATGAAGACGGTTTTAATTTTAAGAGTTTATTTTTATTTATGATTTATAATGTACTAATTACATACAGAAATTATTTTGTTTGTGATTCTTAGTTTAATTTTAACTATTTGTGTTTTCATAGAGTTGCGTTTTTAAGATAATTAGCACGTAAAGTTTTAGGTTATATTCAAATTGGATAAGGTCCAAATAATTAGTTTATGTAGCAGAAACTAATCGTTATAATAATTTTGTCATAAATAAGATAATGATGCTAAAGATAAAAAAAAAATATTTTAATAATATTAAACTTGTATTCCTCCAATAAAAATTAAAAGAATGCTACACATCGGCCAGAGCGAATAGTCTGATGCCCTATTCATTTCCTATATACCAAAATATGTAGCCACTTCCTCAAAAAATTGCCTAAAATTTTATAAAGTTTTTTCTTATAAAATTACTCCAAGAGAATTTTAATTCAAAACAGGGGCGTGGTAGTGGGCGGATTTTTCAAATATCTCAACATATACTCAAGTTTGCTTCTAAAGATTGATATTATATGATTAAAATCTACGAAAAACCGTTTTTTAAAAAAAACGCCTCTAAAATGTGGGCGCGGCCATATACAATTTAATGAATATAAAATAAGTTGTAGGATATGAAGACGGTTTTAATTTTAAGAGTTTATTTTTATTTATGATTTATAATGTACTAATTACATACAGAAATTATTTTGTTTGTGATTCTTAGTTTAATTTTAACTATTTGTGTTTTCATAGAGTTGCAATTTTAAGATAATTAGCACGCAAAGTTTTAGGTTATATTCAAATTGGATAAGGTCCAAATAATTAGTTTATGTAGCAGAAACTAATCGTTATAATAATTTTGTCTTAAATAAGATAATGATGCTAAAGATAAAAAAAAAATATTTTACTAATATTAAACTAGTATTCCTCCAACAAAAATTAAAAGAATGCTACACATCGGCCAGAGCAAATGGTCTGATGCCCTATTCCTTTCCTATATACCAAAATATGTAGCCACTTCCTCAAAAAATTGCCTAAAATTTTATAAAGTTTTTTCTTATAAAATTACTCGAAGAGAATTTTAATTCAAAACAGGGGCGTGGTAGTGGGCGGATTTTTCAAATATCTCAACATATACTCAAGTTTGCTTCTAAAGATTGATATTATATGATTAAAATCTACGAAAAACCGTTTTTTAAAAAAAACGCCCCTAAAATGTGGGCGCGGCCATATACAATTTAATGAATATAAAATAAGTTGTAGGATATGAAGACGGTTTTAATTTTAAGAGTTTATATTTATTTATGATTTATAATGTACTAATTACATACAGAAATTATTTTGTTTGTGATTCTTAGTTTAATTTTAACTATTTGTGTTTTCATAGAGTTGCGTTTTTAAGATAATTAGCACGTAAAGTTTTAGGTTATATTCAAATTGGATAAGGTCCAAATAATTAGTTTATGTAGCAGAAACTAATCGTTATAATAATTTTGTCATAAATAAGATAATGATGCTAAAGATAAAAAAAAATATTTTAATAATATTAAACTAGTATTCCTCCAACAAAAATTAAAAGAATGCTACACATCGGCCAGAGCAAATAGTCTGATGCCCTATTCCTTTCCTATATACCAAAATATGTAGCCACTTCCTCAAAAAATTGCCTAAAATTTTATAACGTTTTTTCTTATAAAATTACTCCAAGAGAATTTTAATTCAAAACAGGGGCGTGGTAGTGGGCGGATTTTTTTAAATATCTCAACATATACTCAAGTTTGCTTCTAAAGATTGATATTATATGATTAAAATCTACGAAAAACCGTTTTTTAAAAAAAGCGCCCCTAAAATGTGGGCGCGACCATATACAATTTAATGAATATTAAATAAGTTTTAGGATATGAAGACGGTTTTAATTTTAAGAGTTTATTTTTATTTATGATTTATAATGTACTAATTACATACAGAAATTATTTTGTTTGTGATTCTTAGTTTAATTTTAACTATTTGTGTTTTCATAGAGTTGCGTTTTTAAGATAATTAGCACGTAAAGTTTTAGGTTATATTCAAATTGGATAAGGTCCAAATAATTAGTTTATGTAGCAGAAACTAATCGTTATAATAATTTTGTCATAAATAAGATAATGATGCTAAAGATAAAAAAAAAATATTTTAATAATATTAAACTTGTATTCCTCCAATAAAAATTAAAAGAATGCTACACATCGGCCAGAGCGAATAGTCTGATGCCCTATTCATTTCCTATATACCAAAATATGTAGCCACTTCCTCAAAAAATTGCCTAAAATTTTATAAAGTTTTTTCTTATAAAATTACTCCAAGAGAATTTTAATTCAAAACAGGGGCGTGGTAGTGGGCGGATTTTTCAAATATCTCAACATATACTCAAGTTTGCTTCTAAAGATTGATATTATATGATTAAAATCTACGAAAAACCGTTTTTTAAAAAAAACGCCTCTAAAATGTGGGCGCGGCCATATGCAATTTAATGAATATAAAATAAGTTGTAGGATATGAAGACGGTTTTAATTTTAAGAGTTTATTTTTATTTATGATTTATAATGTACTAATTACATACAGAAATTATTTTGTTTGTGATTCTTAGTTTAATTTTAACTATTTGTGTTTTCATAGAGTTGCAATTTTAAGATAATTAGCACGCAAAGTTTTAGGTTATATTCAAATTGGATAAGGTCCAAATAATTAGTTTATGTAGCAGAAACTAATCGTTATAATAATTTTGTCTTAAATAAGATAATGATGCTAAAGATAAAAAAAAAATATTTTACTAATATTAAACTAGTATTCCTCCAACAAAAATTAAAAGAATGCTACACATCGGCCAGAGCAAATGGTCTGATGCCCTATTCCTTTCCTATATACCAAAATATGTAGCCACTTCCTCAAAAAATTGCCTAAAATTTTATAAAGTTTTTTCTTATAAAATTACTCGAAGAGAATTTTAATTCAAAACAGGGGCGTGGTAGTGGGCGGATTTTTCAAATATCTCAACATATACTCAAGTTTGCTTCTAAAGATTGATATTATATGATTAAAATCTACGAAAAACCGTTTTTTAAAAAAAACGCCCCTAAAATGTGGGCGCGGCCATATACAATTTAATGAATATAAAATAAGTTGTAGGATATGAAGACGGTTTTAATTTTAAGAGTTTATTTTTATTTATGATTTATAATGTACTAATTACATACAGAAATTATTTTGTTTGTGATTCTTAGTTTAATTTTAACTATTTGTGTTTTCATAGAGTTGCGTTTTTAAGATAATTAGCACGTAAAGTTTTAGGTTATATTCAAATTGGATAAGGTCCAAATAATTAGTTTATGTAGCAGAAACTAATCGTTATAATAATTTTGTCATAAATAAGATAATGATGCTAAAGATAAAAAAAAAATATTTTAATAATATTAAACTTGTATTCCTCCAATAAAAATTAAAAGAATGCTACACATCGGCCAGAGCGAATAGTCTGATGCCCTATTCATTTCCTATATACCAAAATATGTAGCCACTTCCTCAAAAAATTGCCTAAAATTTTATAAAGTTTTTTCTTATAAAATTACTCCAAGAGAATTTTAATTCAAAACAGGGGCGTGGTAGTGGGCGGATTTTTCAAATATCTCAACATATACTCAAGTTTGCTTCTAAAGATTGATATTATATGATTAAAATCTACGAAAAACCGTTTTTTAAAAAAAACGCCTCTAAAATGTGGGCGCGGCCATATACAATTTAATGAATATAAAATAAGTTGTAGGATATGAAGACGGTTTTAATTTTAAGAGTTTATTTTTATTTATGATTTATAATGTACTAATTACATACAGAAATTATTTTGTTTGTGATTCTTAGTTTAATTTTAACTATTTGTGTTTTCATAGAGTTGCAATTTTAAGATAATTAGCACGCAAAGTTTTAGGTTATATTCAAATTGGATAAGGTCCAAATAATTAGTTTATGTAGCAGAAACTAATCGTTATAATAATTTTGTCTTAAATAAGATAATGATGCTAAAGATAAAAAAAAAAATATTTTAATAATATTAAACTAGTATTCCTCCAACAAAAATTAAAAGAATGCTACACATCGGCCAGAGCAAATGGTCTGATGCCCTATTCCTTTCCTATATACCAAAATATGTAGCCACTTCCTCAAAAAATTGCCTAAAATTTTATAAAGTTTATTTCTTATAAAATTACTCCAAGAGAATTTTAATTCAAAACAGGGGCGTGGTAGTGGGCGGATTTTTCAAATATCTCAACATATACTCAAGTTTGCTTCTAAAGATTGATATTATATGATTAAAATCTACGAAAAACCGTTTTTTAAAAAAAAAACGCCCCTAAAATGTGGGCGCGGCCATATACAATTTAATGAATATAAAATAAGTTGTAGGATATGAAGACGGTTTTAATTTTAAGAGTTTATATTTATTTATGATTTATAATGTACTAATTACATACAGAAATTATTTTGTTTGTGATTCTTAGTTTAATTTTAACTATTTGTGTTTTCATAGAGTTGCGTTTTTAAGATAATTAGCACGTAAAGTTTTAGGTTATATTCAAATTGGATAAGGTCCAAATAATTAGTTTATGTAGCAGAAAATAAACGTTATAATAATTTTGTCATAAATAAGATAATGATGCTAAAGATACAAAAAAAAATATTTTAATAATATTGAACTAGTATTCCTCCAACAAAAATTAAAAGAATGCTACACATCGGCCAGAGCAAATAGTCTGATGCCCTATTCATTTCCTATATACCAAAATATGTAGCCACTTCCTCAAAAAATTGCCTAAAATTTTATAAAGTTTTTTCTTATAAAATTACTCCAAGAGAATTTTAATTCAAAACAGGGGCGTGGTAGTGGGCGGATTTTTCAAATATCTCAACATATACTCAAGTTTGCTTCTAAAGATTGATATTATATGATTAAAATCTACGAAAAACCGTTTTTTAAAAAAAACGCCCCTAAAATGTGGGCGCGGCCATATACAATTTAATGAATATAAAATAAGTTGTAGGATATGAAGACGGTTTTAATTTTAAGAGTTTATTTTTATATATGATTTATAGTGTACTAATTACATACAGAAATTATTTTGTTTGTGATTCTTAGTTTAATTTTAACTATTTGTGTTTTCATAGAGTTGCGTTTTTAAGATAATTAGCACGTAAAGTTTTAGGTTATATTCAAATTGGATAAGGTCCAAATAATTAGTTTATGTAGCAGAAACTAATCGTTATAATAATTTTGTCATAAATAAGATAATGATGCTAAAGATAAAAAAAAAATATTTTAATAATATTGAACTAGTATTCCTCCAACAAAAATTAAAAGAATGCTACACATCGGCCAGAGCAAATAGTCTGATGCCCTATTCCTTTCCTATATACCAAAATATGTAGCCACTTCCTCAAAAAATTGCCTAAAATTTTATAAAGTTTTTTCTTATAAAATTACTCCAAGAGAATTTTAATTCAAAACAGGGGCGTGGTAGTGGGCGGATTTTTCAAATATCTCAACATATACTCAAGTTTGCTTCTAAAGATTGATATTATATGATTAAAATCTACGAAAAACCGTTTTTTACAAAAAACGCCCCTAAAATGTGGGCGCGGCCATATACAATTTAATGAATATAAAATAAGTTGTAGGATATGAAGACGATTTAATTTTAAGAGTTTATTTTTATTTATGATTTATAATGTACTAATTACATACAGAAATTATTTTGTTTGTGATTCTTAGTGTAATTTTAACTATTTGTGTTTTCATAGAGTTGCGTTTTTAAGATAATTAGCACGTAAAGTTTTAGGTTATATTCAAATTGGATAAGGTCCAAATAATTAGTTTATGTAGCAGAAACTAATCGTTATAATAATTTTGTCATAAATAAGATAATGATGCTAAAGATAAAAAAAAAATATTTTAATAATATTGAACTAGTATCCCTCCAACAAAAATTAAAAGAATGCTACACATCGGCCAGGACAAATAGTCTGATGCCCTATTCCTTTCCTATATACCAAAATATGTAGCCACTTCCTCAAAAAATTGCCTAAAATTTTATAAAGTTTTTTCTTATAAAATTACTCCAAGAGAATTTTAATTCAAAACAGGGGCGTGGTAGTGGGCGGATTTTTCAAATATCTCAACATATACTCAAGTTTGCTTCTAAAGATTGATATTATATGATTAAAATCTACGAAAAACCGTTTTTTAAAAAAAACGCCCCTAAAATGTGGGCGCGGCCATATACAATTTAATGAATATAAAATAAGTTGTAGGATATGAAGACGGTTTTAATTTTAAGAGTTTATTTTTATTTATGATTTATAGTGTACTAATTACATACAGAAATTATTTTGTTTGTGATTCTTAGTTTAATTTTAACTATTTGTGTTTTCATAGAGTTGCGTTTTTAAGATAATTAGCACGTAAAGTTTTAGGTTATATTCAAATTGGATAAGGTCCAAATAATTAGTTTATGTAGCAGAAACTAATCGTTATAATAATTTTGTCATAAATAAGATAATGATGCTAAAGATAAAAAAAAAATATTTTAATAATATTAAACTAGTATTCCTCCAACAAAAATTAAAAGAATGCTACACATCGGCCAGAGCAAATAGTCTGATGCCCTATTCCTTTCCTATATACCAAAATATGTAGCCACTTCCTCAAAAAATTGCCTAAAATTTTATAAAGTTTTTTCTTATAAAATTACTCCAAGAGAATTTTAATTCAAACCAGGGGCGTGGTAGTGGGCGGATTTTTTTAAATATCTCAACATATACTCAAGTTTGCTTCTAAAGATTGATATTATATGATTAAAATCTACGAAAAACCGTTTTTTAAAAAAAGCGCCCCTAAAATGTGGGCGCGACCATATACAATTCAATGAATATTAAATAAGTTTTAGGATATGAAGACGGTTTTAATTTTAAGAGTTTATTTTTATTTATAATTTATAATGTACTAATTACATACAGAAATTATTTTGTTTGTGATTCTTAGTTTAATTTTAACTATTTGTGTTTTCATAGAGTTGCGTTTTTAAGATAATTAGCACGTAAAGTTTTAGGTTATATTCAAATTGGATAAGGTCCAAATAATTAGTTTATGTAGCAGAAACTAATCGTTATAATAATTTTGTCATAAATAAGATAATGATGCTAAAGATAAAAAAAAAATATTTTAATAATATTAAACTAGTATTCCTCCAACAAAAATTAAAAGAATGCTACACATCGGCCAGAGCAAATAGTCTGATGCCCTATTCCTTTCCTATATACCAAAATATGTAGCCACTTCCTCAAAAAACTGCCTAAAATTTTATAAAGTTTATTTCCTATAAAATTACTCCAAGAGAATTTTAATTCAAAACAGGGGCGTGGTAGTGGGCGGATTTTTCAAATATCTCAACATATACTCAAGTTTGCTTCTAAAGATTGATATTATATGATTGAAATCTACGAAAAACTGTTTTTTAAAAAAAGCGCCCCTAATATGTGGGCGCGACCATATACAATTTAATGAATATTAAATAAGTTTTAGGATATGAAGACGGTTTTAATTTTAAGAGTTTATTTTTATTTATAATTTATAATGTACTAATTACATACAGAAATTATTTTGTTTGTGATTCTTAGTTTAATTTTAACTATTTGTGTTTTCATAGAGTTGCGTTTTTAAGATAAGTAGCACGTAAAGTTTTAGGTTATATTCAAATTGGATAAGGTCCAAATAATTAGTTTATGTAGCAGAAACTAATCGTTATAATAATTTTGTCATAAATAAGATAATGATGCTAAAGATAAAAAAAAATATTTTAATAATATTAAACTAGTATTCCTCCAATAAAAATTAAAAGAATGCTACACATCGGCCAGAGCGAATAGTCTGATGCCCTATTCCTTTCCTATATACCAAAATATATAGCCACTTCCTCAAAAAATTGCCTAAAATTTTATAAAGTTTATTTCTTATAAAATTACTCCAAGAGAATTTTAATTCAAAACAGGGGCGTGGTAGTGGGCGGATTTTTCAAATATCTCAACATATACTCAAGTTTGCTTCTAAAGATTGATATTATATGATTAAAATCTACGAAAAACCGTTTTTTAAAAAAAACGCCCCTTAAATGTGGGCCCGGCCATATACAATTTAATGAATATAAAATAAGTTGTAGGATATGAAGACGGTTTTATTTTTAAGAGTTTATATTTATTTATGATTTATAATGTACTAATTACATACAGAAATTATTTTGTTTGTGATTCTTAGTTTAATTTTAACTATTTGTGTTTTCATAGAGTTGCGTTTTTAAGATAATTAGCACGTAAAGTTTTAGGTTATATTCAAATTGGATAAGGTCCAAATAATTAGTTTATGTAGCAGAAACTAATCGTTATAATAATTTTGTCATAAATAAGATAATGATGCTAAAGATAAAAAAAAAATAGTTTAATAATATTAAACTAGTATTCCTCCAATAGAAATTAAAAGAATGCTACACATCGGCCAGAGCAAATAGTCTGATGCCCTATTCCTTTCCTATATACCAAAGTATGTAGCCACTTCCTCAAAAAATTGCCTAAAATTTTACAAAGTTTATTACTTATAAAATTACTCCTAGAGAATTTTAATTCAAAACAGGGGCGTGGTAGTGGGCGGATTTTTCAAATATATCAACATATACTCAAGTTTGCTTCTAAAGATTGATATTATATGATCGAAATCTACGAAAAACTGTTTTTTAAAAAAAGCGCCCCTAAAATGTGGGCGCGACCATATACAATTTAATGAATATAAAATAAGTTGTAGGATATGAAGACGGTTTTAATTTTAAGAGTTTATTTTTATTTATAATTTATAATGTACTAATTACATACAGAAATTATTTTGTTTGTGAATCTTAGTTTAATTTTAACTATTTGTGTTTTCATAGAGTTGCGTTTTTAAGATAATTAGCACGTAAAGTTTTAGGTTATATTCAAATTGGATAAGGTCCAAATAATTAGTTTATGTAGCAGAAACTAATCGTTATAATAATTTTGTCATAAATAAGATAATGATGCTAAAGATAAAAAAAAAATATTTTAATAATATTAAACTAGTATTCCTCCAATAAAAATTAAAAGAATGCTACACATCGGCCAGAGCGAATAGTCTGATGCCCTATTCCTTTCCTATATACCAAAATATGTAGCCACTTCCTCAAAAAATTGCCTAAAATTTTATAAAGTTTATTTCTTATAAAATTACTCCAAGAGAATTTTAATTCAAAATAGGGGCGTGGTAGTGGGCGGGTTTTTTTAAATGTCTCAACATATACTCAAGTTTGCTCCTAAAGATTGATATTATATGATTAAAATCTACGAAAAACTGTTTTTTAAAAAAAGCGCCCTAAAATGTGGGCGCGACCATATACAATTTAATGAATATTAAATAAGTTGTAGGATATGAAGACGGTTTTAATTTTAAGAGTTTATTTTTATTTATAATTTATAATGTACTAATTACATACAGAAATTATTTTGTTTGTGATTCTTAGTTTAATTTTAACTATTTGTGTTTTCATAGAGTTGCGTTTTTAGATAAGTAGCACGTAAAGTTTTAGGTTATATTCAAATTGGACAAGGTCCAAATAATTAGTTTATGTAGCAGAAACTAATCGTTATAATATACATTACCAGTGAAAAATGCTACAATCCGCCTGGAGCGAATCGTATGATACCCTATCCCTATCTTATTTGGTCGTTTCAGTGGGTGGTGGAAAAATTATTCACAAAATTTTCTATTTTGCCCTATAAACTAATATTTTTACTCGAAAATGAATTTTTGAAGTAAACGCCCCTAAAAAGTGTGCGTGGCCATATACAATGTATAGACGATTTGTAGATTGAGTGGATATCTACATATTTGCCCAAGCAAGTTTTTTCGAGTTTCATATGAAAATAGTGAAAAAAAGTGATTTTTTTGAAAAGTGGGCGTGTCAGTGGGCGGATTTTAAAAATTTTTACACTTGTATTGCTTACTTTTTCAAGGACCTCGTTTACAAAATTTCATTCATCAAAATTTAAGGCCCAAAAACTGGTGACACACGGACGGACAGACGGACGGACGGACATGGCTCAATCGACTCGGCTACTGATGCTGATCATTTTTATATACAGTACAGTACAGTACAGGAGTCAGCACTTCATAGTAAATCTTTTCAACTTTCTACCCCACCAAATAAAAAGAAATGGATATGTAATGATGTGTAATAGAGTGTGTTTTGAAATTCACAACTTTTTATAATAATAATAATACTTCAAATTAAAAAAAAACGCATAAACCAACAAAGTAGTCAAATTGAGCTTTTTTAATATTTTGTGTAATATCCTTTATTTTTAATAACAGAGGCGCAACGACGAGGCATAGAAGTAATTAACTTTGAAAGTGTATCCTGGGATATATTTTCCCACTCAACTTTCAAAGCATTGTATAGGTCAGACCTGTTGGGAAAGTGTTGTCCAGCGACACGTCTCTTAAGCATACCAAACAGGTTTTCTATTGCATTCAAGTCGGGTGATTGGGCCGGCCAATCAAGGACTTGAATTCCACTATCCGCTAACCACTCTTTTATCAACTTCGATGTGTGTTTCGGATCGTTATCCTGTTGAAACACCCAACGAAGTGGCATTTCCTACTCCGCATGTGGTAGCATTACCAATTCTAGAATGGATTTATATTTGAATCGGTCCATGATTCCGTCTATTTGGTAGAACGGACCTACACCTCCTGCCGTAAAACAGGTCCACACCATCACACTACCCCCACCATGCTTTACAGTGGGTGTGCAGAATCTAGGATTGAGTCGCCGCCCTTTACGACGCCTCACATAACATATCCCGTCAGTATTAAATAAATTAAATTTTGACTCGTCAGTGAAAAGAACTGTTTTCCATTTTTCGGGAGACCAGTGTTGGTATTTTCTTGCAAAATTTAGCCTAATGTGAAAAAAGATTTTAGTTTGAATTATTTTTAAAGACTTTAATTGCACTACCTATTATTTAAATGCCTTTTTGTGAGCATCGGTTTTTTGCACGGCCTGTAACTCCGAAGATTATTTTCAATTGCACGTCTTCGCACCGTGCTAGCATCAATGTTTAAATTAAGTAATTTTACGACTTCATTCGAACTTATGAACGGTTGTTTTTTTAAATGTTTCTATCTGTTCGACATGTTGTCTTACGCCTACCACCGACATTTTGAGTTTCAACGACTCCTGTTGCTTTATATTTTTTTATTAAACGTGAAATAATCGATTTATTAATATTATAACGTTTAGCTAATGTTGCCTGAGTATCTCCAGACTTAAATTCATCAATAATCTTTAGTTTAATAGAAGAAGAGTAACTCTGTCGCGACATTATTAAAAAATATCAATTATGCGTCTAACTTAAAAGAAAACTGATCAAAGACAATCACTCAAGATCAAAGACAAAGAGCTTACAACATTTTATGTGTAACCTGACTGGAAAAGTGCCCTTCGGATACGGCATAAAACTGTAGGTCCCTTCTGTACGTACAGAAAAGTATACCACGCACAATACGTACAGCTGTGAGAAGCTAGGCCTTGGCCCTCTATGGGCTGCTTACGGCCTAATATTTATTTTATTTTTGACTGGAAAAGTACTGTTAGCTATTTGTTTTTTACAGTGGGTTACAAAGTTGCTTAGGTTTTGCACAGCTCAATTTGGCTACTTTGTTGGTTTATGCGTTTTTTTTAAATTTGAAGTATTATTATTTTTATAAAAAGTTGTGAATTTCAAAATACACTCTATTACACATCATTACATATCCATTTCTTTTTATTTGGTGGGGTAGAAAAATGAAAAGATTTACTATGAAGTGCTGACTCCAGATGGTTGCTTAAGGTTTTGCACAGTACTGTATACTTTATGTAGTCTATCTTTAATATTTCTCTATGTTACAAACTATGTATCAAACTTAATATACCCTTAGGATAGGGTATAAACAGGGGCGTGGTAGTGGGCGGATTTTTTAAATATCTCAATATATACTCAAGTTTGCTTCTAAAGATTGATATTATATGATTAAAATCTACGAAAAACCGTTTTTAAAAAAAACGCTCCTAAAATGTGGGCGCGGCCATATACAATTTAATGAATATAAAATAAGTTGTAGGATATGAAGACGGTTTTAATTTTAAGAGTTTATTTTTATTTATGATTTATAATGTACTAATTACATACAGAAATTATTTTGTTTGTGATTCTTAGTTTAATTTTAACTATTTGTGTTTTCATAGAGTTGCGTTTTCAAGATAATTAGCACGTAAAGTTTTAGGTTATATTCAAATTGGATAAGGTCCAAATATTTAGTTTATGTAGCAGAAACTAATCGTTATAATAATTTTGTCATAAATAAGATAATGATGCTAAAGATAAAAAAAAATATTTTAATAATATTAAACTAGTATTCCTCCAACAAATATTAAAAGAATGCTACACATCGGCCAGAGCAAATAGTCTAATGCCCTATTCCTTTCCTATATACCAAAATATGTAGCCACTTCCTCAAAAAATTGCCTAAAATTTTATAAAGTTTTTCTTATAAAATTACTCCAAGAGAATTTTAATTCAAAACAGGGCGTGGTAGTGGGCGGATTTTTCAAATATCTCAACATATACTCAAGTTTGCTTCTAAAGATTGATATTATATGATTAAAATCTACGAAAAACCGTTTTTTAAAAAAAACGCCCCTAAAATGTGGGCGCGGCCATATGCAATTTAATGAATATAAAATAAGTTGTAGGATATGAAGACGGTTTTAATTTTAAGAGTTTATTTTTATTTATGATTTATAATGTACTAATTACATACAGAAATTATTTTGTTTGTGATTCTTAGTTTAATTTTAACTATTTGTGTTTTCATAGAGTTGCGTTTTTCAGATAATTAGCACGTAAAGTTTTAGGTTATATTCAAATTGGATAAGGTCCAAACAATTAGTTTATGTAGCAGAAACTAATCGTTATAATAATTTTGTCATAAATAAGATAATGATGCTAGAGATAAAAAAAAATATTTTAATAATATTAAACTAGTATTCCTCCAATAGAAATTAAAAGAATGCTACACATCGGCCAGAGCAAATAGTCTGATGCCCTATTCCTTTCCTATATACCAAAGTATGTAGCCACTTCCTCAAAAAATTGCCTAAAATTTTACACAGTTTATTTCTTATAAAATTACTCCTAGAGAATTTTAATTCAAAACAGGGGCGTGGTAGTGGGCGGATTTTTCAAATATCTCAACATATACTCAAGTTTGCTTCTAAAGATTGATATTATATGATTGAAATCTACGAAAAACTGTTTTTTAAAAAAAGCGCCCCTAATATGTGGGCGCGACCATATACAATTTAATGAATATTAAATAAGTTGTAGGATATGAAGACGGTTTTAATTTTAAGATTTTATTTTTATTTATAATTTATAATGTACTAATTACATACAGAAATTATTTTGTTTGTGATTCTTAGTTTAATTTTAACTATTTGTGTTTTCATAGAGTTGCGTTTTTAAGATAAGTAGGACGTAAAGTTTTAGGTTATATTCAAATTGGATAAGGTCCAAATAATTAGTTTATGTAGCAGAAACTAATCGTTATAATAATTTTGTCATAAATAAGATAATGATGCTAAAGATAAAAAAAAATATTTTAATAATATTAAACTAGTATTCCTCCAATAAAAATTAAAAGAATGCTACACATCGGCCAGAGCGAATAGTCTGATGCCCTATTCCTTTCCTATATACCAAAATATATAGCCACTTCCTCAAAAAATTGCCTACAATTTTATAAAGTTTATTTCTTATAAAATTACTCCAAGAGAATTTCAATTCAAAACAGGGGCGTGGTAGTGGGCGGATTTTTCAAATATCTCAACATATACTCAAGTTTACTTCTAAAGATTGATATTATATGATTGAAATCTACGAAAAACTGTTTTTTAAAAAAAGCGCCCCTAAAATGTTAAACTAGTATTCCTCCAATAAAAATTAAAAGAATGCTACACATCGGCCAGAGCGAATAGTCTGATGCCCTATTCCTTTCCTATATACCAAAATATGTAGCCACTTCCTCAAAAAATTGTCTAAAATTTTATAAAGTTTATTTCTTATAAAATTACTCCAAGAGAATTTTAATTCAAAATAGGGGCGTGGTAGTGGGCGGGTTTTTTTAAATGTCTCAACATATACTTAAGTTTGCTCCTAAAGATTGATATTATATGATTAAAATCTACGAAAAACTGTTTTTTAAAAAAAGCGCCCTAAAATGTGGGCGCGACCATATACAATTTAATGAATATTAAATAAGTTGTAGGATATGAAGACGGTTTTAATTTTAAGAGTTTATTTTTATTTATAATTTATAATGTACTAATTACATACAGAAATTATTTTGTTTGTGATTCTTAGTTTAATTTTAACTATTTGTGTTTTCATAGAGTTGCGTTTTTAGATAAGTAGCACGTAAAGTTTTAGGTTATATTCAAATTGGATAAGGTCCAAATAATTAGTTTATGTAGCAGAAACTAATCGTTATAATATACATTACCAGTGAAAAATGCTACAATCCGCCTGGAGCGAATCGTATGATACCCTATCCCTATCTTATTTGGTCGTTTCAGTGGGTGGTGGAAAAATTATTCACAAAATTTTCTATTTTGCCCTATAAACTAATATTTTTACTCGAAAATGAATTTTTGAAGTAAACGCCCCTAAAAAGTGTGCGTGGCCATATACAATGTATAGACGATTTGTAGATTGAGTGGATATCTACATATTTGCCCAAGCAAGTTTTTTCGAGTTTCATATGAAAATAGTGAAAAAAAGTGATTTTTTTGAAAAGTGGGCGTGTCAGTGGGCGGATTTTAAAAAATTTTACACTTGTATTGCTTACTTTTTCAAGGACCTCGTTTACAAAATTTCATTCATCAAAATTTAAGGCCCAAAAACTGGTGACACACGGACGGACAGACGGACGGACGGACGGACATGGCTCAATCGACTCGGCTACTGATGCTGATCATCTATATATACAGTACTGTGCAAAACCTAAGCAACCATCTGGAGTCAGCACTTCATAGTAAATCTTTTCAACTTTCTACCCCACCAAATAAAAAGAAATGGATATGTAATGATGTGTAATAGAGTGTATTTTGAAATTCACAACTTTTTATAAAAATAATAATACTTCAAATTAAAAAAAAACGCATAAACCAACAAAGTAGTCAAATTGAGCTTTTTTAATATTTTGTGTAATATCCTTTATTTTCAATAACAGAGGCGCAACGACGAGGCATAGAAGTAATTAACTTTGAAAGTGTATCCTGGGATATATTTTCCCACTCAACTTTCAAAGCATTGTATAGGTCAGACCTGTTGGGAAAGTGTTGTCCAGCGACACGTCTCTTAAGCATACCAAACAGGTTTTCTATTGCATTCAAGTCGGGTGATTGGGCCGGCCAATCAAGGACTTGAATTCCACTATCCGCTAACCACTCTTTTATCAACTTCGATGTGTGTTTCGGATCGTTATCCTGTTGAAACACCCAACGAAGTGGCATTTCCTACTCCGCATGTGGTAGCATTACCAATTCTAGAATGGATTTATATTTGAATCGGTCCATGATTCCGTCTATTTGGTAGAACGGACCTACACCTCCTGCCGAAAAACAGGTCCACACCATCACACTACCCCCACCATGCTTTACAGTGGGTGTGCAGAATCTAGGATTGAGTCGCCGCCCTTTACGACGCCTCACATAACATATCCCGTCAGTATTAAATAAATTAAATTTTGACTCGTCAGTGAAAAGAACTGTTTTCCATTTTTTGGGAGACCAGTGTTGGTATTTTCTTGCAAAATTTAGCCTAATGTGAAAAAAGATTTTAGTTTGAATTATTTTTAAAGACTTTAATTGCACTACCTATTATTTAAATGCCTTTTTGTGAGCATCGGTTTTTTGCACGGCCTGTAACTCCGAAGATTATTTTCAATTGCACGTCTTCGCACCGTGCTAGCATCAATGTTTAAATTAAGTAATTTTACGACTTCATTCGAACTTATGAACGGTTGTTTTTTTAAATGTTTCTATCTGTTCGACATGTTGTCTTACGCCTACCACCGACATTTTGAGTTTCAACGACTCCTGTTGCTTTATATTTTTTTATTAAACGTGAAATAATCGATTTATTAATATTATAACGTTTAGCTAATGTTGCCTGAGTATCTCCAGACTTAAATTCATCAATAATCTTTAGTTTAATAGAAGAAGAGTAACTCTGTCGCGACATTATTAAAAAATATCAATTATGCGTCTAACTTAAAAGAAAACTGATCAAAGACAATCACTCAAGATCAAAGACAAAGAGCTTACAACATTGTATGTGTAACGTGACTGGAAAAGTACTGTTAGCTATTTGTTTTTTACAGTGGGTTACAAAGTTGCTTAGGTTTTGCACAGCTCAATTTGGCTACTTTGTTGGTTTATGCGTTTTTTTTAAATTTGAAGTATTATTATTTTTATAAAAAGTTGTGAATTTCAAAATACACTCTATTACACATCATTACATATCCATTTCTTTTTATTTGGTGGGGTAGAAAAATGAAAAGATTTACTATGAAGTGCTGACTCCAGATGGTTGCTTAGGTTTTGCACAGTACTGTATACTTTATGTAGTCTATCTTTAATATTTCTCTATGTTACAAACTATGTATCAAACTTAATATACCCTTAGGATAGGGTATAAACAGGGGCGTGGTAGTGGGCGGATTTTTTAAATATCTCAATATATACTCAAGTTTGCTTCTAAAGATTGATATTATATGATTAAAATCTACGAAAAACCGTTTTTAAAAAAAAACGCTCCTAAAATGTGGGCGCGGCCATATACAATTTAATGAATATAAAATAAGTTGTAGGATATGAAGACGGTTTTAATTTTAAGAGTTTATTTTTATTTATGATTTATAATGTACTAATTACATACAGAAATTATTTTGTTTGTGATTCTTAGTTTAATTTTAACTATTTGTGTTTTCATAGAGTTGCGTTTTCAAGATAATTAGCACGTAAAGTTTTAGGTTATATTCAAATTGGATAAGGTCCAAATAATAACAAAATAATTATGTAGCAGAAACTAATCGTTATAATAATTTTGTCATAAATAAGATAATGATGCTAAAGATAAAAAAAAATATTTTAATAATATTAAACTAGTATTCCTCCAACAAAAATTAAAAGAATGCTACACATCGGCCAGAGCAAATAGTCTGATGCCCTATTCCTTTCCTATATACCAAAATATGTAGCCACTTCCTCAAAAAATTGCCTAAAATTTTATAAAGTTTTTTCTTATAAAATTACTCCAAGAGAATTTTAATTCAAAACAGGGCGTGGTAGTGGGCGGATTTTTCAAATATCTCAACATATACTCAAGTTTGCTTCTAAAGATTGATATTATATGATTAAAATCTACGAAAAACCGTTTTTTAAAAAAAACGCCCCTAAAATGTGGGCGCGGCCATATACAATTTAATGAATATAAAATAAGTTGTAGGATATGAAGACGGTTTTAATTTTAAGAGTTTATTTTTATTTATGATTTATAATGTACTAATTACATACAGAAATTATTTTGTTTGTGATTCTTAGTTTAATTTTAACTATTTGTGTTTTCATAGAGTTGCGTTTTTCAGATAATTAGCACGTAAAGTTTTAGGTTATATTCAAATTGGATAAGGTCCAAACAATTAGTTTATGTAGCAGAAACTAATCGTTATAATAATTTTGTCATAAATAAGATAATGATGCTAGAGATAAAAAAAAATATTTTAATAATATTAAACTAGTATTCCTCCAATAGAAATTAAAAGAATGCTACACATCGGCCAGAGCAAATAGTCTGATGCCCTATTCCTTTCCTATATACCAAAGTATGTAGCCACTTCCTCAAAAAATTGCCTAAAATTTTACACAGTTTATTTCTTATAAAATTACTCCTAGAGAATTTTAATTCAAAACAGGGGCGTGGTAGTGGGCGGATTTTTCAAATATATCAACATATACTCAAGTTTGCTTCTAAAGATTGATATTATATGATTGAAATCTACAAAAAACTATTTTTTAAAAAAAGCGCCCTAAAATGTGGGCGCGACCATATACAATTTAATGAATATTAAATAAGTTGTAGGATATGAAGACGGTTTTAATTTTAAGAGTTTATTTTTATTTATAATTTATAATGTACTAATTACATACAGAAATTATTTTGTTTGTGATTCTTAGTTTAATTTTAACTATTTTTGTTTTCATAAGGTTGCGTTTTTAAGATAAGTAGCACGTAAAGTTTTAGGTTATATTCAAATTGGATAAGGTCCAAATAATTAGTTTATGTAGCAGAAACTAATCGTTATAATAATTTTGTCATAAATAAGATAATGATGCTAAAGATAAAAAAAAATATTTTAATAATATTAAACTAGTATTCCTCCAATAAAAATTAAAAGAATGCTACACATCGGCCAGAGCAAATAGTCTGATGCCCTATTCCTATCCTATATACCAAAATATATAGCCACTTCCTTAAAAAAATTGCCTACAATTTTATAAAGTTTATTTCTTATAAAATTACTCCAAGAGAATTTCAATTCAAAACAGGGGCGTGGTAGTGGGCGGATTTTTCAAATATCTCAACATATACTCAAGTTTACTTCTAAAGATTGATATTATATGATTGAAATCTACGAAAAACGGTTTTTTAAAAAAAGCGCCCCTAAAATGTTAAACTAGTATTCCTCCAACAAAAATTAAAAGAATGCTACACATCGGCCAGAGCAAATAGTCTGATGCCCTATTCCTTTCCTATATACCAAAATATGTAGCCACTTCCTCAAAAAATTGCCTAAAATTTTATAAAGTTTATTTCCTATAAAATTACTCCAAGAGAATTTTAATTCAAAACAGGGGCGTGGTAGTGGGCGGATTTTTCAAATATCTCAACATATACTCAAGTTTGCTTCTAAAGATTGATATTATATGATTGAAATCTACGAAAAACTGTTTTTTAAAAAAAGCGCCCCTAATATGTGGGCGCGACCATATACAATTTAATGAATATTAAATAAGTTGTAGGATATGAAGACGGTTTTAATTTTAAGAGTTTATTTTTATTTATAATTTATAATGTACTAATTACATACAGAAATTATTTTGTTTGTGATTCTTAGTTTAATTTTAACTATTTGTGTTTTCATAGAGTTGCGTTTTTAAGATAAGTAGCACGTAAAGTTTTAGGTTATATTCAAATTGGATAAGGTCCAAATAATTAGTTTATGTAGCAGAAACTAATCGTTATAATAATTTTGTCATAAATAAGATAATGATGCTAAAGATAAAAAAAAATATTTTAATAATATTAAACTAGTATTCCTCCAATAAAAATTAAAAGAATGCTACACATCGGCCAGAGCGAATAGTCTGATGCCCTATTCCTTTCCTATATACCAAAATATATAGCCACTTCCTCAAAAAATTGCCTACAATTTTATAAAGTTTTTTCTTATAAAATTACTCCAAGAGAATTTTAATTCAAAACAGGGGCGTGGTAGTGGGCGGATTTTTTAAATATCTCAACATATACTCAAGTTTGCTTCTAAAGATTGATATTATATGATTAAAATCTACGAAAAACCGTTTTTTAAAAAAAAACGCCCCTAAAATGTGGGCGCGGCCATATACAATTTAATGAATATTAAATAAGTTGTAGGATATGAAGACGGTTTTAATTTTAAGAGTTTATATTTATTTATGATTTATAATGCACTAATTACATACAGAAATTAATTTGTTTCTGATTCTTAGTTTAATTTTAACTATTTGTGTTTTCATAGAGTTGCGTTTTTAAGATAATTAGCACGTAAAGTTTTAGGTTATATTCAAATTGGATAAGGTCCAAATAATTAGTTTATGTAGCAGAAACTAATCGTTATAATAATTTTGTCATAAATAAGATAATGATGCTAAAGATAAAAAAAAAATATTTTAATAATATTAAACTAGTATTCCTCCAACAAAAATTAAAAGAATGCTACACATCGGCCAGAGCAAATAGTCTGATGCCCTATTCCTTTCCTATATACCAAAATATGTAGCCACTTCCTCAAAAAATTGCCTAAAATTTTATAAAGTTTTTTCTTATAAAATTACTCCAAGAGAATTTTAATTCAAAACAGGGGCGTGGTAGTGGGCGGATTTTTTAAATATCTCAACATATACTCAAGTTTGCTTCTAAAGATTGATATTATATGATTAAAATCTACGAAAAACCGTTTTTTAAAAAAAACGCCCCTAAAATGTGGGCGCGGCCATATACAATTTAATGAATATAAAATAAGTTGTAGGATATGAAGACAGTTTTAATTTTAAGAGTTTATTTTTATTTATAATTTATAATGTACTAGTTACATACAGAAATTATTTTGTTTGTGATTCTTAGTTTAATTTTAACTATTTGTGTTTTCATAGAGTTGCGTTTCTAAGATAATTAGCACGTAAAGTTTTAGGTTATATTCAAATTGGATAAGGTCCAAATAATTAGTTTATGTAGCAGAAACTAATCGTTATAATAATTTTGTCATAAATAAGATAATGATGCTAAAGATAAAAAAAAATATTTTAATAATATTAAACTAGTATTCCTCCAATAAAAATTAAAAGAATGCTACACATCGGCCAGAGCGAATAGTCTGATGCCCTATTCCTTTCCTATATACCAAAATATATAGCCACTTCCTCAAAAAATTGCCTACAATTTTATAAAGTTTATTTCTTATAAAATTACTCCAAGAGAATTTCAATTCAAAACAGGGGCGTGGTAGTGGGCGGATTTTTCAAATATCTCAACATATACTCAAGTTTACTTCTAAAGATTGATATTATATGATTGAAATCTACGAAAAACTGTTTTTTAAAAAAAGCGCCCCTAAAATGTGGGCGCGACCATATACAATTTAATGAATATTAAATAAGTTGTAGGATATGAAGACGGTTTTAATTTTAAGACTTAATTTTTATTTATAATTTATAATGTACTAGTTACATACAGAAATTATTTTGTTTGTGATTCTTAGTTTAATTTTAACTATTTGTGTTTTCATAGAGTTGCGTTTTTAAGATAATTAGCACGTAAAGTTTTAGGTTATATACAAATTGGATAAGGTCCAAATAATTAGTTTATGTAGCAGAAACTAATCGTTATAATAATTTTGTCATAAATAAGGTAATGATGCTAAAGATAAAAAAAAAATATTTTAATAATATTAAACTAGTATTCCTCCAATAAAAATTAAAAGAATGCTACACATCGGCCAGAGCAAATAGTCTGATGCCCTATTCCTTTCCTATATACCAAAATATGTAGCCACTTCCTCAAAAAATTGCCTAAAATTTTACAAAGTTTATTTCTTATAAAATTACTCCAAGAGAATTTTAATTCAAAACAGGGGCGTGGTATTGGGCGGATTTTTCAAATATTTCAACATATACTCAAGTTTACTTCTAAAGATTGATATTATATGATTGAAATCTACGAAAAACTGTTTTTTAAAAAAAGCGCCCCTAAAATGTGGGCGCGACCATATACAATTTAATGAATATTAAATAAGTTGTAGGATATGAAGACGGTTTTAATTTTAAGACTTTATTTTTATTTATAATTTATAATGTACTAGTTACATACAGAAATTATTTTGTTTGTGATTCTTAGTTTAATTTTAACTATTTGTGTTTTCATAGAGTTGCGTTTTTAAGATAATTAGCACGTAAAGTTTTAGGTTATATACAAATTGGATAAGGTCCAAATAATTAGTTTATGTAGCAGAAACTAATCGTTATAATAATTTTGTCATAAATAAGATAATGATGCTAAAGATAAAAAAAAATATTTTAATAATATTAAACTAGTATTCCTCCAATAAAAATTAAAAGAATGCTACACATCGGCCAGAGCAAATAGTCTGATGCCCTATTCCTTTCCTATATACCAAAATATGTAGCCACTTCCTCAAAAAATTGCCTAAAATTTTACAAAGTTTATTTCTTATAAAATTACTCCAAGAGAATTTTAATTCAAAACAGGGGCGTGGTAGTGGGCGGATTTTTCAAATATATCAACATATACTCAAGTTTGCTTCTAAAGATTGATATTATATGATTGAAATCTACGAAAAACTGTTTTTTAAAAAAAGCGCCTCTAAAATGTGGGCGCGACCATATACAATTTAATGAATATAAAATAAGTTGTAGGATATGAAGACGGTTTTAATTTTAAGAGATTATTTTTATTTATAATTTATAATGTACTAGTTACATACAGAAATTATTTTGTTTGTGATTCTTAGTTTAATTTTAACTATTTGTGTTTTCATATAGTGTCGTTTTTAAGATAATTAGCACGTAAAGTTTTAGGTTATATTCAAATTGAATAAGGTCCAAATAATTAGTTTATGTAGCAGAAACTAATCGTTATAATAATTTTGTCATAAATAAGATAATGATGCTAAAGATAAAAAAAAAATATTTTAATAATATTAAACTAGTATTCCTCCAACAAAAATTAAAAGAATGCTACACATCGGCCAGAGCAAATAGTCTGATGCCCTATTCCTTTCCTATATACCAAAATATGTAGCCACTTCCTCAAAAAATTGCCTGAAATTTTATAAAGTTTTTTCTTATAAAATTACTCCAAGAGAATTTTAATTCAAAACAGGGGCGTGGTAGTGGGCGGATTTTTTAAATATCTCAACATATACTCAAGTTTGCTTCTAAAGATTGATATTATATGATTAAAATCTACGAAAAACCGTTTTTTAAAAAAAACGCCCCTAAAATGTGGGCGCGGCCATATACAATTTAATGAATATTAAATAAGTTGTAGGATATGAAGACGGTTTTAATTTTAAGAGTTTATATTTATTTATGATTTATAATGCACTAATTACATACAGAAATTAATTTGTTTCTGATTCTTAGTTTAATTTTAACTATTTGTGTTTTCATAGAGTTGAGTTTTTAAGATAATTAGCACGTAAAGTTTTAGGTTATATTCAAATTGGATAAGGTCCAAATAATTAGTTTATGTAGCAGAAACTAATCGTTATAATAATTTTGTCATAAATAAGATAATGATGCTAAAGATAAAAAAAAAATATTTTAATAATATTAAACTAGTATTCCTCCAACAAAAATTAAAAGAATGCTACACATCGGCCAGAGCAAATAGTCTGATGCCCTATTCCTTTCCTATATACCAAAATATGTAGCCACTTCCTCAAAAAATTGCCTAAAATTTTATAAAGTTTTTTCTTATAAAATTACTCCAAGAGAATTTTAATTCAAAACAGGGGCGTGGTAGTGGGCGGATTTTTTAAATATCTCAACATATACTCAAGTTTGCTTCTAAAGATTGATATTATATGATTAAAATCTACGAAAAACCGTTTTTTAAAAAAAACGCCCCTAAAATGTGGGCGCGACCATATACAATTTAATGAATATTAAATAAGTTGTAGGATATGAAGACAGTTTTAATTTTAAGAGTTTATTTGTATTTATAATTTATAATGTACTAGTTACATACAGAAATTATTTTGTTTGTGATTCTTAGTTTAATTTTAACTATTTGTGTTTTCATAGAGTTGCGTTTCTAAGATAATTAGCACGTAAAGTTTTAGGTTATATTCAAATTGGATAAGGTCCAAATAATTAGTTTATGTAGCAGAAACTAATCGTTATAATAATTTTGTCATAAATAAGATAATGATGCTAAAGATAAAAAAAAATATTTTAATAATATTAAACTAGTATTCCTCCAATAAAAATTAAAAGAATGCTACACATCGGCCAGAGCAAATAGTCTGATGCCCTATTCCTTTCCAATATACCAAAATATATAGCCACTTCCTCAAAAAATTGCCTACAATTTTATAAAGTTTATTTCTTATAAAATTACTCCAAGAGAATTTTAATTCAAAACAGGGGCGTGGTAGTGGGCGGATTTTTCAAATATTTCAACATATACTCAAGTTTACTTCTAAAGATTGATATTATATGATTGAAATCTACGAAAAACTGTTTTTTAAAAAAAGCGCCCCTAAAATGTGGGCGCGACCATATACAATTTAATGAATATTAAATAAGTTGTAGGATATGAAGACGGTTTTAATTTTAAGACTTTATTTTTATTTATAATTTATAATGTACTAGTTACATGCAGAAATTATTTTGTTTGTGATTCTTAGTTTAATTTTAACTATTTGTGTTTTCATAGAGTTGCGTTTTTAAGATAATTAGCACGTAAAGTTTTAGGTTATATACAAATTGGATAAGGTCCAAATAATTAGTTTATGTAGCAGAAACTAATCGTTATAATAATTTTGTCATAAATAAGATAATGATGCTAAAGATAAAAAAAAATATTTTAATAATATTAAACTAGTATTCCTCCAATAAAAATTAAAAGAATGCTACACATCGGCCAGAGCAAATAGTCTGATGCCCTATTCCTTTCCAATATACCAAAATATATAGCCACTTCCTCAAAAAATTGCCTACAATTTTATAAAGTTTATTTCTTATAAAATTACTCCAAGAGAATTTTAATTCAAAACAGGGGCGTGGTAGTGGGCGGATTTTTCAAATATTTCAACATATACTCAAGTTTACTTCTAAAGATTGATATTATATGATTGAAATCTACGAAAAACTGTTTTTTAAAAAAAGCGCCCCTAAAATGTGGGCGCGACCATATACAATTTAATGAATATTAAATAAGTTGTAGGATATGAAGACGGTTTTAATTTTAAGACTTTATTTTTATTTATAATTTATAATGTACTAGTTACATACAGAAATTATTTTGTTTGTGATTCTTAGTTTAATTTTAACTATTTGTGTTTTCATAGAGTTGCGTTTTTAAGATAATTAGCACGTAAAGTTTTAGGTTACATACAAATTGGATAAGGTCCAAATAATTAGTTTATGTAGCAGAAACTAATCGTTATAATAATTTTGTCATAAATAAGATAATGATGCTAAAGATAAAAAAAAATATTTTAATAATATTAAACTAGTATTCCTCCAATAAAAATTAAAAGTATGCTACACATCGGCCAGAGCAAATAGTCTGATGCCCTATTCCTTTCCTATATACCAAAATATGTAGCCACTTCCTCAAAAAATTGCCTAAAATTTTACAAAGTTTATTTCTTATAAAATTACTCCAAGAGAATTTTAATTCAAAACAGGGGCGTGGTAGTGGGCGGATTTTTCAAATATATCAACATATACTCAAGTTTGCTTCTAAAGATTGATATTATATGATTGAAATCTACGAAAAACTGTTTTTTAAAAAAAGCGCCTCTAAAATGTGGGCGCGACCATATACAATTTAATGAATATAAAATAAGTTGTAGGATATGAAGACGGTTTTAATTTTAAGAGTTTATTTTTGTTTATAATTTATAATGTACTAGTTACATACAGAAATTATTTTGTTTGTGATTCTTAGTTTAATTTTAACTATTTGTGTTTTCATAGAGTTGCGTTTTTAAGATAATTAGCACGTAAAGTTTTAGGTTATATTCAAATTGAATAAGTTCCAAATAATTAGTTTATGTAGCAGAAACTAATCGTTATAATAATTTTGTCATAAATAAGATAATGATGCTAAAGATAAAAAAAAAATATTTTAATAATATTAAACTAGTATTCCTCCAACAAAAATTAAAAGAATGCTACACATCGGCCAGAGCAAATAGTCTGATGCCCTATTCCTTTCCTATATACCAAAATATGTAGCCACTTCCTCAAAAAATTGCCTGAAATTTTATAAAGTTTTTTCTTATAAAATTACTCCAAGAGAATTTTAATTCAAAACAGGGGCGTGGTAGTGGGCGGATTTTTTAAATATCTCAACATATACTCAAGTTTGCTTCTAAAGATTGATATTATATGATTAAAATCTACGAAAAACCGTTTTTTAAAAAAAAACGCCCCTAAAATGTGGGCGCGGCCATATACAATTTAATGAATATTAAATAAGTTGTAGGATATGAAGACGGTTTTAATTTTAAGAGTTTATATTTATTTATGATTTATAATGCACTAATTACATACAGAAATTAATTTGTTTCTGATTCTTAGTTTAATTTTAACTATTTGTGTTTTCATAGAGTTGAGTTTTTAAGATAATTAGCACGTAAAGTTTTAGGTTATATTCAAATTGGATAAGGTCCAAATAATTAGTTTATGTAGCAGAAACTAATCGTTATAATAATTTTGTCATAAATAAGATAATGATGCCAAAGATAAAAAAAAAATATTTTAATAATATTAAACTAGTATTCCTCCAACAAAAATTAAAAGAATGCTACACATCGGCCAGAGCAAATAGTCTGATGCCCTATTCCTTTCCTATATACCAAAATATGTAGCCACTTCCTCAAAAAATTGCCTAAAATTTTATAAAGTTTTTTCTTATAAAATTACTCCAAGAGAATTTTAATTCAAAACAGGGGCGTGGTAGTGGGCGGATTTTTTAAATATCTCAACATATACTCAAGTTTGCTTCTAAAGATTGATATTATATGATTAAAATCTACGAAAAACCGTTTTTTAAAAAAAACGCCCCTAAAATGTGGGCGCGGCCATATACAATTTAATGAATATAAAATAAGTTGTAGGATATGAAGACGGTTTTAATTTTAAGAGTTTATTTTTATTTATGATTTATAATGTACTAATTACATACAGAAATTATTTTGTTTGTGATTCTTAGTTTAATTTTAACTATTTGTGTTTTCATAGAGTTGCGTTTTTCAGATAATTAGCACGTAAAGTTTTAGGTTATATTCAAATTGGATAAGGTCCAAATAATTAGTTTATGTAGCAGAAACTAATCGTTATAATAATTTTGTCATAAATAAGATAATGATGCCAAAGATAAAAAAAAAATATTTTAATAATATTAAACTAGTATTCCTCCAACAAAAATTAAAAGAATGCTACACATCGGCCAGAGCAAATAGTCTGATGCCCTATTCCTTTCCTATATACCAAAATATGTAGCCACTTCCTCAAAAAATTGCCTAAAATTTTATAAAGTTTATTTCCTATAAAATTACTCCAAGAGAATTTTAATTCAAAACAGGGGCGTGGTAGTGGGCGGATTTTTCAAATATCTCAACATATACTCAAGTTTGCTTCTAAAGATTGATATTATATGATTGAAATCTACGAAAAACTGTTTTTTAAAAAAAGCGCCCCTAAAATGTGGGCGCGACCATATACAATTTAATGAATATTAAATAAGTTATAGGATATGAAGACAGTTTTAATTTTAAGAGTTTATTTTTATTTATAATTTATAATGTACTAGTTACATACAGAAATTATTTTGTTTGTGATTCTTAGTTTAATTTTAACTATTTGTGTTTTCATAGAGTTGCGTTTCTAAGATAATTAGCACGTAAAGTTTTAGGTTATATTCAAATTGGATAAGGTCCAAATAATTAGTTTATGTAGCAGAAACTAATCGTTATAATAATTTTGTCATAAATAAGATAATGATGCTAAAGATAAAAAAAAATATTTTAATAATATTAAACTAGTATTCCTCCAATAAAAATTAAAAGAATGCTATACATCGGCCAGAGCAAATAGTCTGATGCCCTATTCCTTTCCTATATACCAAAGTATGTAGCCACTTCCTCAAAAAATTGCCTAAAATTTTACAAAGTTTATTTCTTATACAATTACTCCAAGAGAACTTTAATTCAAAACAGGGGCGTGGTAGTGGGCGGATTTTTCAAATATCTCAACATATACTCAAGTTTGCTTCTAAAGATTGATATTATATGATTGAAATCTACGAAAAACTGTTTTTAAAAAAAAACGCCCCTAAAATGTGGGCGCGACCATATACAATTTAATGAATATTAAATAAGTTGTAGGATATGAAGACGGTTTTGATTTTAAGAGTTTATTTTTATTTATAATTTATAATGTACTAGTTACATACAGAAATTATTTTGTTTGTGATTCTTAGTTTAATTTTAACTATTTGTGTTTTCATAGAGTTGCGTTTTTAAGATAATTAGCACGTAAAGTTTTAGGTTATATTCAAATTGGATAAGGTCCAAATAATTAGTTTATGTAGCAGAAACTAATCGTTATAATAATTTTGTCATAAATAAGATAATGATGCTAAAGATAAAAAAAAAATATTTTAATAATATTAAACTAGTATTCCTCCAACAAAAATTAAAAGAATGCTACACATCGGCCAGAGCAAATAGTCTGATGCCCTATTCCTTTCCTATATACCAAAATATGTAGCCACTTCCTCAAAAAATTGCCTAAAATTTTATAAAGTTTTTTCTTATAAAATTACTCTAAGAGAATTTTAATTCAAAACAGGGGCGTGGTAGTGGGCGGATTTTTTAAATATCTCAATATATACTCAAGTTTGCTTCTAAAGATTGATATTATATGATTAAAATCTACGAAAAACCGTTTTTAAAAAAAAACGCCCCTAAAATGTGGGCGCGGCCATATACAATTTAATGAATATAAAATAAGTTGTAGGATATGAAGACGGTTTTAATTTTAAGAGTTTATTTTTATTTATGATTTATAATGTACTAATTACATACAGAAATTATTTTGTTTGTGATTCTTAGTTTAATGTTAACTATTTGTGTTTTCATAGAGTTGCGTTTTTAAGATAAGTAGCACGTAAAGTTTTAGGTTATATTCAAATTGGATAAGGTCCAAATAATTAGTTTATGTAGCAGAAACTAATCGTTATAAAAATTTTGTCATAAATAAGATAATGATGCTAAAGATAAAAAAAAATATTTTAATAATATTAAACTAGTATTCCTCCAACAAAAATTAAAAGAATGCTACACATCGGCCAGAGCAAATAGTCTGATGCCCTATTCCTTTCCTATATACCAAAATATGTAGCCACTTCCTCAAAAAATTGCCTACAATTTTATAAAGTTTATTTCCTATAAAATTACTCCAAGAGAATTTTAATTCAAAACAGGGGCGTGGTAGTGGGCGGATTTTTCAAATATCTCAACATATACTCAAGTTTGCTTCTAAAGATTGATATTATATGATTAAAATCTACGAAAAACTGTTTTGTAAAAAAAAACGCCCCTAAAATGTGGGCGCGGCCATATACAATTTAATGAATATTAAATAAGTTTTAGGATGTGAAGACGGTTTTAATTTTAAGAGTTTATTTTTATTTATAATTTATAATGTACTAGTTACATACAGAAATTATTTTGTTTGTGATTCTTAGTTTAATTTTTACTATTTGTGTTTTCATAGAGTTGCGTTTTTAAGATAATTAGCACGCAAAGTTTTAGGTTATATTCAAATTGGATAAGGTCCAAATAATTAGTTTATGTAGCAGAAACTAATCGTTATAATAATTTTGTCATAAATAAGATAATGATGCCAAAGATAAAAAAAAATATTTTAATAATATTAAACTAGTATTCCTCCAACAAAAATTAAAAGAATGCTACACATCGGCCAGAGCGAATAGTCTGATGCCCTATTCCTTTCCTATATACCAAAATATGTAGCCACTTCCTCAAAAAATTGCCTAAAATTTTATAAAGTTTATTTCCTATAAAATTACTCCAAGAGAATTTTAATTCAAAACAGGGGCGTGGTAGTGGGCGGATTTTTCAAATATCTCAACATATACTCAAGTTTGCTTCTAAAGATTGATATTATATAATTGAAATCTACGAAAAACTGTTTTTTAAAAAAAGCGCCCCTAAAATGTGGGCGCGACCATATACAATTTAATGAATATAAAATAAGTTGTAGGATATGAAGACGGTTTAAATTTTAAGAGTTTATTTTTATTTATAATTTATAATGTACTAATTACATACAGAAATTATTTTGTTTGTGATTCCTAGTTTAATTTTAACTATTTGTGTTTTCATAGAGTTGCGTTTTTAAGATAAGTAGCACGTAAAGTTTTAGGTTATATTCAAATTGGATAAGGTCCAAATAATTAGTTTATGTAGCAGAAACTAATCGTTATAATATTTTTGCAATAAATAAGATAATGATGCTAAAGATAAAAAAAAATATTTTAATAATATTAAACTAGTATTCCTCCAATAAAAATTAAAAGAATGCTACACATCGGCCAGAGCGAATAGTCTGATGCCCTATTCCTTTCCTATATACCAAAATATATAGCCACTTCCTCAAAAAATTGCCTACAATTTTATAAAGTTTATTTCTTATAAAATTACTCCAAGAGAATTTTTTTTTTCAACATATACTCAAGTTTACTTCTAAAGATTGATATTATATGATTGAAATCTACGAAAAACTGTTTTTTAAAAAAAGCGTCTCTAAAATGTGGGCGCGACCATATACAATTTAATGAATATTAAATAAGTTGTAGGATATGAAGACGGTTTTGATTTTAAGAGCTTATTTTTATTTATAATTTATAATGTACTCGTTATATACAGAAATTATTTTGTTTGTGATTCTTAGTTTAATTTTAACTATTTGTGTTTTCATAGAGTTGTGTTTTTAAGATAATTAGCACGTAAAGTTTTAGGTTATATTCAAATTGGATAAGGTCCAAATAATTAGTTTATGTAGCAGAAACTAATCGTTATAAAAATTTTGTCATAAATAAGATAATGATGCTAAAGATAAAAAAAAATATTTTAATAATATTAAACTAGTATTCCTCCAACAAAAATTAAAAGAATGCTACACATCGGCCAGAGCAAATAGTCTGATGCCCTATTCCTTTCCTATATACCAAAGTATGTAGCCACTTCCTCAAAAAATTGCCTAAAATGTTATAAAGTTTATTTCTTATAAAATTACTCCAAGAGAATTTTAATTCAAAACAGGGGCGTGGTAGTGGGCGGATTTTTTTAATTTCTCTACATATACTCAAGTTTGCTTCTAAAGATTGATATTATATGATTAAAATCTACGAAAAACCGTTTTTTAAAAAAAAAACGCCCCTAAAATGTGGGCGCGGCCATATACAATTTAATGAATATAAAATAAGTTGTAGGATATGAAGACGGTTTTAATTTTAAGAGTTTATTTTTATTTATGATTTATAATGTACTAATTACATACAGAAATTATTTTGTTTGTGATTCTTATGTGTTTTCATAGAGTTGCGTTTTTAAGATAAGTTTTAGGTTATATTCAAATTGGATAAGGTCCAAATAATTAGTTTATGTAGCAGAAACTAATCGCTATAATAATTTTGTCATAAATAAGATAATGATGCTAAAGATAAAAAAAAATATTTTAATAATATTAAACTAGTATTCCTCCAACACAAATTAAAAGAGTGCTACACATCGGCCAGAGCAAATAGTCTGATGCCCTATTCCTTTCCTATATACCAAAATATGTAGCCACTTCCTCAAAAAATTGCCTAAAATTTTATAAAGTTTTTTCTTATAAAATTACTCCAAGAGAATTTTAATTCAAAACAGGGGCGTGGTAGTGGGCGGATTTTTCAAATTTCTCAACATATACTCAAGTTTGCTCCTAAAGATTGATATTATATGATTAAAATCTACGAAAAACTGTTTTTTAAAAAAAGCGCCCTAAATGTGGGCGCGACCATATACAATTTAATGAATATTAAATAAGTTGTAGGATATGAAGACGGTTTTAATTTTAAGAGTTTATTTTTATTTATAATTTATAATGTACTAATTACATACAGAAATTATTTTGTTTGTGATTCTTAGTTTAATGTTAACTATTTGTGTTTTCATAGAGTTGCGTTTTTAAGATAATTAGCACGTAAAGTTTTAGGTTATATTCAAATTGGATAAGGTCCAAATAATTAGTTTATGTAGCAGAAACTAATCGTTATAATAATTTTGTCATGAATAAGATAATGATGCTAAAGATAAAAAAAAAATATTTTAATAATATTAAACTAGTATTCCTCCAATAAAAATTAAAAGAGTGCTACACATCGGCCAGAGCGAATAGTCTGATGCCCTATTCCTTTCCTATATACCAAAATATGTAGCCACTTCCTCAAAAAATTGCCTAAAATTTTATAAAGTTTATTTCTTATAAAATTACTCCAAGAGAATTTTAATTCAAAATAGGGGCGTGGTAGTGGGCGGATTTTTTAAATGTCTCAACATATACTCAAGTTTGCTCCTAAAGATTGATATTATATGATTAAAATCTACGAAAAACTGTTTTTTAAAAAAAGCGCCCTAAAATGTGGGCGCGACCATATACAATTTAATGAATATTAAATAAGTTGTAGGATATGAAGACGGTTTTAATTTTAAGAGTTTATTTTTATTTATAATTTATAATGTACTAATTACATACAGAAATTATTTTGTTTGTGATTCTTAGTTTAATTTTAACTATTTGTGTTTTCATAGAGTTGCGTTTTTAAGATAATTAGCACGTAAAGTTTTAGGTTATATTCAAATTGGATAAGGTCCAAATAATTAGTTTATGTAGCAGAAACTAATCGTTATAATAATTTTGTCATAAATAAGATAATGATGCTAAAGATAACAAAAAAAATATTTTAATAATATTAAACTAGTATTCCTCCAATAAAAATTAAAAGAATGCTACACATTGGCCAGAGCAAATAGTCTGATGCCCTATTCCTTTCCTATATACCAAAATATGTAGCCACTTCCTCAAAAAATTGCCTAAAATTTTATAAAGTTTATTTCTTATAAAATTACTCCAAGAGAATTTTAATACAAAACAGGGGCGTGGTAGTGGGCGGATTTTTCAAATATCTCAACATATACTCAAGTTTGCTTCTAAAGATTGATATTATATGATTAAAATCTACGAAAAACCGTTTTTTAAAAAAAACGCCCCTAAAATGTGGGCGCGGCCATATACAATTTAATGAATATAAAATAAGTTGTAGGATATGAAGACGGTTTTAATTTTAAGAGTTTATTTTTATTTATGATTTATAATGTACTAATTACATACAGAAATTATTTTGTTTGTGATTCTTAGTTTAATTTTAACTATTTGTGTTTTCATAGAGTTGCGTTTTTAAGATAATTAGCACGTAAAGTTTTAGGTCATATTCAAATTGGATAAGGTCCAAATAATTAGTTTATGTAGCAGAAACTAATCGTTATAATAATTTTGTCATAAATATGATAATGATGCTAAAGATAAAAAAAAAATATTTTAATAATATTAAACTTGTATTCCTCCAATAAAAATTAAAAGAATGCTACACATCGGCCAGAGCGAATAGTCTGATGCCCTATTCCTTTCCTATATACCAAAATATGTAGCCACTTCCTCAAAAAATTGCCTAAAATTTTATAAAGTTTTTTCTTATAAAATTACTCCAAGAGAATTTTAATTCAAAACAGGGGCGTGGTAGTGGGCGGATTTTTTAAATATCTCAACATATACTCAAGTTTGCTTCTAAAGATTGATATTATATGATTAAAATCTACGAAAAACCGTTTTTTAAAAAAAGCGCCCCTAAAATGTGGGCGCGACCATATACAATTTAATGAATATAAAATAAGTTGTAGGATATGAAGACGGTTTTAATTTTAAGAGTTTATTTTTATTTATAATTTATAATGTACTAATTACATACAGAAATTATTTTGTTTGTGATTCTTAGTTTAATTTTAACTATTTGTGTTTTCATAGAGTTGCGTTTTTAAGATAATTAGCACGTAAAGTTTTAGGTTATAATCAAATTGGATAAGGTCCAAATAATTAGTTTATGTAGCAGAAACTAATCGTTATAATAATTTTGTCATAAATAAGATAATGATGCTAAAGATAAAAAAAAGTATTTTAATAATATTAAACTAGTATTCCTCCAATAAAAATTAAAAGAATGCTACACATCGGCCAGAGCGAATAGTCTGATGCCCTATTCCTTTCCTATATACCAAAATATGTAGCCACTTCCTCAAAAAATTGCCTAAAATTTTATAAAGTTTTTTCTTATAAAATTACTCCAAGAGAATTTTAATTCAAAACAGGGGCGTGGTAGTGGGCGGATTTTTTAAATATCTCAACATATACTCAAGTTTGCTTCTAAAGATTGATATTATATGATTAAAATCTACGAAAAACCGTTTTTTAAAAAAAGCGCCCCTAAAATGTGGGCGCGACCATATACAATTTAATGAATATAAAATAAGTTGTAGGATATGAAGACGGTTTTAATTTTAAGAGTTTATTTTTATTTATAATTTATAATGTACTAATTACATACAGAAATTATTTTGTTTGTGATTCTTAGTTTAATTTTAACTATTTGTGTTTTCATAGAGTTGCGTTTTTAAGATAATTAGCACGTAAAGTTTTAGGTTATAATCAAATTGGATAAGGTCCAAATAATTAGTTTATGTAGCAGAAACTAATCGTTATAATAATTTTGTCATAAATAAGATAATGATGCTAAAGATAAAAAAAAGTATTTTAATAATATTAAACTAGTATTCCTCCAATAAAAATTAAAAGAATGCTACACATCGGCCAGAGCGAATAGTCTGATGCCCTATTCCTTAGTTTAAACTAAGAATCACAAACAAAATAATTTCTGTATGTAATTAGTACATTATAAATCATAAATAAAAATAAACTCTTAAAATTAAAACCGTCTTCATATCCTACAACTTATTTTATATTCATTAAATTGTATATGGCCGCGCCCACATTTTATTAACTATTTGTGTTTTCATAGAGTTGCGATTTTAAGATAATTAGCACGTAAAGTTTTAGGTTATATTCAAATTGGATAAGGTCCAAATAATTAGTTTATGTAGCAGAAACTAATCGCTATAATAATTTTGTCATAAATAAGATAATGATGCTAAAGATAAAAAAAAATATTTTAATAATATTAAACTAGTATTCCTCCAACACAAATTAAAAGAGTGCTACACATCGGCCAGAGCAAATAGTCTGATGCCCTATTCCTTTCCTATATACCAAAATATGTAGCCACTTCCTCAAAAAATTGCCTAAAATTTTATAAAGTTTTTTCTTATAAAATTACTCCAAGAGAATTTTAATTCAAAACAGGGGCGTGGTAGTGGGCGGATTTTTTAAATGTCTCAACATATACTCAAGTTTGCTCCTAAAGATTGATATTATATGATTAAAATCTACGAAAAACTGTTTTTTAAAAAAAGCGCCCTAAAATGTGGGCGCGACCATATACAATTTAATGAATATTAAATAAGTTGTAGGATATGAAGACGGTTTTAATTTTAAGAGTTTATTTTTATTTATAATTTATAATGTACTAATTACATACAGAAATTATTTTGTTTGTGATTCTTAGTTTAATTTTAACTATTTGTGTTTTCATAGAGTTGCGTTTTTAAGATAATTAGCACGTAAAGTTTTAGGTTATATTCAAATTGGATAAGGTCCAAATAATTAGTTTATGTAGCAGAAACTAATCGTTATAATAATTTTGTCATAAATAAGATAATGATGCTAAAGATACAAAAAAATATTTTAATAATATTAAACTAGTATTCCTCCAATAAAAATTAAAAGAATGCTACACATTGGCCAGAGCAAATAGTCTGATGCACTATTCCTTTCCTATATACCAAAATATGTAGCCACTTCCTCAAAAAATTGCCTAAAATTTTATAAAGTTTATTTCTTATAAAATTACTCCAAGAGAATTTTAATACAAAACAGGGGCGTGGTAGTGGGCGGATTTTTCAAATATCTCAACATATACTCAAGTTTGCTTCTAAAGATTGATATTATATGATTGAAATCTACGAAAAACTGTTTTTTAAAAAAAGCGCCCCTAAAATGTGGGCGCGACCATATACAATTTAATGAATATAAAATAAGTTGTAGGATATGAAGACGGTTTTAATTTTAAGAGTTTATTTTTATTTATAATTTGTAATATACTAATTACATACAGAAATTATTTTGTTTGTGATTCTTAGTTTAATTTTAACTATTTGTGTTTTCATAGATTTGCGTTTTTAAGATAATTAGCACGTAAAGTTTTAGGTTATATTCAAATTGGATAAGGTCCAAATAATTAGTTTATGTAGCAGAAACTAATCGTTATAATAATTTTGTCATAAATAAGATAATGATGCTAAAGATAAAAAAAAAATATTTTAATAATATTAAACTAGTATTCCTCCAACAAAAATTAAAAGAATGCTACACATCGGCCAGAGCAAATAGTCTGATGCCCTATTCCTTTCCTATATACCAAAATATGTAGCCACTTCCTCAAAAAATTGCCTGAAATTTAATAAAGTTTTTTCTTATAAAATTACTCCAAGAGAATTTTAATTCAAAACAGGGGCGTGGTAGTGGGCGGATTTTTTAAATATCTCAACATATACTCAAGTTTGCTTCTAAAGATTGATATTATATGATTAAAATCTACGAAAAACCGTTTTTTAAAAAAAAACGCCCCTAAAATGTGGGCGCGGCCATATACAATTTAATGAATATAAAATAAGTTGTAGGATATGAAGACGGTTTTAATTTTAAGAGTTTATTTTTATTTATGATTTATAATGTACTAATTACATACAGAAATTATTTTGTTTGTGATTCTTAGTTTAATTTTAATTTTTTGTGTTTTCATAGAGTTGCGTTTTTAAGATAATTAGCACGTAAAGTTTTAGGTTATATTCAAATTGGATAAGGTCCAAATAATTAGTTTATGTAGTAGAAACTAATCGTTAGAATAATTTTGTCATAAATAAGATAATGATGCTAAAGATAAAAAAAAAATATTTTAATAATATTAAACTAGTATTCCTCCAATAAAAATTAAAAGAATGCTACACATCGGCCAGAGCGAATAGTCTGATGCCCTATTTCTTTCCTATATACCAAAATATGTAGCCACTTCCTCAAAAAATTGCCTAAAATTTTATAAAGTTTATTTCTTATAAAATTACTCCAAGAGAATTTTAATTCAAAACAGGGGCGTGGTAGTGGGCGGATTTTTCAAATATCTCAACATATACTCAAGTTTGCTTCTAAAGATTGATATTATATGATTGAAATCTACGAAAAACTGTTTTTTAAAAAAAGCGCCTCTAAAATGTGGGCGCGACCATATACAATTTAATGAATATAAAATAAGTTGTAGGATATGAAGACGGTTTTAATTTTAAGAGTTTATTTTTATTTATAATTTATAATGTACTAATTACATACAGAAATTATTTTGTTTGTGATTCTAAGTTTAATTTTAACTATTTGTGTTTTCATAGAGTTGCGTTTTTAAGATAATTAGCACGTAAAGTTTTAGGTTATAAACAAATTGGATAAGGTCCAAATAATTAGTTTATGTAGCAGAAACTAATCGTTATAATAATTTTGTCATAAATAAGATAATGATGCTAAAGATAAAAAAAAATATTTTAATAATATTAAACTAGTATTCCTCCAATAAAAATTAAAAGAATGCTACACATCGGCCAGAGCGAATAGTCTGATGCCCTATTCCTTTCCTATATACCAAAATATGTAGCCACTTCCTCAAAAAATTGCCTAAAATTTTATAAAGTTTATTTCTTATAAAATTACTCCAAGAGAATTTTAATTCAAAACAGGGGCGTGGTAGTGGGCGGATTTTTCAAATATATCAACATATACTCAAGTTTGCTTCTAAAGATTGATATTATATGATTGAAATCTACGAAAAACTGTTTTTTAAAAAAAGCGCCCTAAAATGTGGGCGCGACCATATACAATTTTATGAATATTAAATAAGTTGTAGGATATGAAGACGGTTTTAATTTTAAGAGTTTATTTTTATTTATAATTTATAATGTACTAATTACATACAGAAATTATTTTGTTTGTGATTCTTAGTTTAATTTTAACTATTTGTGTTTTCATAGATTTGCGTTTTTAAGATAATTAGCACGTAAAGTTTAAGGTTATATTCAAATTGGATAAGGTCCAAATAATTAGTTTATGTAGCAGAAACTAATCGTTATAATAATTTTGTCATAAATAAGATAATGATGCTAAAGATAAAAAAAAAATATTTTAATAATATTAAACTAGTATTCCTCCAATAAAAATTAAAAGAATGCTACACATCGGCCAGAGCGAATAGTCTGATGCCCTATTCCTTTCCTATATACCAAAATATGTAGCCACTTCCTCAAAAAATTGCCTAAAATTTTATAAAGTTTTTTCTTATAAAATTACTCGAAGAGAATTTTAATTCAAAACAGGGGCGTGGTAGTGGGCGGATTTTTCAAATATCTCAACATATACTCAAGTTTGCTTCTAAAGATTGATATTATATGATTGAAATCTACGAAAAACAGTTTTTTAAAAAAAGCGCCCCTAAAATTTGGGCGCGACCATATACAATTTAATGAATATTAAATAAGTTGTAGGATATGAAGACGGTTTTAATTTTAAGAGTTTATTTTTATTTATGATTTATAATGTACTAATTACATACAGAAATTATTTTGTTTGTGATTCTTATGTGTTTTCATAGAGTTGCGTTTTTAAGATAAGTTTTAGGTTATATTCAAATTGGATAAGGTCCAAATAATTAGTTTATGTAGCAGAAACTAATCGCTATAATAATTTTGTCATAAATAAGATAATGATGCTAAAGATAAAAAAAAAAATATTTTAATAATATTAAACTAGTATTCCTCCAATAAAAATTAAAAGAATGCTACACATCGGCCAGAGCGAATAGTCTGATGCCCTATTCCTTTCCTATATACCAAAATATGTAGCCACTTCCTCAAAAAATTGCCTAAAATTTTATAAAGTTTATTTCTTATAAAATTACTCCAAGAGAATTTTAATTCAAAACAGGGGCGTGGTAGTGGGCGGATTTTTCAAATATCTCAACATATACTCAAGTTTGCTTCTAAAGATTGATATTATATGATTGAAATCTACGAAAAACTGTTTTTTAAAAAAAGCGCCTCTAAAATGTGGGCGCGACCATATACAATTTAATGAATATAAAATAAGTTGTAGGATATGAAGACGGTTTTAATTTTAAGAGTTTATTTTTATTTATAATTTATAATGTACTAATTACATACAGAAATTATTTTGTTTGTGATTCTTAGTTTAATTTTAACTATTTGTGTTTTCATAGAGTTGCGTTTTTAAGATAATTAGCACGTAAAGTTTTAGGTTATATTCAAATTGGATAAGGTCCAAATAATTAGTTTATGTAGCAGAAACTAATCGTTATAATAATTTTGTCATAAATAAGATAATGATGCTAAAGATAAAAAAAAAATATTTTAATAATATTAAACTAGTATTCCTCCAATAAAAATTAAAAGAATGCTACACATTGGCCAGAGCAAATAGTCTGATGCCCTATTCCTTTCCTATATACCAAAATATGTAGCCACTTCCTCAAAAAATTGCCTAAAATTTTATAAAGTTTATTTCTTATAAAATTACTCCAAGAGAATTTTAATACAAAACAGGGGCGTGGTAGTGGGCGGATTTTTCAAATATCTCAACATATACTCATTTTTGCCTCTAAAGATTGATATAATATGATTGAAATCTACGAAAAACTGTTTTTTAAAAAAAGCGCCCCTAAATTGTGGGCGCGGCCATATACAATTTAATGAATATTAAATAAGTTGTAGGATATGAAGACGGTTTTAATTTTAAGAGTTTATTTTTATTTATGATTTATAATGTACTAATTACATACAGAAATTATTTTGTTTGTGATTCTTAGTTTAATTTTAATTTTTTGTGTTTTCATAGAGTTGCGTTTTTAAGATAATTAGCACGTAAAGTTTTAGGTTATATTCAAATTGGATAAGGTCCAAATAATTAGTTTATGTAGTAGAAACTAATCGTTATAATAATTTTGTCATAAATAAGATAATGATGCTAAAGATAAAAAAAAAATATTTTAATAATATTAAACTAGTATTCCTCCAATAAAAATTAAAAGAATGCTACACATCGGCCAGAGCGAATAGTCTGATGCCCTATTCCTTTCCTATATACCAAAATATGTAGCCACTTCCTCAAAAAATTGCCTAAAATTTTATAAAGTTTATTTCTTATAAAATTACTCCAAGAGAATTTTAATTCAAAACAGGGGCGTGGTAGTGGGCGGATTTTTCAAATATCTCAACATATACTCAGTTTGCTTCTAAAGATTGATATTATATGATTGAAATCTACGAAAAACTGTTTTTTAAAAAAAGCGCCTCTAAAATGTGGGCGCGACCATATACAATTTAATGAATATAAAATAAGTTGTAGGATATGAAGACGGTTTTAATTTTAAGAGTTTATTTTTATTTATAATTTATAATGTACTAATTACATACAGAAATTATTTTGTTTGTGATTCTTAGTTTAATTTTAACTATTTGTGTTTTCATAGAGTTGCGTTTTTAAGATAATTAGCACGTAAAGTTTTAGGTTATAATCAAATTGGATAAGGTCCAAATAATTAGTTTATGTAGCAGAAACTAATCGTTATAATAATTTTGTCATAAATAAGATAATGATGCTAAAGATAAAAAAAAATATTTTAATAATATTAAACTAGTATTCCTCCAATAAAAATTAAAAGAATGCTACACATCGGCCAGAGCGAATAGTCTGATGCCCTATTCCTTTCCTATATACCAAAATATGTAGCCACTTCCTCAAAAAATTGCCTAAAATTTTATAAAGTTTATTTCTTATAAAATTACTCCAAGAGAATTTTAATTCAAAACAGGGGCGTGGTAGTGGGCGGATTTTTCAAATATATCAACATATACTCAAGTTTGCTTCTAAAGATTGATATTATATGATTGAAATCTACGAAAAACTGTTTTTTAAAAAAAGCGCCCTAAAATGTGGGCGCGACCATATACAATTTAATGAATATTAAATAAGTTGTAGGATATGAAGACGGTTTTAATTTTAAGAGTTTATTTTTATTTATAATTTATAATGTACTAATTACATACAGAAATTATTTTGTTTGTGATTCTTAGTTTAATTTTAACTATTTGTGTTTTCATAGATTTGCGTTTTTAAGATAATTAGCACGTAAAGTTTTAGGTTATATTCAAATTGGATAAGGTCCAAATAATTAGTTTATGTAGCAGAAACTAATCGTTATAATAATTTTGTCATAAATAAGATAATGATGCTAAAGATAAAAAAAAATATTTTAATAATATTAAACTAGTATTCCTCCAATAAAAATTAAAAGAATGCTACACATCGGCCAGAGCGAATAGTCTGATGCCCTATTCCTTTCCTATATACCAAAATATGTAGCCACTTCCTCAAAAAATTGCCTAACATTTTATAAAGTTTATTTCTTATAAAATTACTCCAAGAGAATTTTAATTCAAAACAGGGGCGTGGTAGTGGGCGGATTTTTCAAATATCTCAACATATACTCATTTTTGCCTCTAAAGATTGATATTATATGATTGAAATCTACGAAAAACTGTTTTTTAAAAAAAGCGCCCCTAAATTGTGGGCGCGGCCATATACAATTTAATGAATATTAAATAAGTTGTAGGATATGAAGACGGTTTTAATTTTAAGAGTTTATTTTTATTTATGATTTATAATGTACTAATTACATACAGAAATTATTTTGTTTGTGATTCTTAGTTTAATTTTAATTTTTTGTGTTTTCATAGAGTTGCGTTTTTAAGATAATTAGCACGTAAAGTTTTAGGTTATATTCAAATTGGATAAGGTCCAAATAATTAGTTTATGTAGTAGAAACTAATCGTTATAATAATTTTGTCATAAATAAGATAATGATGCTAAAGATAAAAAAAAAATATTTTAATAATATTAAACTAGTATTCCTCCAATAAAAATTAAAAGAATGCTACACATCGGCCAGAGCGAATAGTCTGATGCCCTATTCCTTTCCTATATACCAAAATATGTAGCCACTTCCTCAAAAAATTGCCTAAAATTTTATAAAGTTTATTTCTTATAAAATTACTCCAAGAGAATTTTAATTCAAAACAGGGGCGTGGTAGTGGGCGGATTTTTCAAATATCTCAACATATACTCAGTTTGCTTCTAAAGATTGATATTATATGATTGAAATCTACGAAAAACTGTTTTTTAAAAAAAGCGCCTCTAAAATGTGGGCGCGACCATATACAATTTAATGAATATAAAATAAGTTGTAGGATATGAAGACGGTTTTAATTTTAAGAGTTTATTTTTATTTATAATTTATAATGTACTAATTACATACAGAAATTATTTTGTTTGTGATTCTTAGTTTAATTTTAACTATTTGTGTTTTCATAGAGTTGCGTTTTTAAGATAATTAGCACGTAAAGTTTTAGGTTATAATCAAATTGGATAAGGTCCAAATAATTAGTTTATGTAGCAGAAACTAATCGTTATAATAATTTTGTCATAAATAAGATAATGATGCTAAAGATAAAAAAAAATATTTTAATAATATTAAACTAGTATTCCTCCAATAAAAATTAAAAGAATGCTACACATCGGCCAGAGCGAATAGTCTGATGCCCTATTCCTTTCCTATATACCAAAATATGTAGCCACTTCCTCAAAAAATTGCCTAAAATTTTATAAAGTTTATTTCTTATAAAATTACTCCAAGAGAATTTTAATTCAAAACAGGGGCGTGGTAGTGGGCGGATTTTTCAAATATATCAACATATACTCAAGTTTGCTTCTAAAGATTGATATTATATGATTGAAATCTACGAAAAACTGTTTTTTAAAAAAAGCGCCCTAAAATGTGGGCGCGACCATATACAATTTAATGAATATTAAATAAGTTGTAGGATATGAAGACGGTTTTAATTTTAAGAGTTTATTTTTATTTATAATTTATAATGTACTAATTACATACAGAAATTATTTTGTTTGTGATTCTTAGTTTAATTTTAACTATTTGTGTTTTCATAGATTTGCGTTTTTAAGATAATTAGCACGTAAAGTTTTAGGTTATATTCAAATTGGATAAGGTCCAAATAATTAGTTTATGTAGCAGAAACTAATCGTTATAATAATTTTGTCATAAATAAGATAATGATGCTAAAGATAAAAAAAAAATATTTTAATAATATTAAACTAGTATTCCTCCAATAAAAATTAAAAGAATGCTACACATCGGCCAGAGCGAATAGTCTGATGCCCTATTCCTTTCCTATATACCAAAATATGTAGCCACTTCCTCAAAAAATTGCCTAAAATTTTATAAAGTTTATTTCTTATAAAATTACTCCAAGAGAATTTTAATTCAAAACAGGGGCGTGGTAGTGGGCGGATTTTTCAAATATCTCAACATATACTCAAGTTTGCTTCTAAAGATTGATATTATATGTTTGAAATCTACGAAAAACTGTTTTTTTAAAAAATCGCCTCTAAAATGTGGGCGCGACCATATACAATTTAATGAATATAAAATAAGTTGTAGGATATGAAGACGGTTTTAATTTTAAGAGTTTATTTTTATTTATAATTTATAATGTACTAATTACATACAGAAATTATTTTGTTTGTGATTCTTAGTTTAATTTTAACTATTTGTGTTTTCATAGAGTTGCGTTTTTAAGATAATTAGCACGTAAAGTTTTAGGTTATAATCAAATTGGATAAGGTCCAAATAATTAGTTTATGTAGCAGAAACTAATCGTTATAATAATTTTGTCATAAATAAGATAATGATGCTAAAGATAAAAAAAAATATTTTAATAATATTAAACTAGTATTCCTCCAATAAAAATTAAAAGAATGCTACACATCGGGCAGAGCGAATAGTCTGATGCCCTATTCCTTTCCTATATACCAAAATATGTAGCCACTTCCTCAAAAAATTGCCTAAAATTTTATAAAGTTTATTTCTTATAAAATTACTCCAAGAGAATTTTAATTCAAAACAGGGGCGTGGTAGTGGGCGGATTTTTCAAATATCTCAACATATACTCAAGTTTGCTTCTAAAGATTGATATTATATGATTGAAATCTACGAAAAACTGTTTTAAAAAAAAGCGCCTCTAAAATGTGGGCGCGACCATATACAATTTAATGAATATAAAATAAGTTGTAGGATATGAAGACGGTTTTAATTTTAAGAGTTTATTTTTATTTATAATTTATAATGTACTAATTACATACAGAAATTATTTTGTTTGTGATTCTTAGTTTAATTTTAACTATTTGTGTTTTCATAGAGTTGCGTTTTTAAGATAATTAGCACGTAAAGTTTTAGGTTATAATCAAATTGGATAAGGTCCAAATAATTAGTTTATGTAGCAGAAACTAATCGTTATAATAATTTTGTCATAAATAAGATAATGATGCTAAAGATGAAAAAAAATATTTTAATAATATTAAACTAGTATTCCTCCAATAAAAATTAAAAGAATGCTACACATCGGCCAGAGCGAATAGTCTGATGCCCTATTCCTTTCCTATATACCAAAATATGTAGCCACTTCCTCAAAAAATTGCCTAAAATTTTATAAAGTTTATTTCTTATAAAATTACTCCAAGAGAATTTTAATTCAAAACAGGGGCGTGGTAGTGGGCGGATTTTTCAAATATCTCAACATATACTCAAGTTTGCTTCTAAAGATTGATATTATATGATTGAAATCTACGAAAAACTGTTTTTTAAAAAAAGCGCCTCTAAAATGTGGGCGCGACCATATACAATTTAATGAAAATAAAATAAGTTGTAGGATATGAAGACGGTTTTAATTTTAAGAGTTTATTTTTATTTATAATTTATAATGTACTAATTACATACAGAAATTATTTTGTTTGTGATTCTTAGTTTAATTTTAACTATTTGTGTTTTCATAGAGTTGCGTTTTTAAGATAATTAGCACGTAAAGTTTTAGGTTATAATCAAATTGGATAAGGTCCAAATAATTAGTTTATGTAGCAGAAACTAATCGTTATAATAATTTTGTCATAAATAAGATAATGATGCTAAAGATAAAAAAAAATATTTTAATAATATTAAACTAGTATTCCTCCAATAAAAATTAAAAGAATGCTACACATCGGCCAGAGCGAATAGTCTGATGCCCTATTCCTTTCCTATATACCAAAATATGTAGCCACTTCCTCAAAAAATTGCCTAAAATTTTATAAAGTTTATTTCTTATAAAATTACTCCAAGAGAATTTTAATTCAAAACAGGGGCGTGGTAGTGGGCGGATTTTTCAAATATATCAACATATACTCAAGTTTGCTTCTAAAGATTGATATTATATGATTGAAATCTACGAAAAACTGTTTTTTAAAAAAAGCGCCCCTAAAATGTGGGCGCGACCATATACAATTTAATGAATATAAAATAAGTTGTAGGATATGAAGACGGTTTTAATTTTAAGAGTTTATTTTTATTTATAATTTATAATGTACTAATTACATACAGAAATTATTTTGTTTGTGATTCTTAGTTTAATTTTAACTATTTGTGTTTTCATAGAGTTGCGTTTTTAAGATAATTAGCACGTAAAGTTTTAGGTTATATTCAAATTGGATAAGGTCCAAATAATTAGTTTATGTAGCAGAAACTAATCGTTATAATAATTTTGTCATGAATAAGATAATGATGCTAAAGATAAAAAAAAAATATTTTAATAATATTAAACTAGTATTCCTCCAATAAAAATTAAAAGAATGCTACACATCGGCCAGAGCGAATAGTCTGATGCCCTATTCCTTTCCTATATACCAAAATATATAGCCACTTCCTCAAAAAATTGCCTAAAATTTTATAAAGTTTATTTCTTATAAAATTACTCCAAGAGAATTTTAATTCAAAATAGGGGCGTGGTAGTGGGCGGATTTTTTAAATGTCTCAACATATACTCAAGTTTGCTCCTAAAGATTGATATTATATGATTAAAATCTACGAAAAACTGTTTTTTAAAAAAAGCGCCCTAAAATGTGGGCGCGACCATATACAATTTAATGAATATTAAATAAGTTGTAGGATATGAAGACGGTTTTAATTTTAAGAGTTTATTTTTATTTATAATTTATAATGTACTAATTACATACAGAAATTATTTTGTTTGTGATTCTTAGTTTAATTTTAACTATTTTTATTTATAATTTATAATGTACTAATTACATACAGAAATTATTTTGTTTGTGATTCTTAGTTTAATTTTAACTATTTGTGCTTTCATAGAGTTGCGTTTTTAAGATAATTAGCACGTAAAGTTTTAGGTTATAATCAAATTGGATAAGGTCCAAATAATTAGTTTATGTAGCAGAAACTAATCGTTATAATAATTTTGTCATAAATAAGATAATGATGCTAAAGATAAAAAAAAAATATTTTAATAATATTAAACTAGTATTCCTCCAATAAAAATTAAAAGAATGCTACACATCGGCCAGAGCGAATAGTCTGATGCCCTATTCCTTTCCTATATACCAAAATATGTAGCCACTTCCTCAAAAAATTGCCTAAAATTTTATAAAGTTTATTTCTTATAAAATTACTCCAAGAGAATTTTAATTCAAAACAGGGGCGTGGTAGTGGGCGGATTTTTCAAATATCTCAACACATACTCAAGTTTGCTTCTAAAGATTGATATTATATGATTGAAATCTACGAAAAACTGTTTTTTAAAAAAAGCGCCCCTAAAATGTGGGCGCGACCATATACAATTTAATGAATATAAAATAAGTTGTAGGATATGAAGACGGTTTTAATTTTAAGAGTTTATTTTTATTTATAATTTATAATGTACTAATTACATACAGAAATTATTTTGTTTGTGATTCTTAGTTTAATTTTAACTATTTGTGTTTTCATAGAGTTGCGTTTTTAAGATAATTAGCACGTAAAGTTTTAGGTTATATTCAAATTGGATAAGGTCCAAATAATTAGTTTATGTAGCAGAAACTAATCGTTATAATAATTTTGTCATAAATAAGATAATGATGCTAAAGATAAAAAAAAAATATTTTAATAATATTAAACAAGTATTCCTCCAATAAAAATTAAAAGAATGCTACACATTGGCCAGAGCAAATAGTCTGATGCCCTATTCCTTTCCTATATACCAAAATATGTAGCCACTTCCTCAAAAAATTGCCTAAAATTTTATAAAGTTTATTTCTTATAAAATTACTCCAAGAGAGTTTTAATACAAAACAGGGGCGTGGTAGTGGGCGGATTTTTCAAATATCTCAACATATACTCAAGTTTGCTTCTAAAGATTGATATTATATGATTGAAATCTACGAAAAACTGTTTTTTAAAAAAAGCGCCCCTAAAATTTGGGCGCGACCATATACAATTTAATGAATATAAAATAAGTTGTAGGATATGAAAACGGTTTTAATTTTAAGAGTTTATTTTTATTTATAATTTATAATATACTAATTACATACAGAAATTATTTTGTTTGTGATTCTTAGTTTAATTTTAACTATTTGTGTTTTCATAGATTTGCGTTTTTAAGATAATTAGCACGTAAAGTTTTAGGTTATATTCAAATTGGATAAGGTCCAAATAATTAGTTTATGTAGCAGAAACTAATCGTTATAATAATTTTGTCATAAATAAGATAATGATGCTAAAGATAAAAAAAAAATATTTTAATAATATTAAACTAGTATTCCTCCAATAAAAATTAAAAGAATGCTACACATCGGCCAGAGCGAATAGTCTGATGCCCTATTCCTTTCCTATATACCAAAATATGTAGCCACTTCCTCAAAAAATTGCCTAAAATTTTATAAAGTTTATTTCTTATAAAATTACTCCAAGAGAATTTTAATTCAAAACAGGGGCGTGGTAGTGGGCGGATTTTTCAAATATCTCACCATATACTCAAGTTTGCTTCTAAAGATTGATATTATATGATTGAAATCTACGAAAAACTGTTTTTTAAAAAAAGCGCCCCTAAAATGTGGGCGCGACCATATACAATTTAATGAATATAAAATAAGTTGTAGGATATGAAGACGGTTTTAATTTTAAGAGTTTATTTTTATTTATAATTTATAATGTACTAATTACATACAGAAATTATTTTGTTTGTGATTCTTAGTTTAATTTTAACTATTTGTGTTTTCATAGAGTTGCGTTTTTAAGATAATTAGCACGTAAAGTTTTAGGTTATAATCAAATTGGATAAGGTCCAAATAATTAGTTTATGTAGCAGAAACTAATCGTTATAATAATTTTGTCATAAATAAGATAATGATGCTAAAGATAAAAAAAAAATATTTTAATAATATTAAACTAGTATTCCTCCAATAAAAATTAAAAGAATGCTACACATCGGCCAGAGCGAATAGTCTGATGCCCTATTCCTTTCCTATATACCAAAATATGTAGCCACTTCCTCAAAAAATTGCCTAAAATTTTATAAAGTTTATTTCTTATAAAATTACTCCAAGAGAATTTTAATTCAAAACAGGGGCGTGGTAGTGGACGGATTTTTCAAATATCTCAACATATACTCAAGTTTGCTTCCAAAGATTGATATTATATGATTGAAATCTACGAAAAACTGTTTTTTAAAAAAAGCGCCCCTAAAATGTGGGCGCGACCATATACAATTTAATGAATATAAAATAAGTTGTAGGATATGAAGACGGTTTTAATTTTAAGAGTTTATTTTTATTTATAATTTATAATGTACTAATTACATACAGAAATTATTTTGTTTGTGATTTTTAGTTTAATTTTAACTATTTGTGTTTTCATAGAGTTGCGTTTTTAAGATAATTAGCACGTAAAGTTTTAGGTGATATCCAAATTGGTTAAGGTCCAAATAATTAGTTTATGTAGCAGAAACTAATCGTTATAATAATTTTGTCATAAATAAGATAATGATGCTAAAGATAAAAAAAAAATATTTTAATAATATTAAACTAGTATTCCTCCAATAAAAATTAAAAGAATGCTACACATCGGCCAGAGCGAATAGTCGGATGCCCTATTCCTTTCCTATATACCAAAATATGTAGCCACTTCCTCAAAAAATTGCCTAAAATTTTATAAAGTTTATTTCTTATAAAATTACTCCAAGAGAATTTTAATTCAAAACAGGGGCGTGGTAGTGGGCGGATTTTTCAAATATCTCAACATATACTCAAGTTTGCTTCTAAAGATTGATATTATATGATTGAAATCTACGAAAAGCTGTTTTTTAAAAAAAGCGCCCCTAAAATGTGGGCGCGACCATATACAATTTAATGAATATTAAATTAGTTGTAGGATATGAAGACGGTTTTGATTTTAAGAGTTTATTTTTATTTATAATTTATAATGTACTAGTTACATACAGAAATTATTTTGTTCGTGATTCTTAGTTTAATTTTAACTATTTGTGTTTTCATAGAGTTGCGTTTTTAAGATAATTAGCACGTAAAGTTTTAGGTTATATTCAAATTGGAAAAGGTCCAAATAATTAGTTTATGTAGCAGAAACTAATCGTTATAATAATTTTGTCATAAATAAGATAATGATGCTAAAGATAAAAAAAAATATTTTAATAATATTAAACTAGTATTCCTCCAATAAAAATTAAAAGAATGCTACACATCGGCCAGAGCGAATAGTCTGATGCCCTATTCCTTTCCTATATACCAAAATATGTAGCCACTTCCTCAAAAAATTGCCTAAAATTTTATAAAGTTTATTTCTTATAAAATTACTCCAAGAGAATTTTAATTCAAAACAGGGGCGTGGTAGTGGGCGGATTTTTCAAATATCTCAACACATACTCAAGTTTGCTTCTAAAGATTGATATTATATGATTGAAATCTACGAAAAACTGTTTTTTAAAAAAAGCGCCCCTAAAATGTGGGCGCGACCATATACAATTTAATGAATATAAAATAAGTTGTAGGATATGAAGACGGTTTTAATTTTAAGAGTTTATTTTTATTTATAATTTATAATGTACTAATTACATACAGAAATTATTTTGTTTGTGATTCTTAGTTTAATTTTAACTATTTGTGTTTTCATAGAGTTGCGTTTTTAAGATAATTAGCACGTAAAGTTTTAGGTTATATTCAAATTGGATAAGGTCCAAATAATTAGTTTATGTAGCAGAAACTAATCGTTATAATAATTTTGTCATAAATAAGATAATGATGCTAAAGATAAAAAAAAAATATTTTAATAATATTAAACAAGTATTCCTCCAATAAAAATTAAAAGAATGCTACACATTGGCCAGAGCAAATAGTCTGATGCCCTATTCCTTTCCTATATACCAAAATATGTAGCCACTTCCTCAAAAAATTGCCTAAAATTTTATAAAGTTTATTTCTTATAAAATTACTCCAAGAGAGTTTTAATACAAAACAGGGGCGTGGTAGTGGGCGGATTTTTCAAATATCTCAACATATACTCAAGTTTGCTTCTAAAGATTGATATTATATGATTGAAATCTACGAAAAACTGTTTTTTAAAAAAAGCGCCCCTAAAATTTGGGCGCGACCATATACAATTTAATGAATATAAAATAAGTTGTAGGATATGAAAACGGTTTTAATTTTAAGAGTTTATTTTTATTTATAATTTATAATATACTAATTACATACAGAAATTATTTTGTTTGTGATTCTTAGTTTAATTTTAACTATTTGTGTTTTCATAGATTTGCGTTTTTAAGATAATTAGCACGTAAAGTTTTAGGTTATATTCAAATTGGATAAGGTCCAAATAATTAGTTTATGTAGCAGAAACTAATCGTTATAATAATTTTGTCATAAATAAGATAATGATGCTAAAGATAAAAAAAAAATATTTTAATAATATTAAACTAGTATTCCTCCAATAAAAATTAAAAGAATGCTACACATCGGCCAGAGCGAATAGTCTGATGCCCTATTCCTTTCCTATATACCAAAATATGTAGCCACTTCCTCAAAAAATTGCCTAAAATTTTATAAAGTTTATTTCTTATAAAATTACTCCAAGAGAATTTTAATTCAAAACAGGGGCGTGGTAGTGGGCGGATTTTTCAAATATCTCACCATATACTCAAGTTTGCTTCTAAAGATTGATATTATATGATTGAAATCTACGAAAAACTGTTTTTTAAAAAAAGCGCCCCTAAAATGTGGGCGCGACCATATACAATTTAATGAATATAAAATAAGTTGTAGGATATGAAGACGGTTTTAATTTTAAGAGTTTATTTTTATTTATAATTTATAATGTACTAATTACATACAGAAATTATTTTGTTTGTGATTCTTAGTTTAATTTTAACTATTTGTGTTTTCATAGAGTTGCGTTTTTAAGATAATTAGCACGTAAAGTTTTAGGTTATAATCAAATTGGATAAGGTCCAAATAATTAGTTTATGTAGCAGAAACTAATCGTTATAATAATTTTGTCATAAATAAGATAATGATGCTAAAGATAAAAAAAAAATATTTTAATAATATTAAACTAGTATTCCTCCAATAAAAATTAAAAGAATGCTACACATCGGCCAGAGCGAATAGTCTGATGCCCTATTCCTTTCCTATATACCAAAATATGTAGCCACTTCCTCAAAAAATTGCCTAAAATTTTATAAAGTTTATTTCTTATAAAATTACTCCAAGAGAATTTTAATTCAAAACAGGGGCGTGGTAGTGGACGGATTTTTCAAATATCTCAACATATACTCAAGTTTGCTTCCAAAGATTGATATTATATGATTGAAATCTACGAAAAACTGTTTTTTAAAAAAAGCGCCCCTAAAATGTGGGCGCGACCATATACAATTTAATGAATATAAAATAAGTTGTAGGATATGAAGACGGTTTTAATTTTAAGAGTTTATTTTTATTTATAATTTATAATGTACTAATTACATACAGAAATTATTTTGTTTGTGATTTTTAGTTTAATTTTAACTATTTGTGTTTTCATAGAGTTGCGTTTTTAAGATAATTAGCACGTAAAGTTTTAGGTTATATCCAAATTGGTTAAGGTCCAAATAATTAGTTTATGTAGCAGAAACTAATCGTTATAATAATTTTGTCATAAATAAGATAATGATGCTAAAGATAAAAAAAAAATATTTTAATAATATTAAACTAGTATTCCTCCAATAAAAATTAAAAGAATGCTACACATCGGCCAGAGCGAATAGTCGGATGCCCTATTCCTTTCCTATATACCAAAATATGTAGCCACTTCCTCAAAAAATTGCCTAAAATTTTATAAAGTTTATTTCTTATAAAATTACTCCAAGAGAATTTTAATTCAAAACAGGGGCGTGGTAGTGGGCGGATTTTTCAAATATCTCAACATATACTCAAGTTTGCTTCTAAAGATTGATATTATATGATTGAAATCTACGAAAAGCTGTTTTTTAAAAAAAGCGCCCCTAAAATGTGGGCGCGACCATATACAATTTAATGAATATTAAATTAGTTGTAGGATATGAAGACGGTTTTGATTTTAAGAGTTTATTTTTATTTATAATTTATAATGTACTAGTTACATACAGAAATTATTTTGTTCGTGATTCTTAGTTTAATTTTAACTATTTGTGTTTTCATAGAGTTGCGTTTTTAAGATAATTAGCACGTAAAGTTTTAGGTTATATTCAAATTGGAAAAGGTCCAAATAATTAGTTTATGTAGCAGAAACTAATCGTTATAATAATTTTGTCATAAATAAGATAATGATGCTAACGATAAAAAAAAAATATTTTAATAATATTAAACTAGTATTCCTCCAATAAAAATTAAAAGAATGCTACACATCGGCCAGAGCAAATAGTCTGATGCCCTATTCCTTTCCTATATACCAAAGTATGTAGCCACTTCCTCAAAAAATTGCCTAAAATTTTATAAAGTTTATTTCTTATAAAATTACTCCAAGAGAATTTTAATTCAAAACAGGGGCGTGGTAGTGGGCGGATTTTTTTAATTTCTCAACATATACTCAAGTTTGCTTCTAAAGATTGATATTATATGATTAAAATCTACGAAAAACCGTTTTTAAAAAAAAAAACGCCCCTAAAATGTGGGCGCGGCCATATACAATTTAATGAACATAAAATAAGTTGTAGGATATGAAGACGGTTTTAATTTTAAGAGTTTATTTTTATTTATGATTTATAATGTACTAATTACATACAGAAATTATTTTGTTTGTGATTCTTATGTGTTTTCATAGAGTTGCGTTTTTAAGATAAGTTTTAGGTTATATTCAAATTGGATAAGGTCCAAATAATTAGTTTATGTAGCAGAAACTAATCGTTATAATAATTATACCCTATCCTAATTATACCCTATCCTAAGGGTATATTAAGTTTGACACATAGTTTGTAACATAGAGAAATATTAAAGATAGACCCAATAAAGTATATATATAAATGATCAGCAGCACTAGCCGAGTCGATTGAGCTATGTCCGTCCGTCCGTCCGTCCGTCTGTCCGTCCGTCCGTCCGTATGTCACCAGTTTTTGGGCCTTAAATTTTGAGCTAGGTTGATGAAATTTTGTATACGAGGTCTTCGGAAAAGTAAGCAATACAAGTGTAAAAAATTTTAGAATCCGCCCACTGACACGCCCACTTTTCAAAAAAATCCCTTTTTTCCACTATTTTCATATGAAACTCGAAAAAAATTACTTGGGCAGATATGTAGATATTCACTTAATCTACAAATCGTCTATACATTGTATATGACCACGCCCACTTTTTAGGGACGTTTACTTCAAAAATTAATTTTCGAGTAAAAATATTAGTTTATAAGGCAAAATAGAAAATTTTGAGAATACATTTTCCACCGCCCACTGACACGACCAAATAAGATAGGAATAGGGTATCATACGATTCGCTCCAGGCGAATTGTAGCATTTTTCACAGGTTTTGTCATAAATAAGATAATGATGCCAAAGATAAAAAAAAATATTTTAATAATATTAAACTAGTATTCCTCCAATAAAAATTAAAAGAATGCTACACATCGGCCAGAGCGAATAGTCTGATGCCCTATTCCTTTCCTATATACCAAAATATGTAGCCACTTCCTCAAAAAATTGCCTAAAATTTTATAAAGTTTTTTCTTATAAAATTACTCCAAGAGAATTTTAATTCAAAACAGGGGCGTGGTAGTGGGCGGATTTTTTAAATATCTCAACATATACTCAAGTTTGCTTGTAAAGATTGATATTATATGATTAAAATCTACGAAAAACCGTTTTTTAAAAAAAACGCCCCTAAAATGTGGGCGCGGCCATATACAATTTAATGAATATAAAATAAGTTGTAGGATATGAAGACGGTTTTAATTTTAAGAGTTTATTTTTATTTATGATTTATAATGTACTAATTACATACAGAAATTATTTTGTTTGTGATTCTTAGTTTAATTTTAACTATTTGTGTTTTCATAGAGTTGCGTTTTTAAGATAATTAGCACGTAAAGTTTTAGGTTATATTCAAATTGGATAAGGTCCAAATAATTTGTTTATGTAGCAGAAACTAATCGCTATAATAATTTTGTCATAAATAAGATAATGATGCTAAAGATAAAAAAAAATATTTTAATAATATTAAACTAGTATTCCTCCAACACAAATTAAAAGAGTGCTACACATCGGCCAGAGCAAATAGTCTGATGCCCTATTCCTTTCCTATATACCAAAATATGTAGCCACTTCCTCAAAAAATTGCCTAAAATTTTATAAAGTTTTTTCTTATAAAATTACTCCAAGAGAATTTTAATTCAAAACAGGGGCGTGGTAGTGGGCGGATTTTTTTAATTTCTCAACATATACTCAAGTTTGCTCCTAAAGATTGATATTATATGATTAAAATCTACGAAAAACTGTTTTTTAAAAAAAGCGCCCTAAAATGTGGGCGCGACCATATACAATTTAATGAATATTAAATAAGTTGTAGGATATGAAGACGGTTTTAATTTTAAGAGTTTATTTTTATTTATAATTTATAATGTACTAATTACATACAGAAATTATTTTGTTTGTGATTCTTAGTTTAATTTTAACTATTTGTGTTTTCATAGAGTTGCGTTTTTAAGATAATTAGCACGTAAAGTTTTAGGTTATATTCAAATTGGATAAGGTCCAAATAATTAGTTTATGTAGCAGAAACTAATCGTTATAATAATTTTGTCATAAATAAGATAATGATGCTAAAGATAAAAAAAAAATATTTTAATAATATTAAACTAGTATTCCTCCAATAAAAATTAAAAGAATGCTACACATTGGCCAGAGCAAATAGTCTGATGCCCTATTCCTTTCCTATATACCAAAATATGTAGCCACTTCCTCAAAAAATTGCCTAAAATTTTATAAAGTTTATTTCTTATAAAATTACTCCAAGAGAATTTTAATACAAAACAGGGGCGTGGTAGTGGGCGGATTTTTCAAATATCTCAACATATACTCATTTTTGCCTCTAAAGATTGATATTATATGATTGAAATCTACGAAAAACTGTTTTTAAAAAAAAGCGCCCCTAAATTGTGGGCGCGGCCATATACAATTTAATGAATATTAAATAAGTTGTAGGATATGAAGACGGTTTTAATTTTAAGAGTTTATTTTTATTTATGATTTATAATGTACTAATTACATACAGAAATTATTTTGTTTGTGATTCTTAGTTTAATTTTAATTTTTTGTGTTTTCATAGAGTTGCGTTTTTAAGATAATTAGCACGTAAAGTTTTAGGTTATATTCAAATTGGATAAGGTCCAAATAATTAGTTTATGTAGTAGAAACTAATCGTTATAATAATTTTGTCATAAATAAGATAATGATGCTAAAGATAAGAAAAAAATATTTTAATAATATTAAACTAGTATTCCTCCAATAAAAATTAAAAGAATGCTACACATCGGCCAGAGCGAATAGTCTGATGCCCTATTCCTTTCCTATATACCAAAATATGTAGCCACTTCCTCAAAAAATTGCCTAAAATTTTATAAAGTTTATTTCTTATAAAATTACTCCAAGAGAATTTTAATTCAAAACAGGGGCGTGGTAGTGGGCGGATTTTTCAAATATCTCAACATATACTCAGTTTGCTTCTAAAGATTGATATTATATGATTGAAATCTACGAAAAACTGTTTTTTAAAAAAAGCGCCTCTAAAATGTGGGCGCGACCATATACAATTTAATGAATATAAAATAAGTTGTAGGATATGAAGACGGTTTTAATTTTAAGAGTTTATTTTTATTTATAATTTATAATGTACTAATTACATACAGAAATTATTTTGTTTGTGATTCTTAGTTTAATTTTAACTATTTGTGTTTTCATAGAGTTGCGTTTTTAAGATAATTAGCACGTAAAGTTTTAGGTTATAATCAAATTGGATAAGGTCCAAATAATTAGTTTATGTAGCAGAAACTAATCGTTATAATAATTTTGTCATAAATAAGATAATGATGCTAAAGTTAAAAAAAAATATTTTAATAATATTAAACTAGTATTCCTCCAATAAAAATTAAAAGAATGCTACACATCGGCCAGAGCGAATAGTCTGATGCCCTATTCCTTTCCTATATACCAAAATATGTAGCCACTTCCTCAAAAAATTGCCTAAAATTTTATAAAGTTTATTTCTTATAAAATTACTCCAAGAGAATTTTAATTCAAAACAGGGGCGTGGTAGTGGGCGGATTTTTCAAATATATCAACATATACTCAAGTTTGCTTCTAAAGATTGATATTATATGATTGAAATCTACGAAAAACTGTTTTTTAAAAAAAGCGCCCTAAAATGTGGGCGCGACCATATACAATTTAATGAATATTAAATAAGTTGTAGGATATGAAGACGGTTTTAATTTTAAGAGTTTATTTTTATTTATAATTTATAATGTACTAATTACATACAGAAATTATTTTGTTTGTGATTCTTAGTTTAATTTTAACTATTTGTGTTTTCATAGATTTGCGTTTTTAAGATAATTAGCACGTAAAGTTTTAGGTTATATTCAAATTGGATAAGGTCCAAATAATTAGTTTATGTAGCAGAAACTAATCGTTATAATAATTTTGTCATAAATAAGATAATGATGCTAAAGATAAAAAAAAAATATTTTAATAATATTAAACTAGTATTCCTCCAATAAAAATTAAAAGAATGCTACACATCGGCCAGAGCGAATAGTCTGATGCCCTATTCCTTTCCTATATACCAAAATATGTAGCCACTTCCTCAAAAAATTGCCTAAAATTTTATAAAGTTTATTTCTTATAAAATTACTCCAAGAGAATTTTAATTCAAAACAGGGGCGTGGTAGTGGGCGGATTTTTCAAATATCTCAACATATACTCAAGTTTGCTTCTAAAGATTGATATTATATGATTGAAATCTACGAAAAACTGTTTTTTTAAAAAAGCGCCTCTAAAATGTGGGCGCGACCATATACAATTTAATGAATATAAAATAAGTTGTAGGATATGAAGACGGTTTTAATTTTAAGAGTTTATTTTTATTTATAATTTATAATGTACTAATTACATACAGAAATTATTTTGTTTGTGATTCTTAGTTTAATTTTAACTATTTGTGTTTTCATAGAGTTGCGTTTTTAAGATAATTAGCACGTAAAGTTTTAGGTTATAATCAAATTGGATAAGGTCCAAATAATTAGTTTATGTAGCAGAAACTAATCGTTATAATAATTTTGTCATAAATAAGATAATGATGCTAAAGATAAAAAAAAATATTTTAATAATATTAAACTAGTATTCCTCCAATAAAAATTAAAAGAATGCTACACATCGGCCAGAGCGAATAGTCTGATGCCCTATTCCTTTCCTATATACCAAAATATGTAGCCACTTCCTCAAAAAATTGCCTAAAATTTTATAAAGTTTATTTCTTATAAAATTACTCCAAGAGAATTTTAATTCAAAACAGGGGCGTGGTAGTGGGCGGATTTTTCAAATATCTCAACATATACTCAAGTTTGCTTCTAAAGATTGATATTATATGATTGAAATCTACGAAAAACTGTTTTAAAAAAAAGCGCCTCTAAAATGTGGGCGCGACCATATACAATTTAATGAATATAAAATAAGTTGTAGGATATGAAGACGGTTTTAATTTTAAGAGTTTATTTTTATTTATAATTTATAATGTACTAATTACATACAGAAATTATTTTGTTTGTGATTCTTAGTTTAATTTTAACTATTTGTGTTTTCATAGAGTTGCGTTTTTAAGATAATTAGCACGTAAAGTTTTAGGTTATAATCAAATTGGATAAGGTCCAAATAATTAGTTTATGTAGCAGAAACTAATCGTTATAATAATTTTGTCATAAATAAGATAATGATGCTAAAGATGAAAAAAAATATTTTAATAATATTAAACTAGTATTCCTCCAATAAAAATTAAAAGAATGCTACACATCGGCCAGAGCGAATAGTCTGATGCCCTATTCCTTTCCTATATACCAAAATATGTAGCCACTTCCTCAAAAAATTGCCTAAAATTTTATAAAGTTTATTTCTTTATAAAATTACTCCAAGAGAATTTTAATTCAAAACAGGGGCGTGGTAGTGGGCGGATTTTTCAAATATCTCAACATATACTCAAGTTTGCTTCTAAAGATTGATATTATATGATTGAAATCTACGAAAAACTGTTTTTTAAAAAAAGCGCCTCTAAAATGTGGGCGCGACCATATACAATTTAATGAAAATAAAATAAGTTGTAGGATATGAAGACGGTTTTAATTTTAAGAGTTTATTTTTATTTATAATTTATAATGTACTAATTACATACAGAAATTATTTTGTTTGTGATTCTTAGTTTAATTTTAACTATTTGTGTTTTCATAGAGTTGCGTTTTTAAGATAATTAGCACGTAAAGTTTTAGGTTATAATCAAATTGGATAAGGTCCAAATAATTAGTTTATGTAGCAGAAACTAATCGTTATAATAATTTTGTCATAAATAAGATAATGATGCTAAAGATAAAAAAAAATATTTTAATAATATTAAACTAGTATTCCTCCAATAAAAATTAAAAGAATGCTACACATCGGCCAGAGCGAATAGTCTGATGCCCTATTCCTTTCCTATATACCAAAATATGTAGCCACTTCCTCAAAAAATTGCCTAAAATTTTATAAAGTTTATTTCTTATAAAATTACTCCAAGAGAATTTTAATTCAAAACAGGGGCGTGGTAGTGGGCGGATTTTTCAAATATATCAAAATATACTCAAGTTTGCTTCTAAAGATTGATATTATATGATTGAAATCTACGAAAAACTGTTTTTTAAAAAAAGCGCCCCTAAAATGTGGGCGCGACCATATACAATTTAATGAATATAAAATAAGTTGTAGGATATGAAGACGGTTTTAATTTTAAGAGTTTATTTTTATTTATAATTTATAATGTACTAATTACATACAGAAATTATTTTGTTTGTGATTCTTAGTTTAATTTTAACTATTTGTGTTTTCATAGAGTTGCGTTTTTAAGATAATTAGCACGTAAAGTTTTAGGTTATATTCAAATTGGATAAGGTCCAAATAATTAGTTTATGTAGCAGAAACTAATCGTTATAATAATTTTGTCATGAATAAGATAATGATGCTAAAGATAAAAAAAAAATATTTTAATAATATTAAACTAGTATTCCTCCAATAAAAATTAAAAGAATGCTACACATCGGCCAGAGCGAATAGTCTGATGCCCTATTCCTTTCCTATATACCAAAATATATAGCCACTTCCTCAAAAAATTGCCTAAAATTTTATAAAGTTTATTTCTTATAAAATTACTCCAAGAGAATTTTAATTCAAAATAGGGGCGTGGTAGTGGGCGGATTTTTTAAATGTCTCAACATATACTCAAGTTTGCTCCTAAAGATTGATATTATATGATTAAAATCTACGAAAAACTGTTTTTTAAAAAAAGCGCCCTAAAATGTGGGCGCGACCATATACAATTTAATGAATATTAAATAAGTTGTAGGATATGAAGACGGTTTTAATTTTAAGAGTTTATTTTTATTTATAATTTATAATGTACTAATTACATACAGAAATTATTTTGTTTGTGATTCTTAGTTTAATTTTAACTATTTTTATTTATAATTTATAATGTACTAATTACATACAGAAATTATTTTGTTTGTGATTCTTAGTTTAATTTTAACTATTTGTGCTTTCATAGAGTTGCGTTTTTAAGATAATTAGCACGTAAAGTTTTAGGTTATAATCAAATTGGATAAGGTCCAAATAATTAGTTTATGTAGCAGAAACTAATCGTTATAATAATTTTGTCATAAATAAGATAATGATGCTAAAGATAAAAAAAAAATATTTTAATAATATTAAACTAGTATTCCTCCAATAAAAATTAAAAGAATGCTACACATCGGCCAGAGCGAATAGTCTGATGCCCTATTCCTTTCCTATATACCAAAATATGTAGCCACTTCCTCAAAAAATTGCCTAAAATTTTATAAAGTTTATTTCTTATAAAAGTACTCCAAGAGAATTTTAATTCAAAACAGGGGCGTGGTAGTGGGCGGATTTTTCAAATATATCAACATATACTCAAGTTTGCTTCTAAAGATTGATATTATATGATTGAAATCTACGAAAAACTGTTTTTTAAAAAAAGCGCCCCTAAAATGTGGGCGCGACCATATACAATTTAATGAATATAAAATAAGTTGTAGGATATGAAGACGGTTTTAATTTTAAGAGTTTATTTTTATTTATAATTTATAATGTACTAATTACATACAGAAATTATTTTGTTTGTGATTCTTAGTTTAATTTTAACTATTTGTGTTTTCATAGAGTTGCGTTTTTAAGATAATTAGCACGTAAAGTTTTAGGTTATATTCAAATTGGATAAGGTCCAAATAATTAGTTTATGTAGCAGAAACTAATCGTTATAATAATTTTGTCATAAATAAGATAATGATGCTAAAGATAAAAAAAAATATTTTAATAATATTAAACTAGTATTCCTCCAATAAAAATTAAAAGAATGCTACACATCGGCCAGAGCGAATAGTCTGATGCCCTATTCCTTTCCTATATACCAAAATATGTAGCCACTTCCTCAAAAAATTGCCTAAAATTTTATAAAGTTTATTTCTTATAAAATTACTCCAAGAGAATTTTAATTCAAAACAGGGGCGTGGTAGTGGGCGGATTTTTCAAATATCTCAACATATACTCAAGTTTGCTTCTAAAGATTGATATTATATGATTGAAATCTACGAAAAACTGTTTTTTAAAAAAAGCGCCTCTAAAATGTGGGCGCGACCATATACAATTTAATGAATATAAAATAAGTTGTAGGATATGAAGACGGTTTTAATTTTAAGAGTTTATTTTTATTTATAATTTATAATGTACTAATTACATACAGAAATTATTTTGTTTGTGATTCTTAGTTTAATTTTAACTTTTGTGTTTTCATAGAGTTGCGTTTTTAAGATAATTAGCACGTAAAGTTTTAGGTTATATTCAAATTGGATAAGGTCCAAATAATTAGTTTATGTAGCAGAAACTAATCGTTATAATAATTTTGTCATAAATAAGATAATGATGCTAAAGATAAAAAAAAAATATTTTAATAATATTAAACAAGTATTCCTCCAATAAAAATTAAAAGAATGCTACACATTGGCCAGAGCAAATAGTCTGATGCCCTATTCCTTTCCTATATACCAAAATATGTAGCCACTTCCTCAAAAAATTGCCTAAAATTTTATAAAGTTTATTTCTTATAAAATTACTCCAAGAGAATTTTAATACAAAACAGGGGCGTGGTAGTGGGCGGATTTTTCAAATATCTCAACATATACTCAAGTTTGCTTCTAAAGATTGATATTATATGATTGAAATCTACGAAAAACTGTTTTTTAAAAAAAGCGCCCCTAAAATTTGGGCGCGACCATATACAATTTAATGAAAATAAAATAAGTTGTAGGATATGAAAACGGTTTTAATTTTAAGAGTTTATTTTTATTTATAATTTATAATATACTAATTACATACAGAAATTATTTTGTTTGTGATTCTTAGTTTAATTTTAACTATTTGTGTTTTCATAGATTTGCGTTTTTAAGATAATTAGCACGTAAAGTTTTAGGTTATATTCAAATTGGATAAGGTCCAAATAATTAGTTTATGTAGCAGAAACTAATCGTTATAATAATTTTGTCATAAATAAGATAATGATGCTAAAGATAAAAAAAAAATATTTTAATAATATTAAACTAGTATTCCTCCAATAAAAATTAAAAGAATGCTACACATCGGCCAGAGCGAATAGTCTGATGCCCTATTCCTTTCCTATATACCAAAATATGTAGCCACTTCCTCAAAAAATTGCCTAAAATTTTATAAAGTTTATTTCTTATAAAATTACTCCAAGAGAATTTTAATTCAAAACAGGGGCGTGGTAGTGGGCGGATTTTTCAAATATCTCACCATATACTCAAGTTTGCTTCTAAAGATTGATATTATATGATTGAAATCTACGAAAAACTGTTTTTTAAAAAAAGCGCCCCTAAAATGTGGGCGCGACCATATACAATTTAATGAATATAAAATAAGTTGTAGGATATGAAGACGGTTTTAATTTTAAGAGTTTATTTTTATTTATAATTTATAATGTACTAATTACATACAGAAATTATTTTGTTTGTGATTCTTAGTTTAATTTTAACTATTTGTGTTTTCATAGAGTTGCGTTTTTAAGATAATTAGCACGTAAAGTTTTAGGTTATAATCAAATTGGATAAGGTCCAAATAATTAGTTTATGTAGCAGAAACTAATCGTTATAATAATTTTGTCATAAATAAGATAATGATGCTAAAGATAAAAAAAAGTATTTTAATAATATTAAACTAGTATTCCTCCAATAAAAATTAAAAGAATGCTACACATCGGCCAGAGCGAATAGTCTGATGCCCTATTCCTTTCCTATATACCAAAATATGTAGCCACTTCCTCAAAAAATTGCCTAAAATTTTATAAAGTTTATTTCTTATAAAATTACTCCAAGAGAATTTTAATTCAAAACAGGGGCGTGGTAGTGGACGGATTTTTCAAATATCTCAACATATACTCAAGTTTGCTTCCAAAGATTGATATTATATGATTGAAATCTACGAAAAACTGTTTTTTAAAAAAAGCGCCCCTAAAATGTGGGCGCGACCATATACAATTTAATGAATATAAAATAAGTTGTAGGATATGAAGACGGTTTTAATTTTAAGAGTTTATTTTTATTTATAATTTATAATGTACTAATTACATACAGAAATTATTTTGTTTGTGATTTTTAGTTTAATTTTAACTATTTGTGTTTTCATAGAGTTGCGTTTTTAAGATAATTAGCACGTAAAGTTTTAGGTTATATCCAAATTGGTTAAGGTCCAAATAATTAGTTTATGTAGCAGAAACTAATCGTTATAATAATTTTGTCATAAATAAGATAATGATGCTAAAGATAAAAAAAAAATATTTTAATAATATTAAACTAGTATTCCTCCAATAAAAATTAAAAGAATGCTACACATCGGCCAGAGCGAATAGTCTGATGCCCTATTCCTTTCCTATATACCAAAATATGTAGCCACTTCCTCAAAAAATTGCCTAAAATTTTATAAAGTTTATTTCTTATAAAATTACTCCAAGAGAATTTTAATTCAAAATAGGGGCGTGGTAGTGGGCGGATTTTTCAAATATTTCAACATATACTCAAGTTTGCTTCTAAAGATTGATATTATATGATTGAAATGTACGAAAAACTGTTTTTTTAAAAAAAGTGCCCCTAAAAGGTGGGCGCGACCTTATACAATTTAATGAATATAAAATAAGTTGTAGGATATGAAGACGGTTTTAATTTTAAGAGTTTATTTTTATTTATAATTTATAATGTACTAATTACATACAGAAATTATTTTGTTTGTGATTCTTAGTTTAATTTTAACTATTTGTGTTTTCATAGAGTTGCGTTTTTAAGATAATTAGCACGTAAAGTTTTAGGTTATATTCAAATTGGATAAGGTCCAAATAATTAGTTTATGTAGCAGAAACTAATCGTTATAATAATTTTGTCATAAATAAGATAATGATGCTAAAGATAAAAACAAAATATTTTAATAATATTAAACAAGTATTCCTCCAATAAAAATTAAATGAATGCTACACATCGGCCAGAGCGAATAGTCTGATGCCCTATTCCTTTCCTATATACCAAAATATGTAGCCACTTCCTCAAAAAATTGCCTAAAACTTTATAAAGTTTATTTCTTATAAAATTACTCCAAGAGAATTTTAATTCAAAACAGGGGCGTGGTAGTGGGCGGATTTTTCAAATATCTCAACATATACTCAAGTTTGCTTCTAAAGATTGATATTATATGATTGAAATCTACGAAAAACTGTTTTTTAAAAAAAGCGCCCCTAAAATGTGGGCGCGACCATATACAATTTAATGAATATAAAATAAGTTGTAGGATATGAAGACGGTTTTAATTTTAAGAGTTTATTTTTATTTATAATTTATAATGTACTAATTACATACAGAAATTATTTTGTTTGTGATTCTTAGTTTAATTTTAACTATTTATGTTTTCATAGAGTTGCGTTTTTAAGATAATTAGCACGTAAAGTTTTAGGTTATAATCAAATTGGATAAGGTCCAAATAATTAGTTTATTTAGCAGAAACTAATCGTTATAATAATTTTGTCATAAATAAGATAATGATGCTAAAGATAAAAAAAAAAATATTTTAATAATATTAAACTAGTATTCCTCCAATAAAAATTAAAAGAATGCTACACATCGGCCAGAGCGAATAGTCTGATGCCCTATTCCTTTCCTATATACCAAAATATGTAGCCACTTCCTCAAAAAATTGCCTAAAATTTTATAAAGTTTATTTCTTATAAAATTACTCCAAGAGAATTTTAATTCAAAACAGGGGCGTGGTAGTGGGCGGATTTTTCAAATATCTCAACATATACTCAAGTTTGCTTCTAAAGATTGATATTATATGATTGAAATCTACGAAAAACTGTTTTTTTTTTTAAAAAAGCGCCCCTCAAATGTGGGCGCGACCATATACAATTTAATGAATATAAAATAAGTTGTAGGATATGAAGACGGTTTTAATTTTAAGAGTTTATTTTTATTTATAATTTATAATGTACTAATTACATACAGAAATTATTTTGTTTGTGATTCTTAGTTTAATTTTAACTATTTGTGTTTTCATAGAGTTGCGTTTTTAAGATAATTAGCACGTAAAGTTTTAGGTTATATTCAAATTGGATAAGGTCCAAATAATTAGTTTATGTAGCAGAAACTAATCGTTATAATAATTTTGTCATAAATAAGATAATGATGCTAAAGATAAAAAAAAATATTTTAATAATATTAAACTAGTATTCCTCCAATAAAAATTAAAAGAATGCTACACATCGGCCAGAGCGAATAGTCTGATGCCCTATTCCTTTCCTATATACCAAAATATGTAGCCACTTCCTCAAACAATTGCCTACAATTTTATAAAGTTTATTTCTTATAAAATTACTCCAAGAGAATTTTAATTCTAAACAGGGGCGTGGTAGTGGGCGGATTTTTCAAATATCTCAACATATACTCAAGTTTACTTCTAAAGATTGATATTATATGATTGAAATCTACGAAAAACTGTTTTTTAAAAAAAGTGCCCCTAAAATGTAGGCGCGACCATATACAATTTAATGAATATTAAATAAGTTGTAGGATATGAAGACGGTTTTAATTTTAAGAGTTTATTTTTATTTATAATTTATAATGTACTAATTACATACAGAAATTATTTTGTTTGTGATTCTTAGTTTAATTTTAACTATTTGTGTTTTCATAGAGTTGCGTTTTTAAGATAAGTAGCACGTAAAGTTTTAGGTTATATTCAAATTGGATAAGGTCCAAATAATTAGTTTATGTAGCAGAAACTAATCGTTATAATAATTTTGTCATAAATAAGATAATGATGCTAAAGATAGAAAAAAATGTTTTAATAATATTAAACTAGTATTCCTCCAATAAAAATTAAAAGAATGCTACACATCGGCCAGAGCGAATAGTCTGATGCCCTATTCCTTTCCTATATACCAAAATATGTAGCCACTTCCTCAAAAAATTGCCTAAAATTTTATAAAGTTTTTTCTTATAAAATTACTCCAAGAGAATTTTAATTCAAAACAGGGGCGTGGTAGTGGGCGGATTTTTTAAATATCTCAACATATACTCAAGTTTGCTTCTAAAGATTGATATTATATGATTAAAATCTACGAAAAACCGTTTTAAAAAAAAAAAACGCCCCTAAAATGTGGGCGCGACCATATACAATTTAATGAATATAAAATAAGTTGTAGGATATGAAGACGGTTTTAATTTTAAGAGTTTATTTTTATTTATAATTTATAATGTACTAATTACATACAGAAATTATTTTGTTTGTGATTTTTAGTTTAATTTTAACTATTTGTGTTTTCATAGAGTTGCGTTTTTAAGATAATTAGCACGTAAAGTTTTAGGTTATATCCAAATTGGTTAAGGTCCAAATAATTAGTTTATGTAGCAGAAACTAATCGTTATAATAATTTTGTCATAAATAAGATAATGATGCTAAAGATAAAAAAAAAATATTTTAATAATATTAAACTAGTATTCCTCCAATAAAAATTAAAAGAATGCTACACATCGGCCAGAGCGAATAGTCTGATGCCCTATTCCTTTCCTATATACCAAAATATGTAGCCACTTCCTCAAAAAATTGCCTAAAATTTTATAAAGTTTATTTCTTATAAAATTACTCCAAGAGAATTTTAATTCAAAATAGGGGCGTGGTAGTGGGCGGATTTTTCAAATATTTCAACATATACTCAAGTTTGCTTCTAAAGATTGATATTATATGATTGAAATGTACGAAAAACTGTTTTTTTAAAAAAAGTGCCCCTAAAATGTGGGCGCGACCTTATACAATTTAATGAATATAAAATAAGTTGTAGGATATGAAGACGGTTTTAATTTTAAGAGTTTATTTTTATTTATAATTTATAATGTACTAATTACATACAGAAATTATTTTGTTTGTGATTCTTAGTTTAATTTTAACTATTTGTGTTTTCATAGAGTTGCGTTTTTAAGATAATTAGCACGTAAAGTTTTAGGTTATATTCAAATTGGATAAGGTCCAAATAATTAGTTTATGTAGCAGAAACTAATCGTTATAATAATTTTGTCATAAATAAGATAATGATGCTAAAGATAAAAACAAAATATTTTAATAATATTAAACAAGTATTCCTCCAATAAAAATTAAATGAATGCTACACATCGGCCAGAGCGAATAGTCTGATGCCCTATTCCTTTCCTATATACCAAAATATGTAGCCACTTCCTCAAAAAATTGCCTAAAACTTTATAAAGTTTATTTCTTATAAAATTACTCCAAGAGAATTTTAATTCAAAACAGGGGCGTGGTAGTGGGCGGATTTTTCAAATATCTCAACATATACTCAAGTTTGCTTCTAAAGATTGATATTATATGATTGAAATCTACGAAAAACTGTTTTTTAAAAAAAGCGCCCCTAAAATGTGGGCGCGACCATATACAATTTAATGAATATAAAATAAGTTGTAGGATATGAAGACGGTTTTAATTTTAAGAGTTTATTTTTATTTATAATTTATAATGTACTAATTACATACAGAAATTATTTTGTTTGTGATTCTTAGTTTAATTTTAACTATTTATGTTTTCATAGAGTTGCGTTTTTAAGATAATTAGCACGTAAAGTTTTAGGTTATAATCAAATTGGATAAGGTCCAAATAATTAGTTTATTTAGCAGAAACTAATCGTTATAATAATTTTGTCATAAATAAGATAATGATGCTAAAGATAAAAAAAAAAATATTTTAATAATATTAAACTAGTATTCCTCCAATAAAAATTAAAAGAATGCTACACATCGGCCAGAGCGAATAGTCTGATGCCCTATTCCTTTCCTATATACCAAAATATGTAGCCACTTCCTCAAAAAATTGCCTAAAATTTTATAAAGTTTATTTCTTATAAAATTACTCCAAGAGAATTTTAATTCAAAACAGGGGCGTGGTAGTGGGCGGATTTTTCAAATATCTCAACATATACTCAAGTTTGCTTCTAAAGATTGATATTATATGATTGAAATCTACGAAAAACTGTTTTTTTTTTTAAAAAAGCGCCCCTCAAATGTGGGCGCGACCATATACAATTTAATGAATATAAAATAAGTTGTAGGATATGAAGACGGTTTTAATTTTAAGAGTTTATTTTTATTTATAATTTATAATGTACTAATTACATACAGAAATTATTTTGTTTGTGATTCTTAGTTTAATTTTAACTATTTGTGTTTTCATAGAGTTGCGTTTTTAAGATAATTAGCACGTAAAGTTTTAGGTTATATTCAAATTGGATAAGGTCCAAATAATTAGTTTATGTAGCAGAAACTAATCGTTATAATAATTTTGTCATAAATAAGATAATGATGCTAAAGATAAAAAAAAATATTTTAATAATATTAAACTAGTATTCCTCCAATAAAAATTAAAAGAATGCTACACATCGGCCAGAGCGAATAGTCTGATGCCCTATTCCTTTCCTATATACCAAAATATGTAGCCACTTCCTCAAACAATTGCCTACAATTTTATAAAGTTTATTTCTTATAAAATTACTCCAAGAGAATTTTAATTCTAAACAGGGGCGTGGTAGTGGGCGGATTTTTCAAATATCTCAACATATACTCAAGTTTACTTCTAAAGATTGATATTATATGATTGAAATCTACGAAAAACTGTTTTTTAAAAAAAGTGCCCCTAAAATGTAGGCGCGACCATATACAATTTAATGAATATTAAATAAGTTGTAGGATATGAAGACGGTTTTAATTTTAAGAGTTTATTTTTATTTATAATTTATAATGTACTAATTACATACAGAAATTATTTTGTTTGTGATTCTTAGTTTAATTTTAACTATTTGTGTTTTCATAGAGTTGCGTTTTTAAGATAAGTAGCACGTAAAGTTTTAGGTTATATTCAAATTGGATAAGGTCCAAATAATTAGTTTATGTAGCAGAAACTAATCGTTATAATAATTTTGTCATAAATAAGATAATGATGCTAAAGATAGAAAAAAATGTTTTAATAATATTAAACTAGTATTCCTCCAATAAAAATTAAAAGAATGCTACACATCGGCCAGAGCGAATAGTCTGATGCCCTATTCCTTTCCTATATACCAAAATATGTAGCCACTTCCTCAAAAAATTGCCTAAAATTTTATAAAGTTTTTTCTTATAAAATTACTCCAAGAGAATTTTAATTCAAAACAGGGGCGTGGTAGTGGGCGGATTTTTTAAATATCTCAACATATACTCAAGTTTGCTTCTAAAGATTGATATTATATGATTAAAATCTACGAAAAACCGTTTTAAAAAAAAAAAACGCCCCTAAAATGTGGGCGCGACCATATACAATTTAATGAATATTAAATAAGTTGTAGGATATGAAGACGGTTTTAATTTTAAGAGTTTATTTTTATTTATAATTTATAATGTACTAATTACATATAGAAATTAGTTTGTTTGTGATTCTTAGTTTAATTTTAACTATTTGTGTTTTCATAGAGTTGCGCTTTTAAGATAATTAGCACGTAAAGTTTTAGGTTATATTCAAATTGGATAAGGTCCAAATAATTAGTTTATGTAGCAGAAACTAATCGTTATAATAATTTTGTCATAAATAAGATAATGATGCTAAAGATAAAAAAAAATATTTTAATAATATTAAACTAGTATTCCTCCAATAAAAATTAAAAGAATGCTACACATCGGCCAGAGCGAATAGTCTGATGCCCTATTCCTTTCCTATATACCAAAATATGTAGCCACTTCCTCAAAAAATTGCCTAAAATTTTATAAAGTTTATTTCTTATAAAATTACTCCAAGAGAATTTTAATTCAAAACAGGGGCGTGGTAGTGGGCGGATTTTTCAAATATCTCAACATATACTCAAGTTTGCTTCTAAAGATTGATATTATATGATTGAAATCTACGAAAAACTGTTTTTTAAAAAAAGCGCAACTAAAATGTAGGCGCGACCATATACAATTTAATGAATATAAAATAAGTTGTAGGATATGAAGACGGTTTTAATTTTAAGAGTTTATTTTTACTTATAATTTATAATGTACTAATTACATACAGAAATTATTTTGTTTGTGATTCTTAGTTTAATTTTAACTATTTGTGTTTTCATAGAGTTGCGTTTTTAAGATAAGTAGCACGTAAAGTTTTAGGTTATATTCAAATTGGATAAGGTCCAAATAATTAGTTTATGTAGCAGAAACTAATCGTTATAATAATTTTGTCATAAATAAGATAATGATGCTAAAGATAAAAAAAATTATTTTAATAATATTAAACTAGTATTCCTCCAATAAAAATTAAAAGAATGCTACACATCGGCCAGAGCGAATAGTCTGATGCCCTATTCCTTTCCTATATACCAAAATATGTAGCCACTTCCTCAAAAAATTGCCTAAAATCCGATCAAGGCATTCCTTCGTAGGGGCAGGTTTTTGACGTCATGTCTTCTTCCTTATGCTGCAGGGCTCTGTTCTTCTTCGGCTCTTTGTGTGTGGTTTTCCAGCCGTAGCTCCTGCATTATGCTTGTAATAATGTTGTCGGCAAACACCCAGGCTTCTCTTCTTGAGAGCATGAAACCTATTAGGCGCCTTGGGGTTACCGCATTTCCCATCTCTCGTTCTAGGGTGTTTCTCGCAGACTCATATTGTTTGCACTCTACCAGGACGTGTTCCGCGTTTTGGACTTTCCCTTCACAGTGCCGGCAGAAAGGATCATCTGCGATATTGTATTTGTGGAGGTATTCCCGAAAACTTCCATGGCCTGTTAGGAATTGAGTGAGGTAGAAGTTTACCTCCCCGTGTTTTCTTGTGGTCCACTCTTCGATATTTGGCAGCAGTTTGTAAGTCCACCGGCCATTTTCTGACGTGCTCCATCGCTGTTGTCATTCCAATTTTGCAGTCGCTCTGATCGTGCTTCTCTCCTCGTTGTCGCTGTTCTGCATGCATGCTGCTATTCTGACCTCCAGGTCGATAGGCATTCGCGCTGCTATTACATTAATTGCATCCCCCGATACTGTCCTGTATGCGGAGCATATTCTAAGGGATGCTCTTCTGTGTACCGAATTAATCCCCCTCATGTATGAGTTTACGGCTGTAGCCGGTTCCCATATGGGGGCTGCAACCACCCGGTTTGCTTTTACGCTTGTGTGGGCTAGGTGTTCTCTAAAGTTTAGCCTATGGTCAAGCAGTACTCCCAGGTACTTTATGTAGGGCTTCGACATGATAGTGTGTTCGCCTACCTCTATTGTTAGGCGCTCAACTTTCTTGCGACTGCTTATGAAGACGGCCTCCGTTTTATGTTCTGCCAGTTCCAGGCCTGATGAACGAAGCCACGTTCTCACGTCTTTAATGGTGTTGTTGCAGTGTTGCGTCACTTCCTCTAGTGTTTTAGCCACAACAACCACTGCTATGTCGTCAGCGTAGCCGATTATATGTACTTCTCTTGGTTTACGTATCCGTAGTACCCCATCGTACATAATGTTCCACAAGGCTGGGCCCAACACTGATCCCTGTGGTACTCCTCCTGTGATTTTATGTGTTTTAGGCCCTTCTTCCGTATCATAGTGGAGGGTCCTATCTTCAAAGTAGTCCGTTATTATTCGGCACAGATAGTTAGGGACGCACATGTCCCTCAGCGCTCTCATAATGCAGCTCCATTTGGCAGAGTTGAAAGCATTCTTTACGTCGAGGGTAACGACGGCGCAGTACTGCTTCTTTCCTCCTTTCCATCTGGTCCCCGATATGGCTTCGCGTGCTATCTTGCACACTGCTTGTATCGCATGGGTTGTGCTCCGTTTCTTTCTGAAACCGTATTGTAGGTTGGACAATCCATTTTCTCCTTCGGTGTACTAGTCCAGTCTGTCACGAATTATTTTCTCAAGCACTTTTCCTACTGTGTCTAGCATGCACAGTGGTCTATATGGAGACGGTAGGTCTGGAGGCTTGTCGCCTTTTGGGATTAGTACCAATCTCTGTCGTTTCCATTGTAGGGGAAACTTTCCTTCTATCAGACAAGCTGTATAGAGGTTAGCAAAAACCTCTGGTTGGGCTTTTATGGCCTTTTTAAATACGAAGTTAGGGATGTCGTCCATTCCAGGAGCCTTGTTACTCTTGATTGAATCCACTAACTTAAGGACTTCTGCAGTTGTGACGGGTGGTATTATTTCCCTACCCGTTATTGTTGTTTGGGGGATGCGGATACTCGTATGCCTTGGAAATAGCCCGCTCACTATAGTATCCATCATTCTCGGGCATGTCGGTGCCGTTGCTGCGCCGCTTTTTAGTTTCTCCATGACTATCTTGTAGGCGTTTCCCCATGGATTGCGTTGGAGGTCTTCTCTTAATTTGTGGAAGGATTCGGTTTTGCTCCTCTTTATGAGTTTTCGGAGTTCCTTCCTTTTTCTTAGGAAATCTTCGCGTATCTCTTCCGGTAGCCACTGAGTGATTCTTAGTTTAATTTTACCTATTTGTGTTTTCATAGAGTTGCGTTTTTAAAATAATTACCACGTAAAGTTTTAGGTTATATTCAAATTGGATAAGGTCCAAATAATTTGTTTATGTAGCAGAAACTAATCGTTATAATAATTTTGTCATAAATAAGATAATGATGCTAAAGATAAAAAAAAATATTTTAATAATATTAAACTAGTATTCCTCCAATAAAAATTAAAAGAATGCTACACATCGGCCAGAGCGAATAGTCTGATGCCCTATTCCTTTCCTATATACCAAAATATGTAGCCACTTCCTCAAAAAATTGCCTAAAATTTTATAAAGTTTATTTCTTATAAAATTACTCCAAGAGAATTTTAATTCAAAACAGGGGCGTGGTAGTGGGCGGATTTTTCAAATGTCTCAACATATACTCAAGTTTGCTTCTAAAGATTGATATTATATGATTGAAATCTACGAAAAACTGTTTTTTAAAAAAAGCGCAACTAAAATGTAGGCGCGACCATATACAATTTAATGAATATAAAATAAGTTGTAGGATATGAAGACGGTTTTAATTTTAAGAGTTTATTTTTACTTATAATTTATAATGTACTAATTACATACAGAAATTATTTTGTTTGTGATTCTTAGTTTAATTTTAACTATTTGTGTTTTCATAGAGTTGCGTTTTTAAGATAAGTAGCACGTAAAGTTTTAGGTTATATTCAAATTGGATAAGGTCCAAATAATTAGTTTATGTAGCAGAAACTAATCGTTATAATAATTTTGTCATAAATAAGATAATGATGCTAAAGATTAAAAAAATTATTTTAATAATATTAAACTAGTATTCCTCCAATAAAAATTAAAAGAATGCTACACATCGGCCAGAGCGAATAGTCTAATGCCCTATTCCTTTGCTATATACCAAAATATGTAGCCACTTCCTCAAAAAATTGCCTAAAATTTTATAAAGTTTATTTCTTATAAAATTACTCCAAGAGAATTTTAATTCAAAACAGGGGCGTGGTAGTGGGCGGATTTTTCAAATGTCTCAACATATACTCAAGTTTGCTTCTAAAGATTGATATTATATGATTGAAAACTACGAAAAACTGGTTTTTAAAAAAAGCGCCCCTAAAATGTGGGCTCGACCATATACAAATTAATGAATATAAAATAAGTTGTAGGATATGAAGACGGTTTTAATTTTAAGAGTTTATTTTTACTTATAATTTATAATGTACTAATTACATACAGAAATTATTTTGTTTGTGATTCTTAGTTTAATTTTAACTATTTGTGTTTTCATAGAGTTGCGTTTTTAAGATAATTAGCACGTAAAGTTTTAGGTTATATTCAAATTGGATAAGGTCCAAATAATTAGTTTATGTAGCAGAAACTAATCGTTATAATAATTTTGTCATAAATAAGATAATGATGCTAAAGATAAAAAAAAATATTTTAATTATATTAAACTAGTATTCCTCCAATAAAAATTAAAAGAATGCTACACATCGGCCAGAGCGAATAGTCTGATGCCCTATTCCTTTCCTATATAACAAAATATGTAGCCACTTCCTAAAAAAATTGCCTAAAATTTTATAAAGTTTATTTCTTATAAAATTACTCCAAGAGAATTTTAATTCAAAACAGGGGCGTGGTAGTTGGCGGATTTTTCAAATATCTCAACATATACTCAAGTTTACTTCTAAAGATTGATATTATATGATTGAAATCTACGAAAAACTGTTTTTTAAAAAAAGCGCCCCTAAAATGTGGGCGCGACCATATACAATTTAATGAATATAAAATAAGTTGTAGGATATGAAGACGGTTTTAATTTTAAGAGTTTATTTTTATTTATAATTTATAATGTACTAATTACATACAGAAATTATTTTGTTTGTGATTCTTAGTTTAATTTTAACTATTTGTGTTTTCATAGAGTTGCGTTTTTAAGATAATTAGCACGTAAAGTTTTAGGTTATATTCAAATTGGATAAGGTCCAAATAATTAGTTTATGTAGCAGAAACTAATCGTTATAATAATTTTGTCATAAATAAGATAATGATGCTAAAGATAAAAAAAAATATTTTAATAATATTAAACTAGTATTCCTCCAATAAAAATTAAAAGAATGCTACACATCGGCCAGAGCGAATAGTCTGATGCCCTATTCCTTTCCTATATACCAAAATATGTAGCCACTTCCTCAAAAAATTGCCTAAAATTTTATAAAGTTTATTTCTTATAAAATTACTCCAAGAGAATTTTAATTCAAAACAGGGGCGTGGTAGTGGGCGGATTTTTCAAATATCTCAACATATACTCAAGTTTGCTTCTAAAGATTGATATTATATGATTGAAATCTACGAAAAACTGTTTTTTAAAAAAAGCGCCTCTAAAATGTGGGCGCGACCATATACAATTTAATGAATATAAAATAAGTTGTAGGATATGAAGACGGTTTTAATTTTAAGAGTTTATTTTTATTTATAATTTATAATGTACTAATTACATACAGAAATTATTTTGTTTGTGATTCTTAGTTTAATTTTAACTTTTGTGTTTTCATAGAGTTGCGTTTTTAAGATAATTAGCACGTAAAGTTTTAGGTTATATTCAAATTGGATAAGGTCCAAATAATTAGTTTATATAGCAGAAACTAATCGTTATAATAATTTTGTCATAAATAAGATAATGATGCTAAAGATAAAAAAAAAATATTTTAATAATATTAAACAAGTATTCCTCCAATAAAAATTAAAAGAATGCTACACATTGGCCAGAGCAAATAGTCTGATGCCCTATTCCTTTCCTATATACCAAAATATGTAGCCACTTCCTCAAAAAATTGCCTAAAATTTTATAAAGTTTATTTCTTATAAAATTACTCCAAGAGAATTTTAATACAAAACAGGGGCGTGGTAGTGGGCGGATTTTTCAAATATCTCAACATATACTCAAGTTTGCTTCTAAAGATTGATATTATATGATTGAAATCTACGAAAAACTGTTTTTTAAAAAAAGCGCCCCTAAAATTTGGGCGCGACCATATACAATTTAATGAAAATAAAATAAGTTGTAGGATATGAAAACGGTTTTAATTTTAAGAGTTTATTTTTATTTATAATTTATAATATACTAATTACATACAGAAATTATTTTGTTTGTGATTCTTAGTTTAATTTTAACTATTTGTGTTTTCATAGATTTGCGTTTTTAAGATAATTAGCACGTAAAGTTTTAGGTTATATTCAAATTGGATAAGGTCCAAATAATTAGTTTATGTAGCAGAAACTAATCGTTATAATAATTTTGTCATAAATAAGATAATGATGCTAAAGATAAAAAAAAAATATTTTAATAATATTAAACTAGTATTCCTCCAATAAAAATTAAAAGAATGCTACACATCGGCCAGAGCGAATAGTCTGATGCCCTATTCCTTTCCTATATACCAAAATATGTAGCCACTTCCTCAAAAAATTGCCTAAAATTTTATAAAGTTTATTTCTTATAAAATTACTCCAAGAGAATTTTAATTCAAAACAGGGGCGTGGTAGTGGGCGGATTTTTCAAATATCTCACCATATACTCAAGTTTGCTTCTAAAGATTGATATTATATGATTGAAATCTACGAAAAACTGTTTTTTAAAAAAAGCGCCCCTAAAATGTGGGCGCGACCATATACAATTTAATGAATATAAAATAAGTTGTAGGATATGAAGACGGTTTTAATTTTAAGAGTTTATTTTTATTTATAATTTATAATGTACTAATTACATACAGAAATTATTTTGTTTGTGATTCTTAGTTTAATTTTAACTATTTGTGTTTTCATAGAGTTGCGTTTTTAAGATAATTAGCACGTAAAGTTTTAGGTTATAATCAAATTGGATAAGGTCCAAATAATTAGTTTATGTAGCAGAAACTAATCGTTATAATAATTTTGTCATAAATAAGATAATGATGCTAAAGATAAAAAAAAGTATTTTAATAATATTAAACTAGTATTCCTCCAATAAAAATTAAAAGAATGCTACACATCGGCCAGAGCGAATAGTCTGATGCCCTATTCCTTTCCTATATACCAAAATATGTAGCCACTTCCTCAAAAAATTGCCTAAAATTTTATAAAGTTTATTTCTTATAAAATTACTCCAAGAGAATTTTAATTCAAAACAGGGGCGTGGTAGTGGACGGATTTTTCAAATATCTCAACATATACTCAAGTTTGCTTCCAAAGATTGATATTATATGATTGAAATCTACGAAAAACTGTTTTTTAAAAAAAGCGCCCCTAAAATGTGGGCGCGACCATATACAATTTAATGAATATAAAATAAGTTGTAGGATATGAAGACGGTTTTAATTTTAAGAGTTTATTTTTATTTATAATTTATAATGTACTAATTACATACAGAAATTATTTTGTTTGTGATTTTTAGTTTAATTTTAACTATTTGTGTTTTCATAGAGTTGCGTTTTTAAGATAATTAGCACGTAAAGTTTTAGGTTATATCCAAATTGGTTAAGGTCCAAATAATTAGTTTATGTAGCAGAAACTAATCGTTATAATAATTTTGTCATAAATAAGATAATGATGCTAAAGATAAAAAAAAAATATTTTAATAATATTAAACTAGTATTCCTCCAATAAAAATTAAAAGAATGCTACACATCGGCCAGAGCGAATAGTCTGATGCCCTATTCCTTTCCTATATACCAAAATATGTAGCCACTTCCTCAAAAAATTGCCTAAAATTTTATAAAGTTTATTTCTTATAAAATTACTCCAAGAGAATTTTAATTCAAAATAGGGGCGTGGTAGTGGGCGGATTTTTCAAATATTTCAACATATACTCAAGTTTGCTTCTAAAGATTGATATTATATGATTGAAATGTACGAAAAACTGTTTTTTTAAAAAAAGTGCCCCTAAAATGTGGGCGCGACCTTATACAATTTAATGAATATAAAATAAGTTGTAGGATATGAAGACGGTTTTAATTTTAAGAGTTTATTTTTATTTATAATTTATAATGTACTAATTACATACAGAAATTATTTTGTTTGTGATTCTTAGTTTAATTTTAACTATTTGTGTTTTCATAGAGTTGCGTTTTTAAGATAATTAGCACGTAAAGTTTTAGGTTATATTCAAATTGGATAAGGTCCAAATAATTAGTTTATGTAGCAGAAACTAATCGTTATAATAATTTTGTCATAAATAAGATAATGATGCTAAAGATAAAAACAAAATATTTTAATAATATTAAACAAGTATTCCTCCAATAAAAATTAAATGAATGCTACACATCGGCCAGAGCGAATAGTCTGATGCCCTATTCCTTTCCTATATACCAAAATATGTAGCCACTTCCTCAAAAAATTGCCTAAAACTTTATAAAGTTTATTTCTTATAAAATTACTCCAAGAGAATTTTAATTCAAAACAGGGGCGTGGTAGTGGGCGGATTTTTCAAATATCTCAACATATACTCAAGTTTGCTTCTAAAGATTGATATTATATGATTGAAATCTACGAAAAACTGTTTTTTAAAAAAAGCGCCCCTAAAATGTGGGCGCGACCATATACAATTTAATGAATATAAAATAAGTTGTAGGATATGAAGACGGTTTTAATTTTAAGAGTTTATTTTTATTTATAATTTATAATGTACTAATTACATACAGAAATTATTTTGTTTGTGATTCTTAGTTTAATTTTAACTATTTATGTTTTCATAGAGTTGCGTTTTTAAGATAATTAGCACGTAAAGTTTTAGGTTATAATCAAATTGGATAAGGTCCAAATAATTAGTTTATTTAGCAGAAACTAATCGTTATAATAATTTTGTCATAAATAAGATAATGATGCTAAAGATAAAAAAAAAAATATTTTAATAATATTAAACTAGTATTCCTCCAATAAAAATTAAAAGAATGCTACACATCGGCCAGAGCGAATAGTCTGATGCCCTATTCCTTTCCTATATACCAAAATATGTAGCCACTTCCTCAAAAAATTGCCTAAAATTTTATAAAGTTTATTTCTTATAAAATTACTCCAAGAGAATTTTAATTCAAAACAGGGGCGTGGTAGTGGGCGGATTTTTCAAATATCTCAACATATACTCAAGTTTGCTTCTAAAGATTGATATTATATGATTGAAATCTACGAAAAACTGTTTTTTTTTTTAAAAAAGCGCCCCTCAATTGTGGGCGCGACCATATACAATTTAATGAATATAAAATAAGTTGTAGGATATGAAGACGGTTTTAATTTTAAGAGTTTATTTTTATTTATAATTTATAATGTACTAATTACATACAGAAATTATTTTGTTTGTGATTCTTAGTTTAATTTTAACTATTTGTGTTTTCATAGAGTTGCGTTTTTAAGATAATTAGCACGTAAAGTTTTAGGTTATATTCAAATTGGATAAGGTCCAAATAATTAGTTTATGTAGCAGAAACTAATCGTTATAATAATTTTGTCATAAATAAGATAATGATGCTAAAGATAAAAAAAAATATTTTAATAATATTAAACTAGTATTCCTCCAATAAAAATTAAAAGAATGCTACACATCGGCCAGAGCGAATAGTCTGATGCCCTATTCCTTTCCTATATACCAAAATATGTAGCCACTTCCTCAAACAATTGCCTACAATTTTATAAAGTTTATTTCTTATAAAATTACTCCAAGAGAATTTTAATTCTAAACAGGGGCGTGGTAGTGGGCGGATTTTTCAAATATCTCAACATATACTCAAGTTTACTTCTAAAGATTGATATTATATGATTGAAATCTACGAAAAACTGTTTTTTAAAAAAAGTGCCCCTAAAATGTAGGCGCGACCATATACAATTTAATGAATATTAAATAAGTTGTAGGATATGAAGACGGTTTTAATTTTAAGAGTTTATTTTTATTTATAATTTATAATGTACTAATTACATACAGAAATTATTTTGTTTGTGATTCTTAGTTTAATTTTAACTATTTGTGTTTTCATAGAGTTGCGTTTTTAAGATAAGTAGCACGTAAAGTTTTAGGTTATATTCAAATTGGATAAGGTCCAAATAATTAGTTTATGTAGCAGAAACTAATCGTTATAATAATTTTGTCATAAATAAGATAATGATGCTAAAGATAGAAAAAAATGTTTTAATAATATTAAACTAGTATTCCTCCAATAAAAATTAAAAGAATGCTACACATCGGCCAGAGCGAATAGTCTGATGCCCTATTCCTTTCCTATATACCAAAATATGTAGCCACTTCCTCAAAAAATTGCCTAAAATTTTATAAAGTTTTTTCTTATAAAATTACTCCAAGAGAATTTTAATTCAAAACAGGGGCGTGGTAGTGGGCGGATTTTTTAAATATCTCAACATATACTCAAGTTTGCTTCTAAAGATTGATATTATATGATTAAAATCTACGAAAAACCGTTTTAAAAAAAAAAAACGCCCCTAAAATGTGGGCGCGACCATATACAATTTAATGAATATTAAATAAGTTGTAGGATATGAAGACGGTTTTAATTTTAAGAGTTTATTTTTATTTATAATTTATAATGTACTAATTACATATAGAAATTAGTTTGTTTGTGATTCTTAGTTTAATTTTAACTATTTGTGTTTTCATAGAGTTGCGCTTTTAAGATAATTAGCACGTAAAGTTTTAGGTTATATTCAAATTGGATAAGGTCCAAATAATTAGTTTATGTAGCAGAAACTAATCGTTATAATAATTTTGTCATAAATAAGATAATGATGCTAAAGATAAAAAAAAAATATTTTAATAATATTAAACTAGTATTCCTCCAATAAAAATTAAAAGAATGCTACACATCGGCCAGAGCGAATAGTCTGATGCCCTATTCCTTTCCTATATACCAAAATATGTAGCCACTTCCTCAAAAAATTGCCTAAAATTTTATAAAGTTTATTTCTTATAAAATTACTCCAAGAGAATTTTAATTCAAAACAGGGGCGTGGTAGTGGGCGGATTTTTCAAATATCTCAACATATACTCAAGTTTGCTTCTAAAGATTGATATTATATGATTGAAATCTACGAAAAACTGTTTTTTAAAAAAAGCGCAACTAAAATGTAGGCGCGACCATATACAATTTAATGAATATAAAATAAGTTGTAGGATATGAAGACGGTTTTAATTTTAAGAGTTTATTTTTACTTATAATTTATAATGTACTAATTACATACAGAAATTATTTTGTTTGTGATTCTTAGTTTAATTTTAACTATTTGTGTTTTCATAGAGTTGCGTTTTTAAGATAAGTAGCACGTAAAGTTTTAGGTTATATTCAAATTGGATAAGGTCCAAATAATTAGTTTATGTAGCAGAAACTAATCGTTATAATAATTTTGTCATAAATAAGATAATGATGCTAAAGATAAAAAAAATTATTTTAATAATATTAAACTAGTATTCCTCCAATAAAAATTAAAAGAATGCTACACATCGGCCAGAGCGAATAGTCTGATGCCCTATTCCTTTCCTATATACCAAAATATGTAGCCACTTCCTCAAAAAATTGCCTAAAATCCGATCAAGGCATTCGCGCGACCATATACAATTTAATGAATATAAAATAAGTTGTAGGATATGAAGACGGTTTTAATTTTAAGAGTTTATTTTTATTTATAATTTATAATGTACTAATTACATACAGAAATTATTTTGTTTGTGATTCTTAGTTTAATTTTAACTATTTGTGTTTTCATAGAGTTGCGTTTTTAAGATAATTAGCACGTAAAGTTTTAGGTTATATTCAAATTGGATAAGGTCCAAATAATTAGTTTATGTAGCAGAAACTAATCGTTATAATAATTTTGTCATAAATAAGATAATGATGCTAAAGATAAAAAAAAATATTTTAATAATATTAAACTAGTATTCCTCCAATAAAAATTAAAAGAATGCTACACATCGGCCAGAGCGAATAGTCTGATGCCCTATTCCTTTCCTATATACCAAAATATGTAGCCACTTCCTCAAACAATTGCCTACAATTTTATAAAGTTTATTTCTTATAAAATTACTCCAAGAGAATTTTAATTCTAAACAGGGGCGTGGTAGTGGGCGGATTTTTCAAATATCTCAACATATACTCAAGTTTACTTCTAAAGATTGATATTATATGATTGAAATCTACGAAAAACTGTTTTTTAAAAAAAGTGCCCCTAAAATGTAGGCGCGACCATATACAATTTAATGAATATTAAATAAGTTGTAGGATATGAAGACGGTTTTAATTTTAAGAGTTTATTTTTATTTATAATTTATAATGTACTAATTACATACAGAAATTATTTTGTTTGTGATTCTTAGTTTAATTTTAACTATTTGTGTTTTCATAGAGTTGCGTTTTTAAGATAAGTAGCACGTAAAGTTTTAGGTTATATTCAAATTGGATAAGGTCCAAATAATTAGTTTATGTAGCAGAAACTAATCGTTATAATAATTTTGTCATAAATAAGATAATGATGCTAAAGATAGAAAAAAATGTTTTAATAATATTAAACTAGTATTCCTCCAATAAAAATTAAAAGAATGCTACACATCGGCCAGAGCGAATAGTCTGATGCCCTATTCCTTTCCTATATACCAAAATATGTAGCCACTTCCTCAAAAAATTGCCTAAAATTTTATAAAGTTTTTTCTTATAAAATTACTCCAAGAGAATTTTAATTCAAAACAGGGGCGTGGTAGTGGGCGGATTTTTTAAATATCTCAACATATACTCAAGTTTGCTTCTAAAGATTGATATTATATGATTAAAATCTACGAAAAACCGTTTTAAAAAAAAAAAACGCCCCTAAAATGTGGGCGCGACCATATACAATTTAATGAATATTAAATAAGTTGTAGGATATGAAGACGGTTTTAATTTTAAGAGTTTATTTTTATTTATAATTTATAATGTACTAATTACATATAGAAATTAGTTTGTTTGTGATTCTTAGTTTAATTTTAACTATTTGTGTTTTCATAGAGTTGCGCTTTTAAGATAATTAGCACGTAAAGTTTTAGGTTATATTCAAATTGGATAAGGTCCAAATAATTAGTTTATGTAGCAGAAACTAATCGTTATAATAATTTTGTCATAAATAAGATAATGATGCTAAAGATAAAAAAAAAATATTTTAATAATATTAAACTAGTATTCCTCCAATAAAAATTAAAAGAATGCTACACATCGGCCAGAGCGAATAGTCTGATGCCCTATTCCTTTCCTATATACCAAAATATGTAGCCACTTCCTCAAAAAATTGCCTAAAATTTTATAAAGTTTATTTCTTATAAAATTACTCCAAGAGAATTTTAATTCAAAACAGGGGCGTGGTAGTGGGCGGATTTTTCAAATATCTCAACATATACTCAAGTTTGCTTCTAAAGATTGATATTATATGATTGAAATCTACGAAAAACTGTTTTTTAAAAAAAGCGCAACTAAAATGTAGGCGCGACCATATACAATTTAATGAATATAAAATAAGTTGTAGGATATGAAGACGGTTTTAATTTTAAGAGTTTATTTTTACTTATAATTTATAATGTACTAATTACATACAGAAATTATTTTGTTTGTGATTCTTAGTTTAATTTTAACTATTTGTGTTTTCATAGAGTTGCGTTTTTAAGATAAGTAGCACGTAAAGTTTTAGGTTATATTCAAATTGGATAAGGTCCAAATAATTAGTTTATGTAGCAGAAACTAATCGTTATAATAATTTTGTCATAAATAAGATAATGATGCTAAAGATAAAAAAAATTATTTTAATAATATTAAACTAGTATTCCTCCAATAAAAATTAAAAGAATGCTACACATCGGCCAGAGCGAATAGTCTGATGCCCTATTCCTTTCCTATATACCAAAATATGTAGCCACTTCCTCAAAAAATTGCCTAAAATCCGATCAAGGCATTCCTTCGTAGGGGCAGGTTTTTGACGTCATGTCTTCTTCCTTATGCTGCAGGGCTCTGTTCTTCTTCGGCTCTTTGTGTGTGGTTTTCCAGCCGTAGCTCCTGCATTATGCTTGTAATAATGTTGTCGGCAAACACCCAGGCTTCTCTTCTTGAGAGCATGAAACCTATTAGGCGCCTTGGGGTTACCGCATTTCCCATCTCTCGTTCTAGGGTGTTTCTCGCAGACTCATATTGTTTGCACTCTACCAGGACGTGTTCCGCGTTTTGGACTTTCCCTTCACAGTGCCGGCAGAAAGGATCATCTGCGATATTGTATTTGTGGAGGTATTCCCGAAAACTTCCATGGCCTGTTAGGAATTGAGTGAGGTAGAAGTTTACCTCCCCGTGTTTTCTTGTGGTCCACTCTTCGATATTTGGCAGCAGTTTGTAAGTCCACCGGCCATTTTCTGACGTGCTCCATCGCTGTTGTCATTCCAATTTTGCAGTCGCTCTGATCGTGCTTCTCTCCTCGTTGTCGCTGTTCTGCATGCATGCTGCTATTCTGACCTCCAGGTCGATAGGCATTCGCGCTGCTATTACATTAATTGCATCCCCCGATACTGTCCTGTATGCGGAGCATATTCTAAGGGATGCTCTTCTGTGTACCGAATTAATCCCCCTCATGTATGAGTTTACGGCTGTAGCCGGTTCCCATATGGGGGCTGCAACCACCCGGTTTGCTTTTACGCTTGTGTGGGCTAGGTGTTCTCTAAAGTTTAGCCTATGGTCAAGCAGTACTCCCAGGTACTTTATGTAGGGCTTCGACATGATAGTGTGTTCGCCTACCTCTATTGTTAGGCGCTCAACTTTCTTGCGACTGCTTATGAAGACGGCCTCCGTTTTATGTTCTGCCAGTTCCAGGCCTGATGAACGAAGCCACGTTCTCACGTCTTTAATGGTGTTGTTGCAGTGTTGCGTCACTTCCTCTAGTGTTTTAGCCACAACAACCACTGCTATGTCGTCAGCGTAGCCGATTATATGTACTTCTCTTGGTTTACGTATCCGTAGTACCCCATCGTACACAATGTTCCACAAGGCTGGGCCCAACACTGATCCCTGTGGTACTCCTCCTGTGATTTTATGTGTTTTAGGCCCTTCTTCCGTATCATAGTGGAGGGTCCTATCTTCAAAGTAGTCCGTTATTATTCGGCACAGATAGTTAGGGACGCACATGTCCCTCAGCGCTCTCATAATGCAGCTCCATTTGGCAGAGTTGAAAGCATTCTTTACGTCGAGGGTAACGACGGCGCAGTACTGCTTCTTTCCTCCTTTCCATCTGGTCCCCGATATGGCTTCGCGTGCTATCTTGCACACTGCTTGTATCGCATGGGTTGTGCTCCGTTTCTTTCTGAAACCGTATTGTAGGTTGGACAATCCATTTTCTCCTTCGGTGTACTAGTCCAGTCTGTCACGAATTATTTTCTCAAGCACTTTTCCTACTGTGTCTAGCATGCACAGTGGTCTATATGGAGACGGTAGGTCTGGAGGCTTGTCGCCTTTTGGGATTAGTACCAATCTCTGTCGTTTCCATTGTAGGGGAAACTTTCCTTCTATCAGACAAGCTGTATAGAGGTTAGCAAAAACCTCTGGTTGGGCTTTTATGGCCTTTTTAAATACGAAGTTAGGGATGTCGTCCATTCCAGGAGCCTTGTTACTCTTGATTGAATCCACTAACTTAAGGACTTCTGCAGTTGTGACGGGTGGTATTATTTCCCTACCCGTTATTGTTGTTTGGGGGATGCGGATACTCGTATGCCTTGGAAATAGCCCGCTCACTATAGTATCCATCATTCTCGGGCCTGTCGGTGCCGTTGCTGCGCCGCTTTTTAGTTTCTCCATGACTATCTTGTAGGCGTTTCCCCATGGATTGCGTTGGAGGTCTTCTCTTAATTTGTGGAAGGATTCGGTTTTGCTCCTCTTTATGAGTTTTCGGAGTTCCTTCCTTTTTCTTAGGAAATCTTCGCGTATCTCTTCCGGTAGCCACTGAGTGATTCTTAGTTTAATTTTACCTATTTGTGTTTTCATAGAGTTGCGTTTTTAAAATAATTACCACGTAAAGTTTTAGGTTATATTCAAATTGGATAAGGTCCAAATAATTTGTTTATGTAGCAGAAACTAATCGTTATAATAATTTTGTCATAAATAAGATAATGATGCTAAAGATAAAAAAAAATATTTTAATAATATTAAACTAGTATTCCTCCAATAAAAATTAAAAGAATGCTACACATCGGCCAGAGCGAATAGTCTGATGCCCTATTCCTTTCCTATATACCAAAATATGTAGCCACTTCCTCAAAAAATTGCCTAAAATTTTATAAAGTTTATTTCTTATAAAATTACTCCAAGAGAATTTTAATTCAAAACAGGGGCGTGGTAGTGGGCGGATTTTTCAAATGTCTCAACATATACTCAAGTTTGCTTCTAAAGATTGATATTATATGATTGAAATCTACGAAAAACTGTTTTTTAAAAAAAGCGCAACTAAAATGTAGGCGCGACCATATACAATTTAATGAATATAAAATAAGTTGTAGGATATGAAGACGGTTTTAATTTTAAGAGTTTATTTTTACTTATAATTTATAATGTACTAATTACATACAGAAATTATTTTGTTTGTGATTCTTAGTTTAATTTTAACTATTTGTGTTTTCATAGAGTTGCGTTTTTAAGATAAGTAGCACGTAAAGTTTTAGGTTATATTCAAATTGGATAAGGTCCAAATAATTAGTTTATGTAGCAGAAACTAATCGTTATAATAATTTTGTCATAAATAAGATAATGATGCTAAAGATTAAAAAAATTATTTTAATAATATTAAACTAGTATTCCTCCAATAAAAATTAAAAGAATGCTACACATCGGCCAGAGCGAATAGTCTAATGCCCTATTCCTTTGCTATATACCAAAATATGTAGCCACTTCCTCAAAAAATTGCCTAAAATTTTATAAAGTTTATTTCTTATAAAATTACTCCAAGAGAATTTTAATTCAAAACAGGGGCGTGGTAGTGGGCGGATTTTTCAAATGTCTCAACATATACTCAAGTTTGCTTCTAAAGATTGATATTATATGATTGAAAACTACGAAAAACTGGTTTTTAAAAAAAGCGCCCCTAAAATGTGGGCTCGACCATATACAAATTAATGAATATAAAATAAGTTGTAGGATATGAAGACGGTTTTAATTTTAAGAGTTTATTTTTACTTATAATTTATAATGTACTAATTACATACAGAAATTATTTTGTTTGTGATTCTTAGTTTAATTTTAACTATTTGTGTTTTCATAGAGTTGCGTTTTTAAGATAATTAGCACGTAAAGTTTTAGGTTATATTCAAATTGGATAAGGTCCAAATAATTAGTTTATGTAGCAGAAACTAATCGTTATAATAATTTTGTCATAAATAAGATAATGATGCTAAAGATAAAAAAAAATATTTTAATTATATTAAACTAGTATTCCTCCAATAAAAATTAAAAGAATGCTACACATCGGCCAGAGCGAATAGTCTGATGCCCTATTCCTTTCCTATATAACAAAATATGTAGCCACTTCCTAAAAAAATTGCCTAAAATTTTATAAAGTTTATTTCTTATAAAATTACTCCAAGAGAATTTTAATTCAAAACAGGGGCGTGGTAGTTGGCGGATTTTTCAAATATCTCAACATATACTCAAGTTTACTTCTAAAGATTGATATTATATGATTGAAATCTACGAAAAACTGTTTTTTAAAAAAAGCGCCCCTAAAATGTGGGCGCGACCATATACAATTTAATGAATATAAAATAAGTTGTAGGATATGAAGACGGTTTTAATTTTAAGAGTTTATTTTTATTTATAATTTATAATGTACTAATTACATACAGAAATTATTTTGTTTGTGATTCTTAGTTTAATTTTAACTATTTGTGTTTTCATAGAGTTGCGTTTTTAAGATAATTAGCACGTAAAGTTTTAGGTTATATTCAAATTGGATAAGGTCCAAATAATTAGTTTATGTAGCAGAAACTAATCGTTATAATAATTTTGTCATAAATAAGATAATGATGCTAAAGATAAAAAAAAATATTTTAATAATATTAAACTAGTATTCCTCCAATAAAAATTAAAAGAATGCTACACATCGGCCAGAGCGAATAGTCTGATGCCCTATTCCTTTCCTATATACCAAAATATGTAGCCACTTCCTCAAAAAATTGCCTACAATTTTATAAAGTTTATTTCTTTTAAAATTACTCCAAGAGAATTTTAATTCAAAACAGGGGCGTGGTAGGGGGCGGATTTTTCAAATATCTCAACATATACTCAAGTTTACTTCTAAAGATTGATATTATATGATTAAAATCTACGAAAAACTGTTTTTTAAAAAAAGCGCCCTAAAATGTGGGCGCGACCATATACAATTTAATGAATATTAAATAAGTTGTAGGATATGAAGACGGTTTTAATTTTAAGAGTTTATTTTTATTTATAATTTATAATGTACTAATTACATACAGAAATTATTTTGTTTGTGATTCTTAGTTTAATTTTAACTATTTGTGTTTTCATAGAGTTGCGTTTTTAAGATAAGTAGCACGTAAAGTTTTAGGTTATATTCAAATTGGATAAGGTCCAAATAATTAGTTTATGTAGCAGAAACTAATCGTTATAATAATTTTGTCATAAATAAGATAATGATGCTAAAGATAAAAAAAAAATATTTTAATAATATTAAACTAGTATTCCTCCAATAAAAATTAAAAGAATGCTACACATCGGCCAGAGCGAATAGTCTGATGCCCTATTCCTTTCCTATATACCAAAATATGTAGCCACTTCCTCAAAAAATTGCCTACAATTTTGTAAAGTTTATTTCTTATAAAATTACTCAATATGAGCTCGCTACTCTTGTCACTATAACCACTACCGTTCAGAATAAACCCTCCAATATCTTCAACAAAGTCGATATTGCAGTCACCATCGTAAATGGAATCTTTCGAGTTTCTTAGTTCGGTAAAATTTGAGCTGCATGCTGTTTGAACATCTATCGATCCACTTGATCCAGTTCTCACATTAAGTCCGCCTATTAAAATAAAATAACCTAGATCTGGTCTATCTACGGATTTCATGAGGATTCTAAAATCTCTGCTCTAGTGGTTGCTACTGCTACTGCTACTGCTACTGAGAAAGATCCTTGATGAACTTAAGTTGGTAGATAGTTTTGATGAAGTCCTTACACCCGGATAGACATCCGCCGCACGCCCTGTTACGACTTTTAGTCTTCACTGCTAGGTTTTAAACAGTTACATAAAAAGTTCCTAATATAGGTTTGTTGACAAGTCCAGCTATATTGTATGATAGGACCTGACAGGCATTTGATTGTTACTGATCTGCTTTTACGTTGGTTCAACATTACTGTGTACCTTAAATTCCCCCTGTGTAGAAGATTGGCAATAAGATCTCGGTCATCATCGCTAAAGGGTGCGATCACGCCTTCTGAGCTGCATTTGTAGCGCCGTGTGGCAGAATGCCCTAAAAATTGGCAATAAATCAACCAATAAAACTAGGAACCTGAAATTTCGCCTAGTTATTGTTGGCCTGTAGAAGTGTACACATTTTTAAAATCCGCCCACTGACATGCCTACTTTTAAGAAAAAAAATGTTTTTTACTCAATTTAGTACTTGGAATTAATTCCAGCTTTTGGGTTACTTTGTCCCATTGAGCGCCGCACACAGGTAGATTTCCCCAAATTCATGGCCAAAACTAAAAAAAAATTTCAGTTTGTTGTTCTTTTTTTCAATGCAAAGTTGTTAACAAATAACATGAGCTTTAAATTTGATTGTTCATGCAATGGAGATTGTAACTATTTAATCAGTAGACGCTTCTGAAGTGCAAACTTTAAATTTGTGTGCAGTAGCATGTTTGGCTTGTGAAAAAAGTAGTTTTGCTTTTTTGGGCGATTTGTAAAATAGTTTGGCATGGTTTCTGTTCCTTATGGTATGTACAAAAAGAGTGAACGCCCTTTCTCACAATATTTTAAGCACGAAGTAAATTTTCAAGCTATTTAAGATAATTTATTTGAACAGTCAAAAAAAAACTTTTTTTTTTCTTTGGTAATGTAAAAGTTAAGTTGATTCAAACTGCTACGTACTGAAAATAGTCTTTGCAATAAGAAACAATATAAAACATTGCGATTTTTTTAAATATTGTCTCTAAAAGGTGTTAAGGGCGCTGGAAAAAGTGTTGTTTTTTAGGGCTATTTTTGAAACAGAACCACGATCAAGTTTCATTTTTCTTTCAAGAAATCAACTTTGTGAATTTAGAAGCTGTACACATTAAAGAAAAAAATGATTTGTTCATAGAAGAGGTCAAAAACGAATCCAATATCGAAATTTCAGAGTAAACAAAGGAAATTGTAACTGATTTTCCTTGTATGCGTGTATACGATTTTTAGAATATTTACATCATGTGTCTTATAAACTGCCCATGGGAAAATGGCAAGCTCGTGATGGGGAAATAAAAGAAAAGTCGAAGAAAATAAGAAAATGGTTCGTGAATCATTTAGAAGCCGAATGGGACTTCTAGTTTTCAAACCAAAACCATGTTTGATTTTTCCTTGACTCTTTTACCTACAACTACTTTGTTTGTTTATAATTTTTAACTAAATGAAAGAGAATGGATCTTATATTGATAAATGTTTTATTTAATGTCGGCAATTATGTATGGAATCAGGTAAATGTCCATGTATGTCAATTATGTATGGATTACAATATCAGGTAAATATCCGCAACATCACCATTTTTTGAAATAACTTGTTGTGGAAAGAGGACTTCAGTAATTCCATTGAAATCCTGGCTGTATGCGATGTGCACCGTCTTGTTGATACCACATGTTAATCAAGCCCAAAGCATGCAGTTGTAGCATCCTTTTGCAAAATTGTGGCCAAAGTTGTTCTTTGAAGACCAAGCTCCTGAGCACGGCGTCGAATTGAGGCTGATGGATTGTTGAGAACACTTCCTTGAAGAGCAGTAATGTTTTTAGCCGATCTTGCAGTACGTTGTGGCCCATGCTTGGGCCTATCACCTACAGACCCTCTTTCTTCGAAATCATTCACTACACGATAAATAGTTCGTTTTGTTGGCACGTTGTTTCTTCCGAAAATTTCACGTAACTTTCTCATCGTCACAGTAATCGATGATTGATTTCGATAAAATGTTTTAACGATTAAAACACGTTGGTTTATCGAATATTTTTCCATAATAAATTTGCAACGTGTCTACTTTACTACTGCCAAATATGAACTGTCAAGACTAATGTTTACCAAAATGGCGGAAAAGCAAAGTAGTAAGTAAGTAGTAGTAGTCAGCTTGCAGTAATTTCTTTCTTCTCCTTTCTTTCTCTGTACGTAAGATCTTTATTGATGTGTAGATACCGGTGTTTTTAAGGCATTGTGGTGTGGATAACTCTGAGCTAACTTAGGTTCATACTGTCGAGTTCAGAAATGTGTGCTGGAATTACTGCGATTAGCTATTGTAACCTTTTTGGCGCTTTTGGTTGTTACTGTTTCATCAAGCGTTGAATTAATTACAAACTTGTTGAAATTGTAGTGTAACTTCACCGGTGGTAGACGTGTTCAGACCGTTGACGACGATATTCAGCATATTCAGCCTCTTGGAAACTTTACGATATAGCATCTTTTCACCTTCTTATAATTTCTCGACTTCATTTCTTAGCAGTTTGTTTTCTTCTTTTAGTGCATTTACTTCTTTTCTAATGCCGTTGATATCATCATTAGTTGTAAAGTATATTTTTTAGTTTGTCATCAAGAAGTCTGTCCAGCTTTTGTTTGCAGTGGAAACAATTTTCTTGAAGGGCGTTGATATGTCAGAACCGGGTGACGTGGCTTTCAGCGTTCTTTTTGGGTTTGGATTATTGTTCATCGCACCACTGTAAAGAGTTCAGGGCTGTTGTGTTTGCTCGAGTGAGGTTGGTGTACGAGTATTCGGTAGCGTGTTACTGATAGCTTTCGATTTCGCTTGACACAAACCATTACTATAACAATTAAGCTTAATAAAGCTTTGATCATTTAAGATTTTGAGATGAAGTGGTGTAGCCCTTAAATTTTTATTTTAAGTTACAACGAGTTTGCTTGGAATTATAACACGTTTCTTATTTTCCGTTATAATACATTTTTCATTTAAAAATTCAGGGGAAAAATGATTTCAAATCTATACTAATCAAAGTAAGAAATAATAATAATATTGAAAAATGGAAAAAAACTAGAACAAAAACAAAGTATCAAACTTGATCGAAAATTGAACAAAACAACAAAGTAATAATTCGACAAGTACAAACATCTATCAATGACTCTTAATCTTGAACATCCTGGCCGGTTGGACCATTAGGTTCAAGTGATTCTGCTTCTGCCGCTGCCACTTGTTTCGGGTTTGCAAGGTGGATAAATACTCTTCACTCCATCGTTCCCAGAAGCGTTGGTGTAACTGACGCAACCATTGCCAATGTTTGAGACGATTGACAGGAACATCAACGATGTTCGGTTCTGGAACTGCAATCAGGGGTGCTCCAATTAAAAACTCACCTGGGGTCAGCGCAGACTTTTCATCTGGATCGTCGTGAAGTGGCGTTAACGGACGAGAATTAAGGCATGCTTCGATGCGTGTCACTAATGTTTGCAGTTGACTGTACCATAAACTCTGTGCTCCGACCAAGCGAACCAAGTGCCGTTTGGCGGACTTAATAGCAGCCTCCCATAATACACCCTGATGTGGAGCTCGAGTGGTGATGAAGTGCCATGTAGCTCCCATATAGGCAAAATGACCCACGTCTGCTAATAAAACGCGTAAATGAATCCAAAAAAGCTTGCGAAGAGAGGTCGTCCACCACTTCTATGTGCACGGCCTTTGTAACCATACAAATGAAAAGGGCCAGATAAGTCTTAACAGTTGAACGAGACCTTTTGACTCCGACGTGAATTGTGAAGGGTCCACAGCAGTCAACTCCTCATGCTATGAACGGTCTTGCAGCGTTGACTCTGTGCCTTGGTAGCGATGCCATTTGTTGACTGATGTTGACACCACGATAACGCCGACAGATGACGCAATGATGCACGTAAGTCGGGACAGTTTGTCTAGCGTGCAAAATCCGAAAACGACGACGAAGCGTATACAACATCAGCTGTATACCTCTGTGCAGAGTGCTGTCATGTGCGTCCTTTATCAGCAACCATACAATTGCACCTTTCCTTGATAAGATGATCGGAAAGCGATGATCGTAGGGCAGTGAAGCCATTTGAATTCGCCCACCAACTCGTGGAATTCCATGCTCATCCAAAAAGGGATTGAGAGGAAGCAATTGGCTACCACTGGGAAGGGTGCTTTCATCCCGAAGATTACGGATGTCTGCCATAAATGCTTTGCTCTGCTCAATTCGGATTAATGATTCCATAGCATAGTCTAATTCCTCTGCACTGAGAATCAAGGTTCGTAGATGTCGTCTTTTTGGGGACCAACAAAGGACTGATGCCACTATGCGCAGAAGGCGTTTAAGTAAACTATAGCGCTCAATTTGGGCTATGACTTCACCATCTCTTCGTCGCGTCTCTAGTACAGGAATCTTTAAAGCAACCATAGTATGTAAATGTACCTTCTCTTCATCTTTTATGACATCCAACTCTTCCTGACTTAGCGAAATGTCTGCTTCTAAATAAGATGTGTTACCCTTTAACCATTCAGGGCCAAATAACCATAACCTGTGTTGCTGTTGCAAGAGCTCTTCTGCTCCAATACCGCGACTTGCACAATCAGCTGGATTTTTGTCTGACCGAACATGTTGCCAATGATCAGGAAATGCTAGCGCCTGTATTTTACGGACTCGATTCGAAATACAAGGCTTGAGTGTAGCGGGCTCTTTCCGTACATAATACAATGCGCGAATCTGACCATAAGTGATAAGAAGTATCAGTAAGTCTCAAAGCAATTCGAACGTTATGAAGCGTTGAGGCTAATAAATGCGCTATGCAGAGCTCAAGCCGGGGGATCGTAGTACCCTCGATCGGAGCTACCTTGGTACGAGCCGTTAGTAACGACACATGAGTTTTCTTGTCCAATCCAATTGTCTTCGTGTAAACCACAGCAGCATATGCACGGGGACTCGCATCGCAAAAACCATGAAGTTCTGTGGTTCCTCCTTTCACCATTCCCAACTATCGACACACTCGAAAATGGTTAAGAGCATCCAATCCATTGCGAAACTTAAGCCACTCCTCACATAGTTCTGGATCGAGGGGAACATCGCACGTGATGCCCTTGGACTTGCCCTTGGACCTTTGAATGAAGATCTTGCCTATGACTACCACCGGCGCCAGCTACCCAGTGGGATCGAAGAGTCTAGCCACCTCACTAAGCACCCGCCATTTTTTTGAAGATCTAGGAGGTTCTTCTAGTACCACTCTAAAGAAAAGCTCGTCAGTACCTGGATCCCATCATAGCCCAAGAACGAACGCCGTCGGTGAATCGATAGTAAGTTCTTCAGTAGGACCTGCTTCACCAGTGATCCGATCTATAACTCGCTGACTATTTAAATTCCACTTGTACAATCTAAGGTGTCCAGCTGAGAGAATCTTGTCAACGTTAAAAGCTAAGCGTTCTGCTTCATGGGCTGAGTTGCAGCTTGTCAACAAGTCATCCACGTAAAATGACGTCAGGATGGTGTCTCGTGCAGCCAATGCCTGAGTCTTATCAACCACTTCACCATAATTATCATATGCGCATTGATGTAAAGCGCGTACTGCATTATATAGACTGCAAGTCATGCCATATGTAACTGTTGTTAGCCGATAAATACCAATAGGATCTGAGGATGATTCCCTCCAGATGATTCGTTGAAAATCGCGATGTTCGGGAGTTACCAATACTTGTCGGAACATCTTCTCCACGTCCGCAGAAAGACTAATTCGGAAGCGTCGAAATCGAAGGATAATGTTGAGTAATGAGTCCTGCATCGTCGGACCGACCAATTGAATGTCATTAAGGGAAACACCAGTGCTGGTTCACGCCGAAGCATTAAATACCACTCTGAATTTTTCGGTGACAGAGTGATGCGGTATATAATAACAATTTCTATGAGCACCGGGGTGGTCAAGAAATTCAATGTGGCCAAGCGCCTCATATTCGCGCAGAGAAGCAACATACTTCATCCACAGCTCCTTATTTGCAGACAGCCGTCGTTCAAGGCAATGGAATTATCGTAAGGCCTGTTGGTATGAATCTCCAAGTATTTGTGCATCGGGACGGAATGGTATTTGCACAATATACCGTCCATCTCTGGATCGAGAATGCGTGACAGAGAATATACGCTCACATTCATCGTCACAAATAGCATCCTCAGCTACTTCCTCCAGCCTCCAAAAACTTCGTACGAGGTCCTCCAAACGAAGATCATCGTCGCATACCAGAGCACCAAAGCTATGCGGTCTTAACACCGCCTTCGATACGGTTGAAGCAGGCCCAAAGACTACCCAGCCAAACTCTGTTAGTTGAGCGTGGGGTTCATCTGGGCGACCACTGATGATGTCACCTTTGATGGTTAGACCCCACACGTCTGAGCCAATTAAAATGTCGATACAACCAGGTGTACCGAAATGGGGATCCGCCAACTGCAGACCAATCAAGTGTTGCCACTGGGTAACGTCAATGTGTTCTGTGGGAACAATCGAGGTTATCGATGGAAGCACTAATGCGTTGAGTGTAAGTTTAAAATCGGAATAAGTTGATTGAATGTTGAGTTCGACACTGCCTTTAGTACGGGTGTGCGCCAATGCACCAATTCCCTACACCTCCACTTCGTATTATCTCCTGCGGATATTCAAAACGTTAGCAAATTTATCGGACACAAAACTTACCTGCGATCCATGATCGCAGAGAATACGAGCTAAGCGCTGTTCAAATGAATTTCCGCATACATACGCTTGCGCCGTTGCAAGCAGAGCAATACTTCTTCCATTGGTGAGACAGGGGCGACAAGGTTCAGATAGTCACAGTGATGATGGCGCCGTAACGGGCGACTTGTTAACCTTTGTGTTACGTCTTGAGGACTTGGCCGATTCCATAGCTGGTGTTGATGAAACTGTGAGCTGGGCTTGCGACTCAAGAGAAAACAAGGTATTGTGTTTGCGATTATATTGTCGACATCCACCACAAAGGCACTGATTTGACGTATGTCCTGGTCTCAGACAATTGAAACATAAATCAGAATTCTTTAGTGATTTGAAACGATGTACCGGTTGCATTGCCATCAGAGCTTGGCAGCGTGTAACCCGATGAGGTCCTTGGCAATGTGGACACCTTCCTTCATCTGCTGTAACGAGGTCTGATTTTACCAAATATTGAGCACGATGTTGTTGACGTGACAACGATGACTCTAAACGAGTCGGTACCTTTATTAATTCAGTAGTAAAACTGTGAGTACGTTTCTCAAGAAACCTCAATAGCTCTGTTAAGCACGGGATCTCATTGGGAGAGCAATTCATGCACCATTCACGTTGCGTAGAAACTAGAAGCTTTGAGATGATTATTGGCACCACTAGGGCATCCCAACTATACACTGGCAGCTTCATTACTCGTAATGCTGGAAATGATTCGTGCACTGTGTCGACGATGCAAAAAAGTGACTTTACCGATTCTTCCGTCGCAGGTTTATTATTGAGGAACCTTGAAACATGGATTTCCGCCAGTAATTTGGGATTGTCAAAGCGCTCCTTCAGCGCCTTCCATACGTCACTATACCCACCAGAGTATAATCCTCCAATTAGTGGTACCTTTGTTGAGCTGACTGCTTGCCGAAGTTTGGTTAGTTTGTAGGCTTGTGGATAGTCAGGCTCTTGTAGTTTTAAATGCCTCTTTGAAAGCTAACCAGTTGTGCAACCTGCCATCAAACGATGGTATAACAACTGGATCCAACTTAAGATCGAAACTGTGACCTGAGGGTGCCCTTGGTGGGACATGAGATTTGACCTGTCCTATCTCTCGAAGTCTTCTGTTCAGCAATACACACGTTTCGTTGTAGTGGTTCTCTACCAATTCCCACAGTTGATCATGTGAACCGAGTTCTGCTTCTTCTGCCCTGCCAACCAGTACTTCGTGATTGACAAATCGGTCATAATGCCCTGTAATTGCTTTCAGGTCCTGTTCCAGCTGTGATACATCAGATGTTTCGAAGGTAGCTGCACGCACGCGTTCGTATATTCTATTAATGTCGTTAACAGCCGAAAGTCTCAAATTCAGTTCCGCCATCGACGAATGTCCAGCACAGTATGATGTCCGCACAGGGGAATGTCCAGCTTAGGGGTATCAGCACAGTCAAATGTCCACATAGGGGAATGTCTAGCTTAGGGGTATCAGCACAGTCAAATGTCCAGATCGATAAGCTAGACGAATTCCACGAAGCCACCAAACAATGTCCAACCAACGCTTATATAGGTCCACAAGAGAATTCCAATGCCAAGCAACCAAACCAGGATAACATACACCGCGTGATGTTACATAAGCCAAATCTCCTCCAAAATTGCACAAATGTGTGGTTCCTCACAGGAGGCACCAAAAATATGTTTGGAATTATAACACGTTTCTTATTTTTCGTTATAATACATTTTTATACCCTATCCTAAGGGTATATTAAGTTTGATACATAGTTTGTAACATAGAGAAATATTACAGATAGACCCAATAAAGTATATATATAAATGATCAGCATCACTAGCCGAGTCGATTGAGCTATGTCCGTCCGTCCGTCCGTCCGTCTGTGTGTCACCAGTTTTTGGGCCTTAAATTTTGAGCTAGGTTGATGAAATTTTGTATACGAGGTCTTTGGAAAAGTAAGCAATACAAGTGTAAAAAATTTTAAAATCCGCCCACTGACACGCCCACTTTTCAAAAAATCACATTTTTTCACTATTTTCATATGAAACTCGAAAAAACTTATTTGGGCAAATATGTAGATATCCACTTAATCTACAAATCGTCCATACATTGTATATAGCCATGCCCACTTTTTAGGGGCGTTTTCTTAAAAAAATTAATTTTCGAGTAAAAATATAAGTTTATAGTGCAAAATAGAAAATTTTGTGAATACATTTTCCACCGCCCACTGAAACGACCAAATAAGATAGGGATAGGGTACCATACGATCCGCTCCAGGCGGATTGTAGCATTTTTCACTGGTTTTAGCTACACTTCGACCACCGTCCCTAAATATAACTATTTCAGATTTCTCCAAATTTATGACCAAATTCCATTTATTACAATATATGATTAAGTTATCCATCATGATTTGAAAGGTAGCTGCACTATCAGATAATACTACTATATCATCAGCATAAAGTAATGTTTTTATTGTCAAATCCTCTATGTCCTGTAGTTCAGAGTGCAGATCATTTAAAAATAATACGAAGAGCAGTGTACTATGAACGCACTCTTGCTTAACACCTATGTTAAAGGAAAAGAAGTCACTTGTTCCTTTTCCGTCCCAAACCGGATCTTTTAGGTCAACGAATAATGGATATAACTTTTTGTTCCTAGATAACTGTAGCTGCATGAGGGACGAGAGGTTGTCGATCTGGTCCACGGATTCTATATGCTGCTTGAAATTCATTTAGGATCCTGTTTTCTTCTACCCATCTCTTCAGTCTATTCAGTAGTACTACAGTAAACAGTTTGTAGATGGTGTCAAGGAACGAGAGACCGCAGTACTTGGTGACGACATTGGGATCTCATTTTTTTTAGTAACGGCAAGATGAGAGACTTTTTGAAAGAGAGACTCTGTTCTGAAAATGTCACTTATTAGACGGTGAATTCGAGAAACCATTAAGGGGTAGCATTTTTATATGATATATATATCATATCTTATATATATATTACATGATTTAATCGCAATAATGATTTCACCCAATTCTATATCACGGCCAAGAGTATCAATGTACGAGTATGTTACAGCAGTTGTGAGGGGTGTTGGAAGTAATCCGAAACTTCGTAGGTAGTGATGTCAGTTTTTGAACTAGGATAGTTACAGCGAATTGCTTTGGCTAGTTTGCACCAATCCTTGGATGTCGTTACGTTTGCAATCATTGTATGATACTTCTTCAATATATATAATTGAACATTAATAGAAAACATGCATTGTTAATGAAAAGTATTTAATGTGAACGTAATTTAATTAACATTGCATTATCATTATAACTCAATCTGTCAACTATTGAATTCTAAACAAATGAAATGTCAAAGATTAACAATAAACTTGAAGTTAAATAGACACAATTGTACAAAAGTCGTTGCGCGACGTGTTTTTACTTAACTCTAGTTTCATAGCTTAAATTAACTTAAATATAAATTGTGGTGATCAGTTTTTCATTTCACCCATTTCTTGGTCCTTCGAGCCTGTACGATTAATATTACATTAATCCTTGTGTGTGTAGAAAATCTAAAAAACAAAACTTAACATTACTTGACAATATGTATAAAAAAAAAAAAAAAACCTGTGAGTGTTTTCTAAATGCAAATCGGTTTCCCGCGTCGTGCAATTCTACGTACGTATCTACGATTTCATACATCGATCGCAGTTTAATTCGTCGCTGGGTAATCTGGGTCTTGTGGCTGTTCTTTGACCGTTTCAGTTATAGATCACCGGCCACCGTTGGGCACCTCTACAACAGTACATCCACCGTTGAGTCCGTTGCTACTGGATAGACTCCGTTGGCACATCCGCGACAACTGTGCAACACATTCTGGAATACAGCTTCAAATTTAATCGGAGTTCCTGAACATTTTCAGCGATTAAACGAGTCTGAAAAGAAGACAAGGTACGTAAGTCGAAATATACCCAATTTTTATTTTTTTTCTCTTACGAGTATTTTGTGTCCAATTTCAATCATGAGCTACACTCTAAAGCTCCAAAAGAATTTGCTAAAGCAAATTAGTAATTAGGTGTGGGTGCCGTGGCTCAGTGGTTAGTGCGTTGGACTACTGCGCTAGGGGTTCCAAGTTCGAATCCAGAAAAATACCATCAAAAGTTTTTTCACGGCCCCACCTCTTCCGAGTGTCTGACAAACATTCAAGAGTATAATTGTCATGAAAAAGCTTCTCAAAACCCGTCTGCCCTTCGGATACGGCATAAAACTGTAGGTCCCTTCTGTACATGCAGAAATGTATACCACGCACAACATGTACAATTGTGAGAAGCTAGGTCTTGGCCCTCTATGGCCTGCTAACGGTCTAATACTTATTTATTTATTTTAAATTAGTAAGGATTGGGAACTCTTTAAGAAGAGCTCTTTGAAGGAGAGGACAAAGAATTACATCTCCAATAGGATTTCCACGCTGGAGGAAAATTTCAAGATCAGTTTGAAGCATAACACCGATAGAATATCCTCAGCCTGGAAAAGAAGAGGAGTTAAAAGAAGTGTTTGGAAAAATAAAAGAAGCTTACCTGGATTACAAAACAGCTCTAATGGACAGTATGGACAAGCTGTATCCAACGGTTGAAACTCCGGTAAGTGCTAAATTAAGTGCTTGTAGCGAGAAAAACATAGTTCGTTTGCCGCAAATAAATTTACCGGTTTTTATGGGGGATTATGAATTCTGGCGGTCATTTTATAATATTTTTGTATCACTTATACATACAAATAAAGCATTGACGGATGTGGAGAAAATGCATTACTTGAAGTCTAGTCTGGGCGGTGAGGCTGAGTGCCTCTTACATAATTTAGCCATTGACAGTGGAAATTATAAGCCAGCTTGGAAGATACTTGTATCGCGCTATGACCACAAACGAGTCCTTGTCAATGCGCAACTAAAAATGTTCTTTGCACAAGAAACCATTGTCCACGAGACCGCTGCAAGTCTGAAAAAACTGCTAGATACATCAATGTAATGTCGTTATGCATTAAATAATCTGGGTGTACCAGTAGAGCACTGGGATACAATTTTAATCTTTTGCTTAATTAAGAAACTGCCTTCGATAACTCAGCAACTTTGGGAAGAACGAATTGCCAGAGTTTAAACAATTTACAGAATTCCTAGAAGCTAGATTTAGGACATTGGAGGCAGTAACTGATAGAGAAGAGATAGGTTCCAGCAAGGTCTCTAAGGCACCAATAAGGAAAAGACAAACCTTTCATGTGAAGCGACAACGAAAGACCCAATTTATATGCAAAGTTTGCAACAAAGGAGCCCATTCCATTGCCAGCAACCTCATAACTCCCTCTTGCATGTCAACCCTCCTTCCCACTCACAATTCAATACACACACAAATACTCAACACTACACAACACATTCAGCGCCGAATTCGCCACTACCCAACACACAATCACATTTAGCAGCAGTCAACGCCAACGCCTCCCCTTTCGTAAATAATCAACAGGTTAACACTTTCCACTCAGCGCAAGATAGTGTAGATGCCTTTTTAGCGACAGCGCTGGTGAAGATCAAATCATCTTCAGGTGCAGACATCACACTACGGGGTTTGATAGATGCGGTATAAGATTTACAAAAGGGTGTGTGATATGGGTGCAACTGCCTTCAATTTCACAATCGAAGGCTTATGGTCAGAAAAGGTTTCTAATCCCACTGTTATGTCTTCTATCATATCGACATATCGACAGCGCCATAAGACCGACAACCATAATCAATGACTGATCTCTACTGCTCACGAATATGAGCTCGCCACTGTTGTCACTATAACCACTACCGTTCAGAATAAACCCTCCAATATCTTCAACAAAGTCGATATTGCAGTCACCATCGTAAATGGAATCTTTCGATTAAATTTGAGCTACATCCTGTTTGAACATCTATCGATCCACTTGATCCAGTTCTCACATTAAGTTCGCCTATTAAAATAAAATTACCTAGATCTGGTCTATCTACGGATTTCATGAGGATTTTAAAATCTCTGCTCTAGTGGTTGCAATTAATATACCGGTATCAAATTTAGAACTGCTACCGAGAAAGATCCTTGATGAACTTAAGTTGGTAGATAGTTTTGATGAATTTCTTACACCCGGATAGATATCCGCCGCTCGCCCTGCCACGACTTTTAGTCATCACTGCTAGATTTTAAACAGTTACATAAAAAGTTACATAATATAGGTTTCCATTGAGCGCCGCACAGTGGTCGACTTAGTACAGCACTAGCTGGTCAAAAATGGAAAAAATAATGTCGCTATTATTAAAAAAAATACCGGTAGACATAAAAAACAAAAAAAAATCTTCAATTCCGTTACTTTTTCAATGCGAAGCATATCAATGTAATGCATAAAACTTTGCTTAGACTCGATTTTGATTTTCGCTCGTTAACAGGTGGTTATAAATTGTTATAATGACATAAAAGTGAGATAATTATTTGAAGCAAATACATATGTCAGAGTATGCTGCTGGTTAATATCTATTAAAAACATATGAAAAGGCTACAATCCGTCTAGAGCGGATCGTATGATACCCTATCCCTTTCCTGTATACAAAAGTAAATCGTAAATTCTCGCTATTGTCTGGAGCACGATGCGTTTGGTGGCTTTTGTTAAGTTGCAAGAAAGTAAACTCTTTCGCTGAAGATAAACCAAGAGAGTTCGAAAACCTTTTGCGTAGCTGGGACATCGGTGGAACCAAAACGTTCACGAATCAAAAAATTATTTGAGTTCCATTTTTTTAAAATTCATACTTGCGTTATTTAAAATCTCTGTAGCCTCTTCACAAATCCGCTGCCCTTCACTTTCTGCGCAGCTCACCAAGTCGTCAATGTAAGACCCTTCTTCAAGAACAGCACATGTTCAACAAAAACGATGCTTCTCCTTGGCAAAGTGATGTAGTGTAGCTTTTAACAGAAATGGGCTGCAGTTCACCCCAAAGGTAACCCTAGACATCTGCAGCTCCTCGAATTTAGGCGCCCCTTCTGATGATTTTTGTTTAGACAGCCATAAAAAAAAGGGGCTATCTCGATCCTTTTCGCTTAACAAATTTGTCAGAAAGCCTTTTCTACGTCAGCTACAATTCCTATTCGACCAAGTTCAAAGTTCAGCAGAATGCTTAAGACATCTGGCAATAGGTTTGGACCCACATGGAGCATATCGTTAAGGGAAGGGTTATTAAAGGTTACCATCAAACACAACTCGCATCTTTGTTATGATGCTCTCATCTTTGTAAACGGAGCGATGTGGTAAGTAAAATACCCGACTGGAATCATCACAACCATCTGTGGGAACTAGCTCAGCGATGCTATCTAAAACCATCTGTTGTATAGCACTATCATACTCCTTGACAAACGTGTAGAAAGATGAAGAAGCCGTTTAATTGCTTGGTTTCTGTTGCTCTCGGTACACACTTGGGAATCTTTCCACGGCAAAGCTGCTTCGTAGCGTAAGCCTTTTCTTTTGATGCAGGATGAGATGAGATGTTCTGCTAGATAATTATTTTCGGCATCTTCGCTCCGAATACCAATGGATTCAAGTGACCAGAAGGATGTTATGTCACTTTTATTCAAGGCAGGCAGGTAAATTGGTGCTGAGAATAGGAGAGGAGGATAGATGAATGTTCGAAATGATATCCTTACCAGAGGAAATATGCGGCCCTTGAATAGTCCACCCAAATATGGTTCCTATAGGTCTCAAGCAACTCGAGATGCGCTTTTGCTTTCCGGTTACTACAGCCCAGTAAAAGTCAGAGTCTATAAGAACACTTAGGCCTTCTTCCGCCTCGATGGAAACACGCTGAATTCCTTGAAATGAGGGACATGAGTTCTCCGGTGCCGGGAAGACGTCAACACAAATCTCTGGAACGGCTACTGCCTCTAGGTACACACTTTTATTGCTGAACTGACTTAGTATTGCGACTCTCACTTTATCTCCGTTATTTAACGCAGACTGTTCCTTGCTCCTAAAAGGGATGCCAGATATACTCACTCACTGCCACTATCAATGGCAATGCCTCGAGCTGTCTTCAAAAAGACATTTGAATTTTCTAATATGGAATTAGCGCATAAGTTTATTGCACTTTGATTTTTGTAATTTGTCGTGTTGGTTATCGGTGCAGCGATGACTTCAGTTCTTACAAAAAGAGTCTAATTTGTCGTGTTGGTTATCGGTGCTGCGATGACTTTAGTTTTTACAAAAGAAAGGTCACACATTGAAGTTGAATGCTTTTCTATGCTTTTTTGCAACAAATCCACTTTGCGCTTTTACAATTTCTTGAAGAATGTCCGCGTTTTGTACAGCGAAAACAACGGTGGTTCTTACGAAGTAATTCTCCTTTTTCTGCGATAGGCATATTGCTATCGCAGTCTTTTGTGCTGTGACTATTCATTTCACAAAACAAACATTGCTACCTTTCGTTTATCGTAAATAAGCTTGTTGCAGTGGCTGTTGTGGAAGAGATTTTTTTTGCATTAGCATAAGAAACAGAGACAACACGACTTCTTTCTAACCTCCCGCTTTAAAAATCGCATAATACCTTGAACCTGTTTGTCTCCAATTTGGGAAAGAGACGAACTACTTGATGGTTCGGATCCATCTTGCTCATCATGATTGTTATCTCTTTCAGCGGTTGTAGTCTACTCGGAGCTCCACTGGCAGGCAACGAAATAAAATGGACTTGAAATTAATTCTTCCTCGATTTCTTCAAATTTGTTCTTGTCTTTTAACTGCGATTCAAGCGAATTTAAATATTCAGTGGGAGACTTAACAATTTTTTGACTTGGCCTCTGTAAGCAGACCGACCGGAGAGCTCCATTTTTTGAACTTTTAACGCGAAACACTAGGTTCTTTTATGGTTTCACTTTCGAAACTCCCCTTCTTTGTTGTTTGTTTACGTTAAATATATTTCTAAATAGAGATACTCTCTGTACGCTTTCGATACCGGGTTTCTCCGGCTGAAAATCTAATATCAAAAGAACGATACTACTGTTACTTCAGAAATATAAAGATTTATTTATCCGCTTTGTTGGAGTTGTGAAGAGCAACTAACTTAAAAAAAATAATCCATGATTAATAAATATAAAGTAATAATACACTGTGTTATATGCAAGTAGTATAATACAAATATTTACATGTGTAGTTAGAGCTCTCAATACGTATTATATATATTAGAGAAAGAAAGAGATAAAGGTAAAGATAATTTAATAATTATAGTTTTACATATTTCTAGGTATTATTTTCATTATAATTTTCAACATTATCTTCGCTGTTGAGTTCAGGAGGTGGCGCTGTGCGTACAGCGTTTGTCTGAGAAGGGCCATCGATAGAGGTGGTGGTGAGTAGATTGAGCGAAGCTTAGTCTGATTCTGTCCATAATCCATTGGGATTCATGAGGACACTTGGTACAGTTGGTGAAAGGCTTGCGTAGTATAAAGGATTAAGACGTATTGTCAATGCTCTGACAAAACTGCCCCAGGATCTACGTTTGGCTTTCCGAACTTCTGCTTTGAAGTTCTTCAGGCTATTTTTGTACGTATTCCAGTCTGTAGGCAGCCTTGTTGATTTGGCTTTGTTAAAATATTTCCTGCTTACGCAGCAAAGGTTGTTAAGTTCTGCATTCCACCTCGGTGGACGTTTGCCTACCTTTCTTGTCGTGATAGGACACGATTCATTAAACGCTGAGTTAAGGGTGGAGGTTAGAACAGTGTAAAGCTTGTCTAATTCCAATTGTGTAGTAGGTGTTGTGTGTACACAGTTGGATGTTATGTTTCATCCAATCAGTTCTCCTCCGATTGCAAAAAACTGCTGCTGCGGTTTTACAAGTGACTGTCGGATACAGTCCAGTTATGAATTGCGTGGTAAAAGGTTTGGGAGGCAAATGTTACATGTTACTTCTGGCCTTAGTTATAAAGATGGGACAGGGCCCCGCGTTATGCGGCTAAGGCAGACTGATCCAGAGTGTGCAAGGTACTCTGGATACACCGTTTTTTATAATCCTGGGCCCCCAGCCAGGCTGTTTTTAGGCACGGTTAAATTGACACACATGATCCAGACCGGTAACGAGATAAAAGGCGGGGAAATGAAAAGAAGAATGGGAGAGGTTTTCAGTCCACTTTAGGCGCGGTATAAGATTTACAAAAGGGTGTGTGATATGGGTGAAACTGCCTTCAATTTCACAATCGAAGGCTTATGGTCAGAAAAGGTTTCTAATCCCACCTGCCCTGCCACGACTTTTAGTCTTCACTGCTAGGTTTTAAACAGTTACATAATATAGGTTTGTTGACAAGTCCAGCTATATTGTGTGACAGGCCCTGACAGTCATTTGATTGTTACTGATCTGCTTTTACGTTGGTTCAACATTACAGTGTATCTTAAATTCCCCCAATGCAGAAGATTGGCAATAAAATCCCGGTCATCTTCGCTAAAGGGTGTGATTACGCCTTCTGAGCTGCATTTGTAGCGCCGCCGCCGCCCTAATAATTGGCATTAAATCGACCAATAAAACTAAGAACCTGAAATTTCGCCTAGTTCTTATTGGGCTGTAGAAGTGTACACACATTTAAAATCCGCCCACTGACTCACCTACTTTGAAAAAAAAAAGTTTTTTACTCAATTTAGTAATTGGAATTAATGCCAGCTTTTGGGTCACTTTGCCCCATTGAGCGCCGCACAGTGGTCGACTTAGTACAGCACTAGCTGGTCAAAAATGGAAAAAATAATGTCGCTATTATTAAAAAAAATACCGGTAGACATAAAGTCTAACATCCCAATACCGAAAAAAAAAACAAAAAAAAATCTTTAATTCCATTACTTTTTCAATGCGACGCATATGAATGTAACGCATAAAGCTTTGCTTACACTCGATTTTGATTTTTGCTCGTTAACAGATGGTTATAAAGTGTTATAATGACATAAAAGTGAGATAATTATTTGAAGCAAATACATATGACAGAGTATGCTGCTGGTTAATATCTATTAAAAACATATGAAAAGGCTGCAATCCGTCTAGAGCGGATCGTATGATACCCTATCCCTTTCCTGTATACAAAAGTTTTTTTTCAATATCTTATCGGATTACTCCAAAACACCAATTTTCTCAATAAGTGGGCATGGTAGTAGGCGGATTTAAATTGTTTTCAATATATACTGGATTTTGTTCCCTAGGACTTGTAATGTTCTAATAAAACCGTCGAAAAACGTTTTTTTTTTTATAAAAACGCCCTAGAATGTAGGCGTGGCCGAATACAATGTATAGAAGATTTGTAGAGTAAAAAGATATCTACCTATTTGCTTAAGTAAGGTTTTTCGAGAAACCTTACTGAAAAAGTGAATTTTTTGAAAAAGGGGTGTGTCAGTGGGCGGATTTTAAAAAAATTTACACTTGTATTGCTTGCTTTTGCAAGAACCCCGTCTACAAAATTTCATCGACCTAGCTCAAAACTTAAGGCCCAAAAACTGGTGACACAAAGATGGACGGATAGACGGACGGACGGACATAGCTCAATCGACTCAGCTAGTTATGCTGATCATTTAGATATATACTTTATTGGGTCTATCTGCAATATTTCTCTATGTTACAAACTATGTATCAAACTTAATATACCCTTAGGATAGTGTATAATGAGGATAGGGTATAAAAACAAATGAAAATGTGTGATACCCGATAGGGTATATACATCTCCTACTTCTATCATTATAATAGCTTGAAAAAGTTTTTTTTTTCTAAATTTACTGCATAACCTGAATTTTTTCAAAAAATGGGCGCGGCCGTGGGTGCATGTTGTAATTTTTTCAACATACACTTTATATTGTTCTCAAGAAGTCATATTATTCTAAAGAAAAGATCGAAAAACCGTTTTATAGTAAAAACGCTCCTTAAAAGTGGGCGTGGCCATATGTAATGTATTGAAGATTTGTAGAGTAAGTAAATATCTATATATTTGCTGAAGTAAGTTTTTTCGAGTTTCATATAAAAATACTAGAAATACTGTCAGTGGGCGGATTTCAAAATTTTTTACAAAAACTGGACATTGCTCAATCGACTCGGCTATTGATGCTGATCATTTATATATATACTTTATGTGGTCTATCTTTAATATTTCTCTATGTTACAAACTATGTATCAAACTTAATATACCCTTAGTATAATAAGAGTATTTTTATTAAAAAATAAGGCTCCATCACTATAAACTAAATTATGTGGTACGTTTTTATGTAGCTAGCTTTTTTTTACTTATTGGTCCGTAAAAAAAAGTGCGATAGAGTGACATCGTGAAACTTCTTCTATTTGAAGATTGGAATATTACCTTTAAAATAATACCTAATTAAAGTGCCGAAATACTGCGCAACATTATTACTCGCACCGATACGTAGTATAGGGCAAGTTTTGGATTCGTGAAAATTATCGATCTCGAGATTTTGATAAATTCTGATAGAGAATATAATAAATTTATAGAGAAGTCGAAAAAAGTGGGTCTGAAAATTCTGTCTGTCTGTCAGCGAGGCTACACCCTAAACGGATAAACGGATTTTGATCACATTCATATCTAGAGTCTGTGGGGTAATCCCTAAAGACATAATTGAAATTTTTGTTCTAGCCCTAATATTAACGGTACTTTACTTATGGCCAATTTAACTAAAAGTAGATTTGCTGGAAAACGGTTGCTACGATTTTTTTTAAATTTCATATTTCGGCTAGATTGGCAATGTGCTATAAGAAATTTTTGACCAAACGCGATAATAAGCAGGTTTGTTAAAAAACGGGTCAACCGATTTCATTCAAATTTTTAGAGGAAATAGAACTGGGCTAATGCCAAAAGAACCAAATTTTGGGTTAAAAGTGATAATAACGGTACTTTTCTTAGGGTCAAGCGGTTTTAGCCAATTTTCGCGAAAACGGCTCTAACGATTTTGATTAAATTTTATACTTATGCTAGTGTTGTGAAGTCGAATAAAATGGCGTACCACGTTTTTGGCCCGAATTGCTTACCTATTAACTGGTTTTAGAAATATGGCCATTTCTCGGTTAATATTCAATTGATTTTGGTCAAAATCAAAACGTAAGCAAAATTTAATGAATACAAAAATATGGCATTTAATTCTACGATCAATTACAAAAAAAAATATTTTTATTACCTATAATTTTCTTTCGTAAAGTTCATTCATTTCCAACCAACAGCACAAAGGTGCAAGTACGTACGACCCAGTCGTGCACTTTATTTTTTCTTCTCTTGCAGGTATCAATCCCCCCGTTTTAGAGCTACCATTAGCTTTAATTTGTTTTTAGTTTGGATCATTCAGTGTGGAAATCTTCTAAAGTCATCAGTAACGGTTTCTGCAAGTATTGTTTTTCAAAACATGATGTAAAAAAAGTCAATAAGGAATACACATTTTTTCGAAGCATGTTTTTAAGAAAGATGTTCCGAATCGCAACAAACTGGAAAGTGTCCCATGTCATGTTGATATATTCTTGCACAAGAAGTCATGAAAGTGATTTTAAATTGATTTATAAAACACCGACCACTGTGCGCTGGTGAGAAAGCACTATCATCCAATGGCTTAGTTCGATGTTTAAACTGAAGTCAGCTCGCAGTAATTTTTCTTGTTGACTTGCAGATGAAACTTCGCCTTTCTTTCCCTGTACGTAAGGTCTTTATTGATGTAGATGCCGGTGTTTTTAAGGCATTGTGTTGTGGATAACTCTGAGCTTCATCGGTGGTAGACGCGTTCAGACCGTTGACGGCGATATTCAGCATATTAAATTTTGATAAGTAACATATTGTTGATTTTAAAAAGAAAGAAGCCAATTAACACGCTATATCCAGCTACTAGAAAGCAATAGAAATCTCGTGCTGGTCAAAACATTTGAGTACTTTATTTAATACATATGTCAAAATGAAATGTTTTTCAGTTTCAGTTCAGTATATTTGCACTGGTAGCTGATGTTTGAGTTTTTATAATTTTATTTAAATTTAGAAGAGAATCAATCTATTTCAAACGAAGCAAATTTTATGGCAATAAATATACAATTATAAGGTATGTATGACTGTTTCTAAAAATAAAAAAAAGTTAAGTTATGTGAGTTTGTGAAGCATTTAATTGCAGGGCACAACTTATTGCAACATTTTGAAAAACGACCCATATAACTCGCCAGTTTCCACATTCCACCAGGTTTCCCTTTTTCAGAAGCTTGATGATCATCCTCGTTTTCCACAACTACGGAAATGGGTCGCTATCCCAATCTCTCCGTCGATATATTTGGTACCGCTTGAAATACTTTCCAAGGGATGCCATCAATTGCTGATATGCGGTACGTCTGTAATTTTTTTTGCAGATATATACAGATAGCACCGGTTACAGCAGTAAAGGCTCGGATTGCGGTCAACTCAGCAATGGAAATATTAGAGCTAGAAGCTTAATATCGTGCGAAGAAGAAAGAAATACACCGTAATATGTAGCAAAATGACCCCGGAAAAATTTGAGGATGGAACTTTTAAGTCTTCAAGCGTTTTTGTTTAACAAATTTTGTCAAAAAAAAAAACTTGTCCTACAAAATTCTGTTTAATTTAAAATGCCATATGATAATTAGATTTTAAATGCTATATACTTTTTTTACTCTTCATACAAGGTGCGCCCAAAACGAAATTCCTTGCCACATAGTGCAAAAGACTTCTGCGAAGTCCCGCATAATGCGAAAGTTGTTGTTTCCTATCATTAACGGTTAAAAGTGACCGAGAGTCATTGAATCAAACCCATAAGTTAACGCCAACGATGTCCGTATAATAATAGTCGGCCTAATCTTACCCTTATGATAATAACCTGAGAATTATTTGAAGTTATAAGAATCCAGTCAGTATTATGTCCCTTATTTTTGAAAACAATTATATATTTTCAGTTCATTGAATTCTTTTATTAAATGTAAATAAATAGAGGTAACTTAAAAACAGCTATATAAATAAATTGTTTTTATAATTGAATATACCTATAAAACGGGTTTTTAGGATTTTTTCCTAATTAATTATATAACTCATACTCTTACATAAATCAAAGAATCCTATTTTGTGTAAGTATAGAACCTAATGTTGCCAATTTTTCTCTAGTCATCTTGATTAACTTGAAACGCGTTAGCAGATCGCAGTTGTTCCGTTTCGATTTCTTTTACCTTTTCTTGTACATTTGCTAAGGTTTCTTTTAGGTCGGCACAGCTTTTTACAATGTTATTAAATCTGTCACTGTCACCTGGATAGTTCGTAGAAATATTTTCCTCTAGAACGAGTTGTTTCATACTTGGACATTCGATTTTGTTTTCGGCTAGTATTTTGTATAAAGCTGTTCTTTCAATTTGTAATGCCCGTAAAAGTTTTTGTAATTGCTCCATTTGCTTAGCATATTTAGTTGTATCAAGCTTATTTTCATTTCTTTCTGTTATGAGGCAGATCAAAGTGGCATTGCATTTTTCGTACTTTCGCTTCCACTCCAGTAATTCTTTTTCCAGACTTCTGGTATTCTTCGACATCTGAATAAAATAAAGAAAAACAATATTAGTATATTTTTAAAGATAGTCTAGATGCCATTTTCAGACTTTATGATAAACATTTTTTTACTTTCACCTATAATACAGGAAAGCATTGGATTCAGAGAAACTTTAAAGACTAGGTTAAGTTAAATTAATGAGATTCCAGTTAATTGGGAGAGTAGTATTATGCGTATGTTTAGCCATAAACATGGTACGCCATTTCATTGTATATATTTCTTCTATTTAATCAAAGTCGTTAGAGAGAAAATCAACATTTTGTATAACTGGTTTAAATATAGTACTTTACTGTTAAATGGCTAGAACATAAATTTCTGGAAGCTACAGAGCTCAACTATGAAACAAATTAGGTTACAGTCCAGCGTACATACACATAGGTAGTCAGAATCGGCAGACTTCCTTTTCCAAATTTCTTTAACATCGTTATGTCAAAATTGTTTATTATTTCGAGTTCACTGTCGGACAATATAAAATGCAAAAGCAGTTCATTCAGTTAGTATAAAGTATAGAGCACTTATGGCTCAATTGTTATGTTCTGATGTCACCTACATAATATGTTTTCACAAGTGTGTGAAAACTACTAATTAATTGCTTTTATTAATTGTTTATCAGTGGTAAAAATTATGCAGCAGTTGTAGTTAGTTTACCTCAACATTATTAAGGAAAATTCCGCTTCAAAAACGGCTTTGGAAAGTATAACTTTCCAATAAGATAACGATCCAAAGCATACAAGCACAGGAGCTAGCGAGTTTTTTACCCAAAATAATGTTGATATATTGGAGTAGCCACCTCTGTTTCCAGACCCCATCCCAATTAAACACCTTTGGTTCATTTAGAATGCAAGTATTTGGAAAAGCCTCCAAAGTGAATGGGAGAACATTCCAGGGGACAACATGTTAAAAAAACAGGTTTCCATGCCCAAGGGACTTGCGGGAGTCGAAGAAGAGAAGCCACTAGCTCTGGATAGAACTTGTATCACGCTAAAAGCCAAAGGGTCTAATAGGGTTGAGGGATCTGGATCCGCTCTTTCCCTATCCGTGAAAAACTTGGATCACGCTTTTTAAGCCGCCTGAGCAACCACTTACGTTTCCTAGGCGTAGTCGTCACATCCCTAGACTTTTAGCCGGCTCATCTGACGGAGGAATTGCTCCCAATGACACGATGACACGATATCTCCGTCAAGAAAATCGTTTAAGAAAGCTTAATTAGCTATAGCTGCCAATGCGAATCCCCAGGTGGCCATTGTGAACCAGTGGAGGGCCACGGAACTGCGCATCCTGGAAGGCATTAACGGGTCCATCGGACAATCCCCGTTTTTCGACCAACTCCCCAACTACAAGGGTTTCAAAATCCTGTAGTGTGACAACAACTTCATAGCTTAAGACCTTTTTTTTTAATTCTCATGAATTTCTATATTGCAAAATACTTTATATAACGCTAAAGTCTGATGTTGGGTATGTTTTTTATAGTTTAACCCTTAAATGCATGATTTTTCAAAACTTGGAATAAAAATTATAAGAACTAGGTATTGACTCTACAAATACTTCCTCATCATTAATTTTTAATATTATCAAGTTTTAAAGCTAAAATATGGCACATTATGCATTTAACTAGTTTATAAATATAACTAGAACGGATTTGATTTATAAAAGTTTAAAAGTTGCTAATAATTCAATATTATTATTTTTATAATACTAGGTGTACGGTCATCTATAAAAAGATATATTTTTCATAAAACTTTTAAAAAAATGAAGGCTTTCGCTCAACTAATACATAGAGATTTTTACCACTGTAACGCCATGGCTTATATTGCCCATATTTTTTAAACATCGGAAATAATTACATACATACATATATGTACATACATATATGACAGAATGTAACTGAGATGGTACACTGTAGTTTTTTAACAAAATAATGTTTTTAAGCTAAAATATTATCCAAAAATCAGTTTGTGCTACATATGGCACATAAAGGTTAAGTTTTGATGATTGACAAATGATTGTTAATAATTATTACTTATTTATTATAAGCAATTTAGCTGATCAGATCACTTGGTCTCCTTCCTTATTTTAAGTTTGATTCTTCCTTAAGTTCGGTTAGTGTTGCATTTCTTATTGCAATATTGTCTATATCCGACTTATTCGCATCTTGAACAAGAGCTTGTCCATCAAATGGCTTAAAAGTATCTTCCAAATGCATTGCAAAAATTTGTGCTTTTTCTTTATCATGTCTGGCCCATTCGTATTGACTTTTCCTGATTGGTGCGGTTATAGGCTTTTTAATACCTTTTACAGCTTTCAAAAGCGAATAATTGGAATCTTTATCTGCGGATAAGCTTTCAAGGTAAGTTTCTATTTCTTTATTTTTTAGATCTTTAATGGCCTTTTTTAGTGAGTTGCACAAACGATTGAGGTGTGATTTATGCTGTGGAGCCCGACTTTGTTGCCATTTCTTACGCGCTTTCCTCTTTTCCTTAATCATCTCTTGTATTTCCACGGCATAAGTTTGAACATTACCGACCGGCGTTTTCTTTTGCTTTGGAGTATTTCTCCACGCGACACTTTGTAAGATTTCAACGAACCGATCCACTTCTATTTCAAGTTCATACGGTGTTTTAAGAGATACCCTCAGATCGATATTTACGTCTATATCTTTTTTGAAGCTATCCCATTTAGTTCCCGCGCTGGTTAATCTGACCATTCTTTCCTTTTTAATTAGAGCTTCGTTTACAGTCATAATGATTGGAGAATGATCAGAGGAGAGGTCAAAGCTTTCTTCAACTTTTATAAAGTTGCCTGATATTCCTTTAACAACAAAGAAATCGATCAGATCCGGTAACTTATTTCTATCAGTCAGCCAATATGTTGGTTTACCCGTCGAGTGAAAATTGCAACCGTTTCGCATACCCGCATTGCAGAGCACCCTACCTTTCTGAGAGGCGTGCCTTGAACCCCAGAAAGGGTGTTTCGCATTGAAGTCGCCACCAATTATAAAATTTGGTTTAAGGAAGTTAAAGAAATCCCTTTCTTCAACCTTACAACGTAGAGGGCAATATATAGAGAATAGACGAAACAGTGAATGTAAAATGTATAATGTGCATTGATTCTAATTCAATTTTTACTACTGCTGAGTGTTCGATACATTCTTTTATAAACAAAGATGATCCGCTTCTGGCCCTTTCCGATGGGTGGAAAGCGTGGTACACGTTGTATCCTCTTATCTTGACGCACGATAATTTTGTCAGATGGGTTTCACAGACCAGGCAAATATCAGTATCAGTATCAGTATTTTCTCGTATAAATATTTCTAACTCAACGAGTATTTGTATGAGCCCGTTGGCGTTCCGTGTTAGAATTTGAAGCGTTTCTTCATATTCCGTTTTGATTACGCGTGTTCTGTATGCTGTTTTCAAGAGCAACTATTCTTTCGAAAACTAATTTATTAGTTTTGCTTTGCTCTTCAAGCTTTGCAAGATTTATGGAAAGCACTTGGAATACAGGGTCTTGTGTACTGTCCCTTTTATTGTTTTCCAATGTCACAATTCGACCGGAAGTATTTACGCGTATGTTTTGATGGTTTTTTGCGTTGGATACCCGTGAGTTCTCCGTCATGTATGTCACCGCTTGGGCATAAGACTGCACACCAGTGTTTGGTGATCTTGATTCTGTCACCGTTTCTGTGCTAGTTTTAGGTGTTTCTGCATTTACTTACTTACTTAAAGGGCTCCCGACCCTTGTAGAGTCCCTGCCTGAGACATCGCTGCCTTCCATCCTCTGCGGTCCCGAGCACGCTGCTTCCAGTTGTGAAGACCAAGTTTTCTGGCATCCGCGACAGCTTGGTCTTTGTACCGGAGGTTCGGTCTTCTTCGCCGTCTCGAACCTGGGGGCTGGGATTCGAAGATCCTCTTGGCTGGAGCATTGTTGTCCATTCGCTCGATGTGGCCGAGCCAATGTAGTCTGCGTATCTTGGCTTTTTGGACTACATCCACATCCTGGTACAGCTCATAGAGTTCGCGGTTGTATCTTCTCCTCCATTCGCCCTCCTCGCATAAGGGACCTAATATCCGACGAAGTATTTTACGCTCGAAGGTGCCCAATATTTGCTCAGCTTTCTTACTTATCGTCCAGCACTCGGCTCCATACAGCAGGACTGGTAAGATGAGCGTTCTGTAGAGCATTAATTTGGTCCGTCGAGTTAGGAGTTTTGAACCCAGTTGTTTCGCCAAACCGAAGTAGCAGCGGTTTGCTAGGGTTATTCTTCGTCGGATCTCTACAAAGGTGTCATTTGTAGGATTAATATTTGTTCCGAGGTAGGTGAACTCCTTAACTACCTCGAAATTATAGTTATCAACAGTGACGTTCTGCCCAATGTTTTGGACAGATAAATTTTTGTTTGTTGATAACATATACTTTGTCTTGTCCTCATTTACTTCAAGACCAACTCGTTTCGCCTGCTCATCAATGGCCGTAAATGCCTCTACGACGGCTTGCCGGGATCTTCCGATGATATCAATATCGTCTGCGTATCCCAGCAGTTGGACGGATTTGTGAAAGATAGTGCCTTCCGTGTTGACACCTGCCCTGCGCACTATCTGCTCCAACACGATATTGAAGAAATCACATGACAGCGCATCTCCTTGCCTGAATCCGGTGCATGTTTGGAAGAGCTCCGAAGAGTTGTTTCCAAATTGCACAGAGCATCGCGTGTTTTCCAGCGTTACGCGACACATCTGGATAAGTTTTGTCGGTATCCCGAATTCGGCCATCGCCTGGTAGAGCTCAAGACGATGAATGCTGTCATAGGCGGCTTTAAAGTCGATGAAAAGGTGGTGGGTTTCGACTTGAAATTCGTTGGTCTTTTCCAGGATTTGTCTGAGTGTGAAAATTTGGTCTATTGTCGATCTGCCGGGCCGGAAGCCACACTGGTACGTGCCGATTAGTGTGCTGCAGAAAGGTTTTAGACGTTCACACAATACGTTGGATAGGATCTTATATGCGACATTTAACAGGGATATGCCTCGGTAGTTCTTACAAGACATAGGATCGCCTTTTTTGAAGATGGGGCATATAGAGCTGATACTCCAGTCGTCGGGCATGCGTTCCTCCATCCATACTTGGTTGATGACTTGATGCATGCACCCTACCAAGACATCACCTCCGTATTTAAAGAGTTCAGCTGGAAGCCCATCAGAGCCAGCGGCTTTGTTGTTCTTCAATTTCCTGATGGCTACATTAACTTCTTCAATACTGGGTGGAGGCGTTGGTTCTTCATTGACTGGAGGTGGGTTCTCGTCTTGCCCTATCACTCTCTCTATTTGCTGCCCGTTAAGCAACTGCTGGAAGTGTTGCTTAAACACATCAACAATTCCCTGTGCATCGGTGACTAGGTTGCCTTCGCCATTTCGAAGAGCCTGCGTTCCGGACTTGTAGCCAGCTGCCAGCTGCTGCGGTTTCTGCATTTACCGGGTTTAAGTCCCCCTTCGGGTAGGGGTTAGAATATACCCGAGGTAGGCATGCCTGTCGTAAGAGGCGACCAAAATCCACCATCCGTATACCGAGCATAGCGTATACACAAATATGCAATGAATAAAACTAAGCGATTTAATACCCCAGGTGGCAGTCCAGTTACACTGGAAAATCCACCCTCTTCTGAGGTCGGCTCTATGGATTCTGGGGAGAGCCATTTATTGCAACTAATAAATCCCTTCTGTAAAAGTACAAGGGTATCTCGATCCCCACCAGCAAGACCGACTGCCTCCGGAAAACGAAGTATGGGACTCAGTGAAAATTAAAAGCATTGAAGAGGAACACGGCGAACTCCGCACCAAGCTTACGGAATTTGAACTGCTCTACCGAGAGCTTAAGAAACACGTAGACTTATTAAGGAATGAAAATAATGCCTTAAGAAACACGTGTCTACAAAAGGAAAATGCAGATAGCCCACACAGCTCATCTAGTCATGAATACCATACTGATGAAGAAGAGCTAGCACGGGAAACGAACTGGATCGAAAAGAAAAGACCTAGCAAAAAACGCAAAGCAGGTTCCTCACCTGAAGTCGAGCCACAAAAATATGTAAAAAACAAAGATTTGCCAGAAAATCAATATCAAAAGAAATCACGTCCTCCGCCACCGATTAACGTCATTGGAATTACGGACTATAATAAGTTGCACTGCCTCCTTAAAAATAATGTGACATCACAGTTTAAGGTCACGTCTTTCCGTAACAATATGTGGAAAATCAACGTTGATGATGCCGACGGTTACCGAGCAGTATCCCGAAAATTGAATACCGAAAAGATTCAGTGGTATACCTATGAAAACAAGTTAGAAAGACCAATGCGTGTAGTAGCAAGGGGACTTCACCCCTCGTGCACTAAGGAAGATATTATGAACGACCTTAAAGACAAAGGCTTCAACATTCTTGATGCCGTCAATATTATCAAAAAGGAAAAGCAGCAGTCTGCGGGCGATCAGGATAAATTAGTTAAGCGTGGACTTCCACTATTTATGCTAAGTTTTGATAAAGACGAAAAAAAGGATTTAATATATGGTATTAAGTATATTCTTAACATCGTGGTCAAAATCGAACCTATGCGTAAGAACTCCAGGCCGATCCCGCAGTGTAAGCGATGCCAAGGATTCAACCATACGCAGACTTACTGCCAGAAAGAACCGCGTTGCGTGAAATGCGCAGGTAAACATTTATCGGAAGAGTGTCAAACAAATAAGCAGACGCCAGCAATTTGTATAAACTGCTAAGGAAAGCATCCAGCGAACTATCGGGGTTACGAAGTAGTGAAAGAGCTCCAAAAAAGGCGCGATACGCTTAAAAATTCTATGCGAAATACGAAACAAAGTATATCCAAAACTGCTACCAAAAAAGCAGCGAAAAATATAAAATCCGCCAATACAATAAAACTAGCACAGAAAATGTGTCAGAATCAAGTTCATCGAACACTGGCGTGCAGTCTTATGCCCAAGCGGTGACATACATGACCGAGAACTCACGGGTATCCAGCGCGAAAAACCATCGTAACAGTAGCGTAAATACTTTCGGTCGAGTTGTGATATTGGAAAACAATGAAAGGGACAGTACACAAGACCCTGTATCCCACGTGCTTTCCATAATTCTTGCAAAGCTCGAAGAGCAATGCAAAACTAATAAATTAGTTTTCGAAAGAATAGTTGCTCTTGAAAACAGCATACAGAACACGCGTAATCATAACAGAATAAGAAAGAAACGCTTAACATTGTTACATGGAACGCCAACGGGCTCATTCAAAGACTCGACGAGTTAGAAATATTTATACGAAAAAAGATATTGATATTTGCCTGGTCTGTGAAACCCATCTGACAAAATTATCGTGCGTCAAGATAAGAGGATACAACGTGTACCACGCTTTCCACCCATCGGAAAGGGCCAGAGGCGGATCATCTTTGTTTATAAAAGAATGTATTGAACACTCAGCAGAAGTAAAAATTGAATTAGAATCAATGCAAGTAAGCACGGTTCGCGTTAGAAATAGACGTTTCACATTCACTGTTTCGTCTATATATTGCCCATTGCGCTGTAAGGTTGAGGAAAGGGATTTCACAAACATTTTTAACTTCCTTAAACCAAATTTTATTATTGGTGGCGACTTCAACGCGAAACACCCTTTCTGGGGTTCAAGGCACGCCTCTCAGAAAGGTAGGGTGCTCTATAATGCGGGTATGCAAAACGGTGGCAATTTTCACTCGACGGGTAAACCAACATATTGGCCGAATGATAGAAATAAGATACCAGATCTGATCGATTTCTTTGTTGTTAAAGGAATATCAGGCAACTTTATAAAAGTTGAAGAAAGCTTTGACCTCTCCTCTGATCATTCTCCAATCATTATGACTGTAAGCGAAGCTCTAATTAAAAAAGAAAGAATGGCCAGATTAACCAGCGCGAGAACTAATTGGAATAACTTCAAAAAATATATAGAAGTAAATATTGATCTGAGGGTATCTCTTAAAACACCGTATGAACTTGAAATAGAAGTGGATCGGTTCGTTGAAATCTTACAAAGTGTCGCGTGGAGAAATACTCCAAAGCAAAAGAAAACGCCGGTCGGTAATGTTCAAACTTATGCCGTGGAAATACAAGAGATGATTAAGGAAAAGAGGAAAGCGCGTAAGAAATGGCAACAAAGTCGGGCTCCGCAGCATAAATCACACCTCAATCGTTTGTGCAACTGACTAAAAAAGGCTATGAAAGATCTAAAAAATAAAGAAATAGAAACTTACCTTGAAAGCTTATCCGCAGATAAAGATTCGAATTATTCGCTTTGGAAAGCTATAAAAGGTATTAAAAAGCCTATAATACAAACCGCACCAATCAGGAAAAATCAATACGAATGGGCCAGGCATGATAAAGAAAAAGCACAAATTTTTGCAATGCATTTGGAAGATACTTTTAAGCTATTTGATGGACAAGCTCTTGCTCAAGATGCAAATACGTCGGATATAGACAATATTGCAATAAGATATGCAAAACTTACCGAACTTAAGGAAAAAATTAAGAAACTCAAACCCAAGAAAGCTCCTGGATACGACTTAATCACGGGAGAGGTTCTTAAGGCACTGCCAAGAAAAGCTTTAATTAAGCTTCTCTTTATTATAAACGCCGCGTTTAGACTTGAACATATTCCCAGCCAATGGAAAGTAGCGGAAGTGATAATGGTTCTTAAGCCCGGTAAACCACCAACTGAAAATCGTCATATACTTAGACCAATTTCACTTCTCCCAATTGTATCCAAAGTATTCGAGAGAATATTGATTAGACGAATACAGCCGATAATAGAAGAAATGCATCTCATCCCGGATCATCAATTCGGATTCAGAAGTAAGCATTCTACAGTTGAACAAGTTCATAGAATAACAGATGTAATCGAAAGATCTCTTGAAGAAAAAAAGATTTGTTCAAGTGTATTTCTTGACGTTTCTCAAGCTTTTGACAAGGTCTGGCACGACGGCTTAAAATTTAAACTACGACAAGTTTTGCCAACACTTATATAATATTCTAAGAAACTACCTTACGAATAGAGTATTCCGTGTCAAATGTGGAAATGAATATTCGGATTTTAAGGAAATAATGGCTGGGGTGCCGCAAGGAAGTGTTCTTGGGCCACTTTTATATCTACTATACACTCGTGATATACCGCAAGTGGAAGGAACGAAGTTAGCCACTTTCGCCGACGATACTGCTATATTGGCACTAGGTAAAACGGTCGAAGAGACTACCGAAAAATTGCAAGAGGCATTGGATAGAGTAAATGAATGGACAAAGCTTTGGCGAATCGCTCTTAATGAGACCAAATCTGTAAATTTTACTAATAAGAAAATCAATTATTTGCCGCTTTTTTCGAACTCGGTTCAAATTCCGTTCGCAAACGAGGCTAAATACCTTGGAATGACACTTGATGCAAAGCTTAAATGGAAATCGCATGTAAAGAAAAAACGCAAAGAACTAGAAAATAAATATAGAGATATGTATTGGTTACTTGGTAAATATTCCAAACTTAATATAGAGAACAAACTGCTTTTGTACAAGCAAGTCCTAAAACCAGTATGGACTTATGGTATACAACTCTGGGGTTGTACCAAAATAAGTAATATAAATATTGTACAAACCTTTGAAAACAAAGTGCTTAGAGGAATTGTTAATGCGCCATGGTATATTAGAAATAGCGATATCCACAGAGATCTCGGCATTAAAACAATCGTAGATGAAATTAGAAACTACGCGAGAAAGCATAAAATTCGACTAGAAAGTCACGTTAATATCACAGTCCTTCAAGTTTTGGATGAAAGTAATCTACTGCGCCGTCTTCAAAGAACTAAACCTCTAGACCTGGCGCGGTAAGTAACCGCGTCTAAACTGCGGAACTAGCAGGAGTTTCTAATGGGAAGCTAACCTGCCAAATGTTCTTATTTCGTGAGAAGAAAACTGGTTGATAAGTCGAACACTTAGTTGTAGTAACAATAAAAACCAACAAATACAATAGTTTGTTGAAGGGAGGTTTTTTAGTGGGTAAGAATCCCACACTACTATGAGCACGTGCTGGCGATCCTCATAGTGTCTTTTTGAAGATTTTCACCTACCCTCGGAAAAACAAAAAAAAACGGGTTTAAGTCAGTATTGGCGGATTTTCTATTTTTCGCTGCTTTTTTGGTAGCAGTTTTGGATATACTTTGTTTCGTATTTCGCATGGAATTTTTAAGTGTATCGCGCCTTTTTTGGAGCTCTTTCACTGTTTCGCAACCCCGATAGTTCGCTGGATGCTTTCCTTGGTAGTTTATACAAGTTGATGGCGTCTGATTATTTGTTTGACTCTCTTAGATAGATGTTTACCTGCGCATTTCACGCAACGCGGTTCTTTCTGGCAGTAAGTGTGCGTATGGTTGAAGCCTTGGCAACGCTTACACTGCGGGATCGATCTGGAGTTCTTTCGCATAGGTTCGATTTTGAACACGATGTTAAGAATAGTTTTAATACCATATATTAAATCTTTTTTTCGTCTTTATCAAAACTTAGCACCACGCTTAACTAATTTATCCTGATCGCCCTCAGAGTGTTGCTTCTATTGTTGATAATATTGACGGCATCAAGAATGTTAAAGCCTTTGTCTTTAAGGTCGTTCATAATGTCTTCCTTAGTGCACGAGGGGTGAAGTCCCCTTGCTACTACACGCATTGGTCTTTCTAACTTGTGTAAGTCTTTCTTCTTTGCATATTTTTGTGGCTCGACTTCAGATGAGGAGCCTGCTTTGAGTTTTTTGCTATGTCTTTTCATTTCGATCCAATTCGTTTCCCATGCTAGATCTTCTTCATCAGTATGGTATTCATGACTAGGTGAGCGGTGTGGGTTAGTTGCATTTGCCTTTTGTAGACACGTGTTTCTTAAGGCATTATTTTCATTCCTTAATAAGTCTACGTGTTTCTTAAGCTCTCGGTAGAGCAGTTCAAATTCCGTAAGCTTGGTGCGGAGTTCGCCGTGTTCCTCTTCAATGCTTTTAATTTTCACTGAGTCCCATACTTCGTTTTCCGGAGGCAGTCGGTCTTGCTGATGGAGATCGAGATACCCTTGTACTTTTACAGAAGGGATTTATGAGTTGCAATAAATGGCTCTCCCCAGAATCCATAGAGCCGACCTCCGAAGAGGGTGGATTTTCCAGTGTAACTGAACTGCCACCTGGGGTATTAGATCGCCGAGTTTCATTCATTGCATATTTGTGTATACGCTATGCTGGGTATACGGAGGGTGGATTTTAGTTGCCTCTTACGACAGGCATGCCTATCTCGGGTATATTCTAACCCCTGCCCGAAGGGGAGTTAGGCACCCATCTACCTAATCTAACCTAGGATAGGGTATAATAACTCAAACTAAATAAGATGGTTTGACGCTGGGGAATACATCTCCTCAACAAAAAGCACTGTCATGCTCTACTCTGGTAAGCTAGCTGGAATATCACGGAGGTCTGGAGTGGGACTGGTGTTAACTCCAGCAGCGCAAAAAGCCTCATATCCTGGAAGCCCCACAAAGACCGGTTATTGACGGCCAGGTTCCAGAGTAGAGTAAGGAAGGTCACCATAATACAGTGCTACGCTCCGACCGATGACGCGGCTGAGGATATAAAAGACAATTTTTACAGTCATTTAGGCGCCGCACATAGGGGTACTTGTACCCAAAAAGCGGCCAAAATTATTTTTTTGCTTTAATGACTTTGTGTATATCTGAAACAGTTAAATATATAGCTTAAAGCTATTTTATCTTTGTTAGAAGCAAAAAAAAAGTATTTTTTCTAATATTTGTGTTATTCTTATTAGAATGCGAGAAAAAAAATGGATGAAAATAACATGTAAAGTTATTCAGATGATTCAGCCCCAGATTCTTCTTCATTCAATGATTCTTCATTGGATTCTTTTGCTGTTTCATTCGATGGTGAAGCCCTGTCGATATTTTCACTAAAAAATGAATCTGGCGGTTCAGGAATTAACATTTCAAGAGCCTCTTTTCTCAATTGTCGGTTTTTTCTTATACGCAGAGATCTTAAACTTAATATGAGAGGATCAGATGTTAAGAGTAACCTGTATTTAGAAAAGTAAAATATTTTTTTTTTATAATAAATTATTACTCCTTTTTTTTATTTAACCGGTTTAGAACATCCTTGTTGTAGTCTCTCCTTGAAAATTTTCGAGCGAAATTGAAGCGGTACAATCGAAAATGCTTATTGCGCGCTTCTGCCGCTTCTTCGGATAACTGTCCGATTGGTAAAAGAGCGCTTTCGATGACTTCAGGTGCATGCAGAAGAATTTTGTGGATGGTTGGAGTCATCGGATACCATGGGTATAACTCAACATAAAGCTTAGCCGTATCGTTTGCAAATATAGCAAACTTTGAAGTATTTGTGCTAAGACCACTGGATAATACTTTTAAGATTACTTTAAGTCTTAAAATTAATTTCAAGTCAACACCTGTTATTTCGACTACTTGTTTTGGTTCCTTAAAAAATCGTCGACTAGTATTGCCGTCATTTGAATGCCTAATCCAAGTTTTGGGACATCCACGATGAGGCCTAGTTTTTTTCTAAACTTTTCCTGTATTTCAGCTTTCTTCTCTTTCATAATATCTTTGTCTTCCTGTGTTTGTAGCTGCCATTTTTTTAATGGAAGTTTGTATGAAAGATGAAGAATGCTTTCCAGAAAACGTATTCTTGCATGCAAAATTGAGAGTCCAAACTTACATATAAATATTGTTTTGTAATAATACTATAACCGGATCATCCTTCAAGCAAAAAAAATTTCGATTGTGAAATACAGACTAGATCTTACAACAAACGACACATATATAACGGACGCACAGGAGTCAAAAGGTAAAAATTATCAATCAATTTGCGAAGAACTACACATACATTTTGAACGCACAAATCTAAAAAGGCAAAAATAGGCAGGATTTTTTTTTATTATTCTATACCAGAAATATTGTTTCTTCATGTGATATAAAAATTTTTACCGAATAATGCCGAAGTATATAAAAAAAGGTCCATGATAAACAAATAATGAAAAATAAAAAACACAACTTTCATGTTATTTTAATAATTACAATTTCGATATAAAAATAGCAACATGGTTGATGAAGATATTTTTATTGTAAAGCACATACCTAGTAGTAAATTATCCATAATTAATAAGTTAACAAACAATAAGCGAAAAAGAAGAAAAACTAATTACACTACTGTATCGTTTTCGCGAAATATTTTTCTTAATCAACTCAACCTCTTGAACGATGACTTTGGACTGGTGCTTTGGTCAAGTGCGTGCACAAAAAATTAAAATAATTGCGGTGCATTGTTCCATGGGTATTTAGCTACCGCTAAGAAAAAAAATTACGTCTTAACTTTGCATTTTGAAAAATGGACTTATGGCCGCTTTTTGGATAGAAATACCCCTATGTGCGCCGTCTTCAACCAGACACCAAACGGAGACATCGTAATTGTGATGGGGGATCTCAATGCCAAGGTAGGTAGCGACAACACTATGCTCATGTGATGGGAGTTCACACCCTTGGAGACCGAAACGACAACGGTGATCGGTTTGTGGACTTCTGCAATACCAACCGCCTAGTCATTGGAGGTACGATGTTTGAGCATAACACCTGCCACAAGATCAGTTGGGTCTCGACTGACAGGCAGCGATCATCCAACCAGATCGACCACATTGCGATCAGCCGCCGCTTTAGAAATTGTCTCCTAGATTTCCGAAACAGACGTCGAGCTGACATCGGACAGAAACGCGATCACCATCTTATTGTAGCTCATTTACGCCTTTGCACTGCATTTGTCAATAGCAACCGCTCAAACTTGCTAAACAACGCCAGGTATAATACTGACAGGCTCAAGGTTCCCCAAGTGCGCCAACAGTTCAGGGACCACCTTGCCTTATAAGCTGAAGCAATCAGCAGATCTTTACAGGAGAGCATGGATGACCACTGGAATGCTGTGAAAAATGCTTTTGCAACGGGGGCAAGCGCCTACGTCGGCAAGAGGTAGAAACACCACCGCACATGGCTTTCAGCAGATACCTGGAGACGGATCGAAGAGCGTACAGCAATAAAGGCTCGGATTGGAGCCGCCTCAGCAGTGGACAAAACCGAGCTAGAAACCCAATATCGTCCGTAGAAGAAAGAAGTGCAGCGTAGTGTGAGGCGTGACAAACGTCAGTACATCGACACACTGGCTTCAATGGCTGAAGAAGCAGCGAGCAGATGCGACAGTAGGACTGTTTATAGTATCACCAAGGAGCTCACTGGTGGTCGGAGCTCCAAACAACACCAGGTGAAAAGTCTAGATGGCAGCCTTCTGATTTCGGATGGGGATCAGCTCGTTAGATGGAGAGAACATTTCGCCACAGTATTAAACCACTTAGGCGATGTCGATATGTTCTCAAATTTTAATGAGCATTCCGAAGCAACAAATTCCCGAATCCGCACCGCACCTCCCAGTAAGAATGAAATCATAACAGCGATCAGGTCCCTCAAGAAAAACAAAGCGGTTGGTATTGATAGCATCAAGGCCGAACTATTTCAAGCGGCGCCAAATATATCGGCAGATTTGCTGCATCCGCTAATACGGAGAGCTTGGGATAGCGAAGAGTTTCCACAGGAGTAGAAATGAGGGATGATCATCAAACTTCCGAAAAAGGGAAATCTGATGGATTGTTGAAACTGGAGAGGTATTTGTGTTCTGCCAGCCTTGGCCAAATTAACTGCAAGAATAATTCTGGAAAGGATCAGGGAGCATTTAGATTCTACTCTCGACGTCGAACATGCAGGCTTTCGTTTTGGATCCTCCTGCATCGACCATATTAACACCTTAAGGATCATAATCGAGCAATGCGTTGAGTACAAGTCTCCGCTACATCTGCTGTTTATCGACTTCGAGAAGGCTTTCGACAGTTTGAATAGAGATGCTATCTGGTTGCCTTGCGCAGGAGAGGTATCCCTGAAAAACTTATTGCTATTATTAAGGCTACGTATGAGGGCAGTAAGTGTCACGTTTTGCACACTGGGAAGGTGTCAGAAGAATTTGAAGTCCAAAGCGGAGTACGTCAAGGATGCATACTGTCAATCATGGAATTCGTTGGACTATGACATCTTACCTTAAACACCTAGACTACGTTGACGATCTCAATGGGCTGTGCTGATCGAAAGAGTTCTTGCAACATCAGCACGGACTCTATCTAGTAGTTCTTTTGTACACTTGAGTTGGTATCTGCCTCGATATGGCACAACTGTGCCATATTGCATGGGCTTATCTGCACGAGCTGGCGTCTGAAGCTTGCAAGCCTCCTGCTAACATTCCGTAAGATGAATAAGACTTGATGTAACTTACTTAAGCAATTATGTAAATAGATATTCATTTACCATACATATCTTCCATACTTCCACTTTTTAGAATGATTTTTCTTAAACAACTTTTTTTCGTTAAAATAATTCTTAGGACGAAATGCATTTTTTTAAATCCTCCGCAATTCGTGTTTTGGAGCAGCTTTATAAGATACTAGCCGTTTGGCCACAGCTCCACTCAATTAGACTACAAAATTAATGTTAATTCAGGAAACATGAAAATACAATCCGTCTAGAGAGGATCGTGTGCTACCCTATCAGTTTTCTATATACGAGTACATGTATAACTCATTTTTCCACAAATGTAATGTTATGTAATGGAGGGGAGATATGTAGAGTAATGGAATACAACATATTTGCTTAAGTAAGTTTTATCGAATATCATGTGAAATTATTAAAAAAAGTGCATTTTCCGAATAGTGGACGTGTCAGTGGGCGGATTTTGACAATTTTTACACTTATACTGATTCCTTTTCCAAGGACTTCGTGTACTGCATAATAACTATTGTAAAAGCTGCAGAGGAAGAAGAAATCGAATCTATTCGTCACCAGCTGTGTGACTGTCCTGCCCTATCTGTTAGAAGAATGAGAACTCTTGGCAGTCATTTCTTCTCGTCGCTGGAGAAATTCTAATTTAGGCAATGTTGAGCTGGCGGACCTCCTGAGATTTATATTACTATCTGGGTGGTTCTAACAGCGAACCATATTACAGCGTTCCCGGGGTTAAATGATTGGGCACAATGGACCCGAATTGTGGGTCTAAGTGAGCAGTGACCTTTTGGTCACAATGCACCCATCTACCTAACCTAACCTAGGATAGGGTATAATAACTCGATATTATTAGCTCGCTCACGCAACAGTATTAAATTACCGTTAAGGCTGAACTATAGGTTATTATTGTTGGACGTTGTAGAGGCTGTCCATGAGTCCTTTGATTGATAGCCCGTTTACACAGGGCTCTTGAGCAATGTAAACTCCTCACCCACGAAGACAAGCAGATTATCTACGCAACCTTTGAGTGATGCAGATTAATCTGAATGAATGCGTCAATCGACAAGTCCTCCCACAACTTGTTGCGACAATAGATGTCAACAACATGATGGTCCATGATGGACATGAGGAGCCTAATGCCTAAAGCCAAAACGCAGCTTGTGGGCAACTTTCTAGAGGGCCACCAGGTTCGGCTCGTGGATGAGAAGCATTTTTTTTTTGTTTTGGGATAGGAAAAGCTTCACTGGAGCACTCAGACATCAACTTGTCCATTGTACTACCAGAAAGCATGCCATAACGCCCCCTTTTACTGTATTCAGATTTTAAGGAAATAATGGCTGGGGTGCCGAAAGGAACTGTTCTTGGTCCACTTTTATATCTATTATACACTCGCGATATACCGCAAGTGGAAGGAACGAAGAAAAGTGATTATTTAAATCCACCCCGTAGCAATGAGAAAGTTAATAAAATCCCCAATGCCCGCTAACTCTGTTAATGTATTAAAATGGCCTAGAGTAAGCAGTTTGGCCCTACCTAGAGCCGCACACTTGCAAAGGAAGTGAATGCTTGTTTCCTGTTCGATGGCGACAATGCAATTGCGGCAGTGGCCATTAAATCTAATGCCTCTTCTGGCCGCAAAAATCCCAATGGGCTGTGCTGATCGAAAGAGTTCTTGCAACATCAGCACGGACTCTATCTAGTAGTTCTTTTGTACACTTGAGTTGGTATCTGCCTCGATATGGCACAACTGTGCCATATTGCATGGGCTTATCTGCACGAGCTGGCGTCTGAAGCTTGCAAGCCTCCTGCTAACATTCCGTAAGATGAATAAGACTTGATGTAACTTACTTAAGCAATTATGTAAATAGATATTCATTTACCATACATATCTTCCATACTTCCACTTTTTAGAATGATTTTTCTTAAACACCTTTTTTTTGTTAAAATAATTCTTAGGACGAAATACATTTTTTTAAATCCTCCGCAATTCGTGTTTTGGAGTAGCTTTATAAGATACTAGCCGTTTGGCCACAGCTCCACTCAATTGGACTACAAAATTAATGTTAATTCAGGAAACATATGAAAATACAATCCGTCTAGAGAGGATCGTGTGCTACCCTATCACTTTTCTATATACGAGTACATGTATAACTCATTTTTCCACAAATGTAATGTAATGTAATGGAGGGGAGATATGTAGAGTAATGGAATACAACATATTTGCTTAAGTAAGTTTTATCGAATATCATGTGAAATTATTAAAAACCAGTGAAAAAATGCTACAATCCGCTTGGAGCGGATCGTATGATACCCTATCCCTATCTTATTTGGTCATATCAGTGGGCGGTGGAAAATGTATTCACACAAAATGTTCTATTTTGCCCTATGAACTAATATTTTTACTCGAAAACTAATTTTTGAAGTAAACGCCCCTAAAAAGTGGGCGTGGCCATATACAATGTATAGACGATTTGTAGATTAAGTGGATATCTACATATTTGCTCAAGGAAGTTTTTTAGAGTTTCATATGAAAATAGTGAAAAAATTTGATTTTTTGAAAAGTGGGCGTGGCAGTGGGCGGATTTTAAAAATTTTTACACTTGTATTGCTTACTTTTCCAAGGACCTCGTATACAAAATTTCATCAACCTAGCTCAAAATTTAAGGCCCAAAAACTGGTGACAGACAGACGGACGGACGGACGGACATGGCTCAATCGACTTGGCTACTGATGCTGATCATTTATATATATACTTTATGTGGCCTGTCTTCAATATTTCTCTATGTTACAAACTATGTATCAAACTTAATATACCCTTAGGATAGGGTATAAAAAGTACATTTTCCGAAAAGTGGACGTGTCAGTGGGCGGATTTTGACAATTTTTACACTTATACTGATTCCTTTTCCAAGGACTTCGTGTACTGCATAATAACTATTGTAGAAGCTGCAGAGGAAGAAGAAATCGAATCTATTCGTCACCAGCTGTGTGACTGTCCTGCCCTATCTGTTAGAAGAATGAGAACTCTTGGCAGTCATTTCTTCTCGTCGCTGGAGAAATTCTAATTTAGGTAATGTTGAGCTGGCGGACCTCCTGAGATTTATATTACTATCTGGGTGTTTCTAACAGCGAACCGTATTACAGCGTTCCCGGGGTTAAATGATTGGGCACAATGGACCCGAATTGTGGGTCTAAGTGAGCAGTGACCTTTTGGTCACAATGCACCCATCTACCTAACCTAACCTAGGATAGGGTATAATAACTCGATATTATTAGCTCGCTCACGCAACAGTATTAAATTACCGTTAAGGCTGAACTATAGGTTATTATTGTTGGACGTTGTAGAGGCTGTCCATGAGTCCTTTGCTTGATAACCCGTTTACACAGGGCTCTTGAGCAATGTAAACTCCTCACCCACGAAGACAAGCAGATTATCTACGCAACCTTTGAGTGATGCAGATTAATCTGAATGAATGCGTCAACCGACAAGTCCTCCCACAACTTGTTGGGACAATAGATGTCAACAACATGATGGTCCATGATGGACATGAGGAGCCTAATGCCTAAAGCCAAAACGCAGCTTGTGGGCAGCTTTCTAGAGGGCCACCAGGTTCGGCTCGTGGATGAGAAGCATTTTTATATCCTATCCTAAGGGTATATTAAGTTTGACACATAGTTTGTAACATAGAGAAATATTAAAGATAGACCCAATAAAGTATATATAAATGATCAGCATCAATAGCCGAGTCGATTAAGCCATGTCCGTCCGTCCGTCCGTCCGTCCGTATGTTACCAGTTTATGGGCCTTAAATTTTGAGCTAGTTTTTTTTGTTTTGGGATAGGAAAAGCTTCACTGGAGGGAGCACTCAGACATCAACTTGTCCATTGTACTACCAGAAAGCATGCCATAACGCCCCCTTTTACTGTATTCAGATTTTAAGGAAATAATGGCTGGGGTGCCGAAAGGAACTGTTCTTGGTCCACTTTTATATCTATTATACACTCGCGATATACCGCAAGTGGAAGGAACGAAGAAAAGTGATTATTTAAATCCACCCCGTAGCAATGAGAAAGTTAATAAAATCCCCAATGCCCGCTAACTCTGTTAATGTATTAAAATGGCCTAGAGTAAGCAGTTTGGCCCTACCTAGAGCCGCACACTTGCAAAGGAAGTGAATGCTTGTTTCCTGTTCGATGGCGACAATGCAACTGCGGCAGTGGCCATTAAATCTAATGCCTCTTCTGGCCGCAAAAATCCCAATGGGCTGTGCTGATCGAAAGAGTTCTTGCAACAACAGCACGGACTCTATCTAGTAGTTCTTTTGTACACTTGAGTTGGTATCCGCCTGGAGCGAATCGTATGATACCCTATCCCTATCTTATTTGGTCGTGTCAATGGGCGGTGGAAAATGTATTCACAAAATTTTCTATTTTGGCTTAAACTAATATTCTTACTCGAAATTTAATTTTTGAAAAAAAAACGCCCCTAAAAAGTGGGCGTGGCCATATACAATGTATAGACGATTTGTAGATTAAGTGGATATCTACATATTTGCCCAAATAAGTTTTTTCGAGTTTCATATGAAAATAGTGAAAAAAAGTAATTTTTTTAAAAAGTGGGCGTGTCAGTGGGCGGATTTTAAAAATTTTTACACTTGTATTGCTTACTTTTCCAAAGACATCGTATACAAAATTTCATCAACCTAGCTAAAAATTTAAGGCCCAAAAACTGGTGACATACGGACGGACGGACGGACGGACATAGCTCAATCGACTCGGCTAGTGATGCTGATCATTTATATATATACTTTATTGGGTCTATCTGTAATATTTCACTATGTTACAAACTATGTATCAAACTTAATATACCCTTAGGATAGGGTATAAAAAAGTGAATTTTCCGAAAAGTGGACGTGTCAGTGGGCGGATTTTGACAATTTTTACACTTATACTGATTCCTTTTCCAAGGACTTCGTGTACTGCATAATAACTATTGTAGAAGCTGCAGAGGAAGAAGAAATCGAATCTATTCGTCACCAGCTGTGTGACTGTCCTTCCCTATCTTAGAAGAATGAGAACTCTTGGCAGTCATTTCTTCTCGTCGCTGGAGAAATTCTAATTTAGGCAATGTTGAGCTGGCGGACCTCCTGAGATTTATATTACTATCTGGGTGTTTCTAACAGCGAACCATATTACAGCGTTCCCGGGGTTAAATGATTGGGCACAATGGACCCGAATTGTGGGTCTAAGTGAGCAGTGACCTTTTGGTCACAATGCACCCATCTACCTAACCTAACCTAGGATAGGGTATAATAACTCGATATTATTAGCTCGCTCACGCAACAGTATTAAATTACCGTTAAGGCTGAACTATAGGTTATCATTGTTGGACGTTGTAGAGGCTGTCCATGAGTCCTTTGATTGATAACCCGTTTACACAGGGCTCTTGAGCAATGTAAACTCCTCACCCACGAAGACAAGCAGATTATCTACGCAACCTTTGAGTGATGCAGATTAATCTGAATGAATGCGTCAACCGACAAGTCCTCCCACAACTTGTTGGGACAATAGATGTCAACAACATGATGGTCCATGATGGACATGAGGAGCCTAATGCCTAAAGCCAAAACGCAGCTTGTGGGCAGCTTTCTAGAGGGCCACCAGGTTCGGCTCGTGGATGAGAAGCATTTTTATACCCTATCCTAAGGGTATATTAAGTTTGACACATAGTTTGTAACATAGAGAACTATTAAAGATAGACCCAATAAAGTATATATAAATGATCAGCATCAATAGCCGAGTCGATTAAGCCATGTCCGTCCGTCCGTCCGTCCGTCTGTCCGTCCGTCCGTCCGTATGTCACCAGTTTATGGGCCTTAAATTTTGAGCTAGTTTTTTTTGTTTTGGGATAGGAAAAGCTTCACTGGAGCACTCAGACATCAACTTGTCCATTGTACTACCAGAAAGCATGCCATAACGCCCCCTTTTACTGTATTCAGATTTTAAAGAAATAATGGCTGGGGTGCCGAAAGGAACTGTTCTTGGTCCACTTTTATATCTATTATACACTCGCGATATACCGCAAGTGGAAGGAACGAAGAAAAGTGATTATTTAAATCCACCCCGTAGCAATGAGAAAGTTAATAAAATCCCCAATGCCCGCTAACTCTGTTAATGTATTAAAATGGCCTAGAGTAAGCAGTTTGGCCCTACCTAGAGCCGCACACTTGCAAAGGAAGTGAATGCTTGTTTCCTGTTCGATGGCGACAATGCAATTGCGGCAGTGGCCATTAAATCTAATGCCTCTTCTGGCCGCAAAAATCCCAATGGGCTGTGCTGATCGAAAGAGTTCTTGCAACATCAGCACGGACTCTATCTAGTAGTTCTTTTGTACACTTGAGTTGGTATCTGCCTCGATATGGCACAACTGTGCCATATTGCATGGGCTTATCTGCACGAGCTGGCGTCTGAAGCTTGCAAGCCTCCTGCTAACATTCCGTAAGATGAATAAGACTTGATGTAACTTACTTAAGCAATTATGTAAATAGATATTCATTTACCATACATATCTTCCATACTTCCACTTTTTAGAATGATTTTTCTTAAACAACTTTTTTTCGTTAAAATAATTCTTAGGACGAAATGCATTTTTTTAAATCCTCCGCAATTCGTGTTTTGGAGCAGCTTTATAAGATACTAGCCGTTTGGCCACAGCTCCACTCAATTAGACTACAAAATTAATGTTAATTCAGGAAACATGAAAATACAATCCGTCTAGAGAGGATCGTGTGCTACCCTATCAGTTTTCTATATACGAGTACATGTATAACTCATTTTTCCACAAATGTAATGTTATGTAATGGAGGGGAGATATGTAGAGTAATGGAATACAACATATTTGCTTAAGTAAGTTTTATCGAATATCATGTGAAATTATTAAAAAAAAGTGCATTTTCCGAATAGTGGACGTGTCAGTGGGCGGATTTTGACAATTTTTACACTTATACTGATTCCTTTTCCAAGGACTTCGTGTACTGCATAATAACTATTGTAAAAGCTGCAGAGGAAGAAGAAATCGAATCTATTCGTCACCAGCTGTGTGACTGTCCTGCCCTATCTGTTAGAAGAATGAGAACTCTTGGCAGTCATTTCTTCTCGTCGCTGGAGAAATTCTAATTTAGGCAATGTTGAGCTGGCGGACCTCCTGAGATTTATATTACTATCTGGGTGGTTCTAACAGCGAACCATATTACAGCGTTCCCGGGGTTAAATGATTGGGCACAATGGACCCGAATTGTGGGTCTAAGTGAGCAGTGACCTTTTGGTCACAATGCACCCATCTACCTAACCTAACCTAGGATAGGGTATAATAACTCGATATTATTAGCTCGCTCACGCAACAGTATTAAATTACCGTTAAGGCTGAACTATAGGTTATCATTGTTGGACGTTGTAGAGGCTGTCCATGAGTCCTTTGATTGATAGCCCGTTTACACAGGGCTCTTGAGCAATGTAAACTCCTCACCCACGAAGACAAGCAGATTATCTACGCAACCTTTGAGTGATGCAGATTAATCTGAATGAATGCGTCAATCGACAAGTCCTCCCACAACTTGTTGCGACAATAGATGTCAACAACATGATGGTCCATGATGGACATGAGGAGCCTAATGCCTAAAGCCAAAACGCAGCTTGTGGGCAACTTTCTAGAGGGCCACCAGGTTCGGCTCGTGGATGAGAAGCATTTTTTTTTTGTTTTGGGATAGGAAAAGCTTCACTGGAGCACTCAGACATCAACTTGTCCATTGTACTACCAGAAAGCATGCCATAACGCCCCCTTTTACTGTATTCAGATTTTAAGGAAATAATGGCTGGGGTGCCGAAAGGAACTGTTCTTGGTCCACTTTTATATCTATTATACACTCGCGATATACCGCAAGTCGAAGGAACGAAGAAAAGTGATTATTTAAATCCACCCCGTAGCAATGAGAAAGTTAATAAAATCCCCAATGCCCGCTAACTCTGTTAATGTATTAAAATGGCCTAGAGTAAGCAGTTTGGCCCTACCTAGAGCCGCACACTTGCAAAGGAAGTGAATGCTTGTTTCCTGTTCGATGGCGACAATGCAATTGCGGCAGTGGCCATTAAATCTAATGCCTCTTCTGGCCGCAAAAATCCCAATGGGCTGTGCTGATCGAAAGAGTTCTTGCAACATCAGCACGGACTCTATCTAGTAGTTCTTTTGTACACTTGAGTTGGTATCTGCCTCGATATGGCACAACTGTGCCATATTGCATGGGCTTATCTGCACGAGCTGGTGTCTGAAGCTTGCAAGCCTCCTGCTAACATTCCGTAAGATGAATAAGACTTGATGTAACTTACTTAAGCAATTATGTAAATAGATATTCATTTACCATACATATCTTCCATACTTCCACTTTTTAGAATGATTTTTCTTAAACACCTTTTTTTTGTTAAAATAATTCTTAGGACGAAATACATTTTTTTAAATCCTCCGCAATTCGTGTTTTGGAGTAGCCTTATAAGATACTAGCCGTTTGGCCACAGCTCCACTCAATTGGACTACAAAATTAATGTTAATTCAGGAAACATATGAAAATACAATCCGTCTAGAGAGGATCGTGTGCTACCCTATCACTTTTCTATATACGAGTACATGTATAACTCATTTTTCCACAAATGTAATGTAATGTAATGGAGGGGAGATATGTAGAGTAATGGAATACAACATATTTGCTTAAGTAAGTTTTATCGAATATCATGTGAAATTATTAAAAACCAGTGAAAAAATGCTACAATCCGCTTGGAGCGGATCGTATGATACCCTATCCCTATCTTATTTGGTCATATCAGTGGGCGGTGGAAAATGTATTCACACAAAATGTTCTATTTTGCCCTATGAACTAATATTTTTACTCGAAAACTAATTTTTGAAGTAAACGCCCCTAAAAAGTGGGCGTGGCCATATACAATGTATAGACGATTTGTAGATTAAGTGGATATCTACATATTTGCTCAAGGAAGTTTTTTAGAGTTTCATATGAAAATAGTGAAAAAATTTGATTTTTTGAAAAGTGGGCGTGGCAGTGGGCGGATTTTAAAAATTTTTACACTTGTATTGCTTACTTTTCCAAGGACCTCGTATACAAAATTTCATCAACCTAGCTCAAAATTTAAGGCCCAAAAACTGGTGACAGACAGACGGACGGACGGACGGACATGGCTCAATCGACTTGGCTACTGATGCTGATCATTTATATATATACTTTATGTGGCCTGTCTTCAATATTTCTCTATGTTACAAACTATGTATCAAACTTAATATACCCTTAGGATAGGGTATAAAAAGTACATTTTCCGAAAAGTGGACGTGTCAGTGGGCGGATTTTGACAATTTTTACACTTATACTGATTCCTTTTCCAAGGACTTCGTGTACTGCATAATAACTATTGTAGAAGCTGCAGAGGAAGAAGAAATCGAATCTATTCGTCACCAGCTGTGTGACTGTCCTGCCCTATCTGTTAGAAGAATGAGAACTCTTGGCAGTCATTTCTTCTCGTCGCTGGAGAAATTCTAATTTAGGTAATGTTGAGCTGGCGGACCTCCTGAGATTTATATTACTATCTGGGTGTTTCTAACAGCGAACCGTATTACAGCGTTCCCGGGGTTAAATGATTGGGCACAATGGACCCGAATTGTGGGTCTAAGTGAGCAGTGACCTTTTGGTCACAATGCACCCATCTACCTAACCTAACCTAGGATAGGGTATAATAACTCGATATTATTAGCTCGCTCACGCAACAGTATTAAATTACCGTTAAGGCTGAACTATAGGTTATTATTGTTGGACGTTGTAGAGGCTGTCCATGAGTCCTTTGCTTGATAACCCGTTTACACAGGGCTCTTGAGCAATGTAAACTCCTCACCCACGAAGACAAGCAGATTATCTACGCAACCTTTGAGTGATGCAGATTAATCTGAATGAATGCGTCAACCGACAAGTCCTCCCACAACTTGTTGGGACAATAGATGTCAACAACATGATGGTCCATGATGGACATGAGGAGCCTAATGCCTAAAGCCAAAACGCAGCTTGTGGGCAGCTTTCTAGAGGGCCACCAGGTTCGGCTCGTGGATGAGAAGCATTTTTATATCCTATCCTAAGGGTATATTAAGTTTGACACATAGTTTGTAACATAGAGAAATATTAAAGATAGACCCAATAAAGTATATATAAATGATCAGCATCAATAGCCGAGTCGATTAAGCCATGTCCGTCCGTCCGTCCGTCCGTCCGTATGTTACCAGTTTATGGGCCTTAAATTTTGAGCTAGTTTTTTTTGTTTTGGGATAGGAAAAGCTTCACTGGAGGGAGCACTCAGACATCAACTTGTCCATTGTACTACCAGAAAGCATGCCATAACGCCCCGTTTTACTGTATTCAGATTTTAAGGAAATAATGGCTGGGGTGCCGAAAGGAACTGTTCTTGGTCCACTTTTATATCTATTATACACTCGCGATATACCGCAAGTGGAAGGAACGAAGAAAAGTGATTATTTAAATCCACCCCGTAGCAATGAGAAAGTTAATAAAATCCCCAATGCCCGCTAACTCTGTTAATGTATTAAAATGGCCTAGAGTAAGCAGTTTGGCCCTACCTAGAGCCGCACACTTGCAAAGGAAGTGAATGCTTGTTTCCTGTTCGATGGCGACAATGCAACTGCGGCAGTGGCCATTAAATCTAATGCCTCTTCTGGCCGCAAAAATCCCAATGGGCTGTGCTGATCGAAAGAGTTCTTGCAACAACAGCACGGACTCTATCTAGTAGTTCTTTTGTACACTTGAGTTGGTATCCGCCTGGAGCGAATCGTATGATACCCTATCCCTATCTTATTTGGTCGTGTCAATGGGCGGTGGAAAATGTATTCACAAAATTTTCTATTTTGGCTTAAACTAATATTCTTACTCGAAATTTAATTTTTGAAAAAAAACGCCCCTAAAAAGTGGGCGTGGCCATATACAATGTATAGACGATTTGTAGATTAAGTGGATATCTACATATTTGCCCAAATAAGTTTTTTCGAGTTTCATATGAAAATAGTGAAAAAAAGTCATTTTTTTAAAAAGTGGGCGTGTCAGTGGGCGGATTTTAAAAATTTTTACACTTGTATTGCTTACTTTTCCAAAGACATCGTATACAAAATTTCATCAACCTAGCTAAAAATTTAAGGCCCAAAAACTGGTGACATACGGACGGACATAGCTCAATCGACTCGGCTAGTGATGCTGATCATTTATATATATACTTTATTGGGTCTATCTGTAATATTTCACTATGTTACAAACAATGTATCAAACTTAATATACCCTTAGGATAGGGTATAAAAAAGTGAATTTTCCGAAAAGTGGACGTGTCAGTGGGCGGATTTTGACAATTTTTACACTTATACTGATTCCTTTTCCAAGGACTTCGTGTACTGCATAATAACTATTGTAGAAGCTGCAGAGGAAGAAGAAATCGAATCTATTCGTCACCAGCTGTGTGACTGTCCTTCCCTATCTTAGAAGAATGAGAACTCTTGGCAGTCATTTCTTCTCGTCGCTGGAGAAATTCTAATTTAGGCAATGTTGAGCTGGCGGACCTCCTGAGATTTATATTACTATCTGGGTGTTTCTAACAGCGAACCATATTACAGCGTTCCCGGGGTTAAATGATTGGGCACAATGGACCCGAATTGTGGGTCTAAGTGAGCAGTGACCTTTTGGTCACAATGCACCCATCTACCTAACCTAACCTAGGATAGGGTATAATAACTCGATATTATTAGCTCGCTCACGCAACAGTATTAAATTACCGTTAAGGCTGAACTATAGGTTATCATTGTTGGACGTTGTAGAGGCTGTCCATGAGTCCTTTGATTGATAACCCGTTTACACAGGGCTCTTGAGCAATGTAAACTCCTCACCCACGAAGACAAGCAGATTATCTACGCAACCTTTGAGTGATGCAGATTAATCTGAATGAATGCGTCAACCGACAAGTCCTCCCACAACTTGTTGGGACAATAGATGTCAACAACATGATGGTCCATGATGGACATGAGGAGCCTAATGCCTAAAGCCAAAACGCAGCTTGTGGGCAGCTTTCTAGAGGGCCACCAGGTTCGGCTCGTGGATGAGAAGCATTTTTATACCCTATCCTAAGGGTATATTAAGTTTGACACATAGTTTGTAACATAGAGAACTATTAAAGATAGACCCAATAAAGTATATATAAATGATCAGCATCAATAGCCGAGTCGATTAAGCCATGTCCGTCCGTCCGTCCGTCCGTCTGTCCGTCCGTCCGTCCGTATGTCACCAGTTTATGGGCCTTAAATTTTGAGCTAGTTTTTTTTGTTTTGGGATAGGAAAAGCTTCACTGGAGCACTCAGACATCAACTTGTCCATTGTACTACCAGAAAGCATGCCATAACGCCCCCTTTTACTGTATTCAGATTTTAAAGAAATAATGGCTGGGGTGCCGAAAGGAACTGTTCTTGGTCCACTTTTATATCTATTATACACTCGCGATATACCGCAAGTGGAAGGAACGAAGAAAAGTGATTATTTAAATCCACCCCGTAGCAATGAGAAAGTTAATAAAATCCCCAATGCCCGCTAACTCTGTTAATGTATTAAAATGGCCTAGAGTAAGCAGTTTGGCCCTACCTAGAGCCGCACACTTGCAAAGGAAGTGAATGCTTGTTTCCTGTTCGATGGCGACAATGCAATTGCGGCAGTGGCCATTAAATCTAATGCCTCTTCTGGCCGCAAAAATCCCAATGGGCTGTGCTGATCGAAAGAGTTCTTGCAACATCAGCACGGACTCTATCTAGTAGTTCTTTTGTACACTTGAGTTGGTATCTGCCTCGATATGGCACAACTGTGCCATATTGCATGGGCTTATCTGCACGAGCTGGCGTCTGAAGCTTGCAAGCCTCCTGCTAACATTCCGTAAGATGAATAAGACTTGATGTAACTTACTTAAGCAATTATGTAAATAGATATTCATTTACCATACATATCTTCCATACTTCCACTTTTTAGAATGATTTTTCTTAAACAACTTTTTTTCGTTAAAATAATTCTTAGGACGAAATGCATTTTTTTAAATCCTCCGCAATTCGTGTTTTGGAGCAGCTTTATAAGATACTAGCCGTTTGGCCACAGCTCCACTCAATTAGACTACAAAATTAATGTTAATTCAGGAAACATGAAAATACAATCCGTCTAGAGAGGATCGTGTGCTACCCTATCAGTTTTCTATATACGAGTACATGTATAACTCATTTTTCCACAAATGTAATGTTATGTAATGGAGGGGAGATATGTAGAGTAATGGAATACAACATATTTGCTTAAGTAAGTTTTATCGAATATCATGTGAAATTATTAAAAAAAAGTGCATTTTCCGAATAGTGGACGTGTCAGTGGGCGGATTTTGACAATTTTTACACTTATACTGATTCCTTTTCCAAGGACTTCGTGTACTGCATAATAACTATTGTAAAAGCTGCAGAGGAAGAAGAAATCGAATCTATTCGTCACCAGCTGTGTGACTGTCCTGCCCTATCTGTTAGAAGAATGAGAACTCTTGGCAGTCATTTCTTCTCGTCGCTGGAGAAATTCTAATTTAGGCAATGTTGAGCTGGCGGACCTCCTGAGATTTATATTACTATCTGGGTGGTTCTAACAGCGAACCATATTACAGCGTTCCCGGGGTTAAATGATTGGGCACAATGGACCCGAATTGTGGGTCTAAGTGAGCAGTGACCTTTTGGTCACAATGCACCCATCTACCTAACCTAACCTAGGATAGGGTATAATAACTCGATATTATTAGCTCGCTCACGCAACAGTATTAAATTACCGTTAAGGCTGAACTATAGGTTATCATTGTTGGACGTTGTAGAGGCTGTCCATGAGTCCTTTGATTGATAGCCCGTTTACACAGGGCTCTTGAGCAATGTAAACTCCTCACCCACGAAGACAAGCAGATTATCTACGCAACCTTTGAGTGATGCAGATTAATCTGAATGAATGCGTCAATCGACAAGTCCTCCCACAACTTGTTGCGACAATAGATGTCAACAACATGATGGTCCATGATGGACATGAGGAGCCTAATGCCTAAAGCCAAAACGCAGCTTGTGGGCAACTTTCTAGAGGGCCACCAGGTTCGGCTCGTGGATGAGAAGCATTTTTTTTTTGTTTTGGGATAGGAAAAGCTTCACTGGAGCACTCAGACATCAACTTGTCCATTGTACTACCAGAAAGCATGCCATAACGCCCCCTTTTACTGTATTCAGATTTTAAGGAAATAATGGCTGGGGTGCCGAAAGGAACTGTTCTTGGTCCACTTTTATATCTATTATACACTCGCGATATACCGCAAGTCGAAGGAACGAAGAAAAGTGATTATTTAAATCCACCCCGTAGCAATGAGAAAGTTAATAAAATCCCCAATGCCCGCTAACTCTGTTAATGTATTAAAATGGCCTAGAGTAAGCAGTTTGGCCCTACCTAGAGCCGCACACTTGCAAAGGAAGTGAATGCTTGTTTCCTGTTCGATGGCGACAATGCAATTGCGGCAGTGGCCATTAAATCTAATGCCTCTTCTGGCCGCAAAAATCCCAATGGGCTGTGCTGATCGAAAGAGTTCTTGCAACATCAGCACGGACTCTATCTAGTAGTTCTTTTGTACACTTGAGTTGGTATCTGCCTCGATATGGCACAACTGTGCCATATTGCATGGGCTTATCTGCACGAGCTGGTGTCTGAAGCTTGCAAGCCTCCTGCTAACATTCCGTAAGATGAATAAGACTTGATGTAACTTACTTAAGCAATTATGTAAATAGATATTCATTTACCATACATATCTTCCATACTTCCACTTTTTAGAATGATTTTTCTTAAACACCTTTTTTTTGTTAAAATAATTCTTAGGACGAAATACATTTTTTTAAATCCTCCGCAATTCGTGTTTTGGAGTAGCTTTATAAGATACTAGCCGTTTGGCCACAGCTCCACTCAATTGGACTACAAAATTAATGTTAATTCAGGAAACATATGAAAATACAATCCGTCTAGAGAGGATCGTGTGCTACCCTATCACTTTTCTATATACGAGTACATGTATAACTCATTTTTCCACAAATGTAATGTAATGTAATGGAGGGGAGATATGTAGAGTAATGGAATACAACATATTTGCTTAAGTAAGTTTTATCGAATATCATGTGAAATTATTAAAAACCAGTGAAAAAATGCTACAATCCGCTTGGAGCGGATCGTATGATACCCTATCCCTATCTTATTTGGTCATATCAGTGGGCGGTGGAAAATGTATTCACACAAAATGTTCTATTTTGCCCTATGAACTAATATTTTTACTCGAAAACTAATTTTTGAAGTAAACGCCCCTAAAAAGTGGGCGTGGCCATATACAATGTATAGACGATTTGTAGATTAAGTGGATATCTACATATTTGCTCAAGGAAGTTTTTTAGAGTTTCATATGAAAATAGTGAAAAAATTTGATTTTTTGAAAAGTGGGCGTGGCAGTGGGCGGATTTTAAAAATTTTTACACTTGTATTGCTTACTTTTCCAAGGACCTCGTATACAAAATTTCATCAACCTAGCTCAAAATTTAAGGCCCAAAAACTGGTGACAGACAGACGGACGGACGGACGGACATGGCTCAATCGACTTGGCTACTGATGCTGATCATTTATATATATACTTTATGTGGCCTGTCTTCAATATTTCTCTATGTTACAAACTATGTATCAAACTTAATATACCCTTAGGATAGGGTATAAAAAGTACATTTTCCGAAAAGTGGACGTGTCAGTGGGCGGGTTTTGACAATTTTTACACTTATACTGATTCCTTTTCCAAGGACTTCGTGTACTGCATAATAACTATTGTAGAAGCTGCAGAGGAAGAAGAAATCGAATCTATTCGTCACCAGCTGTGTGACTGTCCTGCCCTATCTGTTAGAAGAATGAGAACTCTTGGCAGTCATTTCTTCTCGTCGCTGGAGAAATTCTAATTTAGGTAATGTTGAGCTGGCGGACCTCCTGAGATTTATATTACTATCTGGGTGTTTCTAACAGCGAACCGTATTACAGCGTTCCCGGGGTTAAATGATTGGGCACAATGGACCCGAATTGTGGGTCTAAGTGAGCAGTGACCTTTTGGTCACAATGCACCCATCTACCTAACCTAACCTAGGATAGGGTATAATAACTCGATATTATTAGCTCGCTCACGCAACAGTATTAAATTACCGTTAAGGCTGAACTATAGGTTATTATTGTTGGACGTTGTAGAGGCTGTCCATGAGTCCTTTGCTTGATAACCCGTTTACACAGGGCTCTTGAGCAATGTAAACTCCTCACCCACGAAGACAAGCAGATTATCTACGCAACCTTTGAGTGATGCAGATTAATCTGAATGAATGCGTCAACCGACAAGTCCTCCCACAACTTGTTGGGACAATAGATGTCAACAACATGATGGTCCATGATGGACATGAGGAGCCTAATGCCTAAAGCCAAAACGCAGCTTGTGGGCAGCTTTCTAGAGGGCCACCAGGTTCGGCTCGTGGATGAGAAGCATTTTTATATCCTATCCTAAGGGTATATTAAGTTTGACACATAGTTTGTAACATAGAGAAATATTAAAGATAGACCCAATAAAGTATATATAAATGATCAGCATCAATAGCCGAGTCGATTAAGCCATGTCCGTCCGTCCGTCCGTCCGTCCGTATGTCACCAGTTTATGGGCCTTAAATTTTGAGCTAGTTTTTTTTGTTTTGGGATAGGAAAAGCTTCACTGGAGCACTCAGACATCAACTTGTCCATTGTACTACCAGAAAGCATGCCATAACGCCCCCTTTTACTGTATTCAGATTTTAAGGAAATAATGGCTGGGGTGCCGAAAGGAACTGTTCTTGGTCCACTTTTATATCTATTATACACTCGCGATATACCGCAAGTGGAAGGAACGAAGAAAAGTGATTATTTAAATCCACCCCGTAGCAATGAGAAAGTTAATAAAATCCCCAATGCCCGCTAACTCTGTTAATGTATTAAAATGGCCTAGAGTAAGCAGTTTGGCCCTACCTAGAGCCGCACACTTGCAAAGGAAGTGAATGCTTGTTTCCTGTTCGATGGCGACAATGCAACTGCGGCAGTGGCCATTAAATCTAATGCCTCTTCTGGCCGCAAAAATCCCAATGGGCTGTGCTGATCGAAAGAGTTCTTGCAACAACAGCACGGACTCTATCTAGTAGTTCTTTTGTACACTTGAGTTGGTATCCGCCTGGAGCGAATCGTATGATACCCTATCCCTATCTTATTTGGTCGTGTCAATGGGCGGTGGAAAATGTATTCACAAAATTTTCTATTTTGGCTTAAACTAATATTCTTACTCGAAATTTAATTTTTGAAAAAAAACGCCCCTAAAAAGTGGGCGTGGCCATATACAATGTATAGACGATTTGTAGATTAAGTGGATATCTACATATTTGCACAAATAAGTTTTTTCGAGTTTCATATGAAAATAGTGAAAAAAAGTCATTTTTTTAAAAAGTGGGCGTGTCAGTGGGCGGATTTTAAAAATTTTTACACTTGTATTGCTTACTTTTCCAAAGACATCGTATACAAAATTTCATCAACCTAGCTAAAAATTTAAGGCCCAAAAACTGGTGACATACGGACGGACGGACGGACGGACATAGCTCAATCGACTCGGCTAGTGATGCTGATCATTTATATATATACTTTATTGGGTCTATCTGTAATATTTCACTATGTTACAAACTATGTATCAATTTTAATATACCCTTAGGATAGGGTATAAAAAAGTGAATTTTCCGAAAAGTGGACGTGTCAGTGGGCGGATTTTGACAATTTTTACACTTATACTGATTCCTTTTCCAAGGACTTCGTGTGCTGCATAATAACTATTGTAGAAGCTGCAGAGGAAGAAGAAATCGAATCTATTCGTCACCAGCTGTGTGACTGTCCTTCCCTATCTTAGAAGAATGAGAACTCTTGGCAGTCATTTCTTCTCGTCGCTGGAGAAATTCTAATTTAGGCAATGTTGAGCTGGCGGACCTCCTGAGATTTATATTACTATCTGGGTGTTTCTAACAGCGAACCGTATTACAGCGTTCCCGGGGTTAAATGATTGGGCACAATGGACCCGAATTGTGGGTCTAAGTGAGCAGTGACCTTTTGGTCACAATGCACCCATCTACCTAACCTAACCTAGGATAGGGTATAATAACTCGATATTATTAGCTCGCTCACGCAACAGTATTAAATTACCGTTAAGGCTGAACTATAGGTTATCATTGTTGGACGTTGTAGAGGCTGTCCATGAGTCCTTTGATTGATAACCCGTTTACACAGGGCTCTTGAGCAATGTAAACTCCTCACCCACGAAGACAAGCAGATTATCTACGCAACCTTTGAGTGATGCAGATTAATCTGAATGAATGCGTCAACCGACAAGTCCTCCCACAACTTGTTGGGACAATAGATGTCAACAACATGATGGTCCATGATGGACATGAGGAGTCTAATGCCTAAAGCCAAAACGCAGCTTGTGGGCAGCTTTCTAGAGGGCCACCAGGTTCGGCTCGTGGATGAGAAGCATTTTTATACCCTATCCTAAGGGTATATTAAGTTTGACACATAGTTTGTAACATAGAGAACTATTAAAGATAGACCCAATAAAGTATATATAAATGATCAGCATCAATAGCCGAGTCGATTAAGCCATGTCCGTCCGTCCGTCCGTCCGTCTGTCCGTCCGTCCGTCTGTCCGTCCGTCCGTCTGTCCGTCCGTCCGTCTGTCCGTCCGTCCGTCCGTCCGTCCGTATGTCACCAGTTTATGGGCCTTAAATTTTGAGCTAGTTTTTTTTGTTTTGGGATAGAAAAAGCTTCACTGGAGCACTCAGACATCAACTTGTCCATTGTACTACCAGAAAGCATGCCATAACGCCCCCTTTTACTGTATTCAGATTTTAAGGAAATAATGGCTGGGGTGCCGAAAGGAACTGTTCTTGGTCCACTTTTATATCTATTATACACTCGCGATATACCGCAAGTGGAAGGAACGAAGAAAAGTGATTATTTAAATCCACCCCGTAGCAATGAGAAAGTTAATAAAATCCCCAATGCCCGCTAACTCTGTTAATGTATTAAAATGGCCTAGAGTAAGCAGTTTGGCCCTACCTAGAGCCGCACACTTGCAAAGGAAGTGAATGCTTGTTTCCTGTTCGATGGCGACAATGCAATTGCGGCAGTGGCCATTAAATCTAATGCCTCTTCTGGCCGCAAAAATCCCAATGGGCTGTGCTGATCGAAAGAGTTCTTGCAACATCAGCACGGACTCTATCTAGTAGTTCTTTTGTACACTTGAGTTGGTATCTGCCTCGATATGGCACAACTGTGCCATATTGCATGGGCTTATCTGCACGAGCTGGCGTCTGAAGCTTGCAAGCCTCCTGCTAACATTCCGTAAGATGAATAAGACTTGATGTAACTTAAGCAATTATGTAAATAGATATTCATTTATCATACATATCTTCCATACTTCCACTTTTTAGAATGATTTTTCTTAAACAACTTTTTTTCGTTAAAATAATTCTTAGGACGAAATACATTTTTTTAAATCCTCCGCAATTCGTGTTTTGGAGCAGCTTTATAAGCTACTAGCCGTTTGGCCACAGCTCCACTTAATTGGACTACAATATTAATGTTAATTCAGGAAACATATGAAAATACAATCCGTCTAGAGAGGATCGTATGCTACCCTATCACTTTTCTATATACGAATACATGTATAACTCATTTTTCCACAAATGTAATGTTATGTAATGGAGGGGAGATATGTAGAGTAATGGAATACAACATATTTGCTTAAGTAAGTTTTATCGAATATCATGTGAAATTATTAAAAAAAGTGCATTTTCCGAATAGTGGACGTGTCAGTGGGCGGATTTTGACAATTTTGACAATTTTTACACTTATACTGATTCTTTTTCCAAGGACTTCGTGTACTGCATAATAACTATTGTAAAAGCTGCAGAGGAAGAAGAAATCGAATCTATTCGTCACCAGCTGTGTGACTGTCCTGCCCTATCTGTTAGAAGAATGGGAACTCTTGGCAGTCATTTCTTCTCGTCGCTGGAGAAATTCTAATTTAGGCAATGTTGAGCTGGCGGACCTCCTGAGATTTATATTACTATCTGGGTGGTTCTAACAGCGGACCATATTACAGCGTTCCCGGGGTTAAATGATTGGGCACAATGGACCCGAATTGTGGGTCTAAGTGAGCAGTGACCTTTTGGTCACAATGCACCCATCTACCTAACCTAACCTAGGATAGGGTATAATAACTCGATATTATTAGCTCGCTCACGCAACAGTATTAAATTACCGTTAAGGCTGAACTATTGGTTATCACTGTTGGACGTTGTAGAAGCTGTCCATGAGCCCTTTGATTGATGAACCGTTTACACAGAACCCCTCCGCGCTAGCTCGTCCGCTCGCTCATTGCTCTCGATGTTGCTATGACTAGGCACACAAAGAAAACAGATATTGAGCCTTTGAGCCAGCATGGGAACTCCTTTTTGCATTGTTCTACCAGCTTCGAAGATGTGGTGGCCTTGATAGCCGCCTGGCTGTCAATAAGGATGGCTATAGTATTTGGGGGTGAGGAGATATGGCAAAGTAGACGGCAAGCCTCGCGTATAGAAAGTACTTCAGCCTAGAAGACACTGCTGGTAAAAAATGGAGATTCTGAGGGCCCCCAACCCACAGTCCATTTTTGAACTATCGGTGCAAATTGTTGTTTCGAACCCATTTGTCACGTCGCCTAATTCCCACTCCTCCCTTGTTGAGAATATAGTCCTCACATTGTTACTAAGTTCACTTTGGGTACACTACAGTCGGTTAAAGAATCTACCAGATCTCTGGGTAGCCGATTCAAGATACTACTGTGACCATAGGGTCTGGTTACCCAGCATCCTGTATCCCTTAGTCTAACCGCACTACAAGAGGATAAAAACATGATATGAAGGTCGAGAGGTAGCAGATGAAGTATAACGGTCAAGGCTTCGGTTGGAGGTGTTCCATGGCCCCCGTTGAGCCTTCCGCACTTTACTAATAAGTCTGATTATAGCATTTCCCTAAAGCAGGCCACCAGACCAGCGATCCATAGAAGACTATAGGATACATCCATATGACCATCTCCGGAGGAATGTTTTGCTGCAGGCATTAAAAGCTACACAGGTGGCTTTCTTAATCCGCATCTGAATGTTAAGCTTCCAGCTAAGTTTTGAGTACCACACCAAGGTACTTTGCGCTGGACGATAAGTAAAGCAGCTGATTGGCACCTTCTATAATCCCACTGATTACTGAAGGAAACATTCCTGATACCACCATTATGACGTCATCCGCAAACGCGATAACCTTGACTCCGGTTCTATAATCTTACTTATTTACTTAAAGCGGGAGGTGCGTGTCGTTATACCCTATCCTAAGTTTGATACATAGTTTGTAACATAGAGAAATATTAAAGATAGACCCAACAAAGTATATATATATAAATGATCAGCATCACTAGCCAAGTCGATTAAGCCATGTCCGTCCGTCCTTATGTCACCAGTTTTTGGGCCTTAAACTTTGTGCTAGGTTGATGAAATTTTGCATACGAGCTCTTTGGAAAAGTAAGCAATACAAGTGTAAAAATTTTTAAAATCAGCCCACTGACACGCCCACTTTTCAAAAAAACTCCCCTTTTTTCACTATTTCCATATGAAACTCGAAAAAACTTTCTTGAGCAAATATGTATATATCCACTTTTTCTACAAATCGTCTACACATTGCATATGGCCACGCCCACTTTTTAGGGGCGTTTACTTCAAAAATTATTTTTCGAGTAAAAATATTAGTTCATAGGGTAAAATAAAAAATTTTGTGGATAAATTTTCCACCGCCCACTGACACGACCAAATAAGATAGGGATAGGGTATCATACGATCCGCTCCAGGCGGATTGTAGCATTTTTTCACTGGTTTTTATTTCAATAACGTATCAAAACCCTATGGCATAGTTTTTTGAGAAAAATTTTAAAACAATGTTTTTTTTATTTGGTTCAGTTTTTATCCAATTTTCATGTAAATTTACTAAGGAGTGAATCCCTCAAAGACGGAGATTGTTCTCTTCACTAAAAAGAGATCAATCCCCACCTTCAGACTCCCAAATATCGGCGGCGTTGAGGTAAATATCTCGAGTTCAGCCAGATACCTGGGTGTCATCTTAGATTCCAAACTAAACTGGAAGGAAAACATTGCTGACCGCATCAATACAGCAGGCGCAGCTCTCTACTTTTGCAAAAATGCATTCAGCAACACATGGGGCTTCAGACCAGCTGTGGTATACTGGATATACACGGCGGTTGTAAGACCCATTCTCACATATGGTTCACTAGTATGGTGGATGGTACTTGAGAAGCAATATCAGCTTTTAAATCTCAACAAAATCCAGAGGGCGGCATGCATCGGAATCGTGGGATCATTGAGAACAACACCGACGGCGGCAATGGAAACCATGCTAAGTTTCATTACGCTTGATATTTATTGCAGTAGTCTGGCAGCCAAAGGAGGGTAAAATGTCGCATCATCACCTCCTCGTGGTGCCCTCTGGATAGCTACATAGTAGTGAACTAACGATGAGCGTATGCCAAATCCGTCTACGCATGTGTAGTGAAACACTCGGACCTGCGCGAGCACATCTGGGTGAACTTTAGCACACATGTAGGACCGGACGAGGCATCTCTTGTTGACCTGAATGAGTATCACGTCTCAGAAGTCTAACAAGAGCCCTCAGAAGGAGGATAGAAGGCGGATGAATTCTCTAGATGGAATCAACGGCGGAATCCATGGATGGTTTTGGCGAACACCTTACATGAGCTACTTCGACATATTCGAAGCTCAGGTCTGTAAGGATTTCCAAGACTTCATCAGGGTTATGGAATAGAGATGGTGGCGGATGAACCCTAAATGGGTCAACGGCAGCGCTCGCACCTCCGAAGTGAGCTACTGATGTCGGTCTCTCAGACCGGCCCTGGGTCCTAGGGTTGAAACCCATGGAACTGGCCCTCCAGGTTGGGTGTTGTGTCGTCGGGGTTACTTCCCTACCACGTAAAAAGTACCATAGTTATGAGAGAGACATCCGCCTCGGATAACAAGAACGATCCCCCTCATTTGGCAAATCGACCCGGAACGACCACGGACTATGACCTACGAGTATGCACCTGGAGTGTAGAAACTCTGTACACTTCGGGTGCAGCTCAAAAACTTGAATCTGTCCTCTGTACAAGGCAGATATTACTGCGATCCAGGAGATACGATGGATAGGATCAGGTAAATAAACGGATAGTCGGTAAATACAGCCTCCACGACTTTGCAGCAGCTCGTAATACGGTGATAAGTAGCACTAGGTTTCCTAGGCTAAAAATCCACACAGCAACCTGGCTTTCCTTTGACGGTCGAACACGCAACCAGATCGACCGCGTGCTAATCGACGCAAGGCACGCATCCAACATCTTGAATGTGCGTACCTTTCGAGGGGCAAACGTTGACTCTGACCACTATCTTGTTGCAGCTAAATTCAGAGCTCGACTGTCCAACGAGAAGAAGCTGCGAGCCGTCAAGAAAACCAAGCTTAACGTTGGACGCCTTAGCACGCCAGAAGGAGCCAGAGCCTACAGAGAGCACCTGGCCGAGAAACTCTCTGCTGTGCATTCACCCCCCACAAACGCTAACAATCAGTAGACCGAATACCGCAACATCATCAAAGAGGTAGCCGTGACCACCCTTGGCTACCAACCACCTCCAAGGAGAAGCCCTTGGTATGATGATGAGTGCGTACAGCGGAAGAGGGTGACAGAAGATGCACACAAGAAAGCGCTGCAGCGCAAAACAAGAGCAGCGAAAGAGGAGTATCGGACCAGAAGAAGGGAAGAAAAGAGAATCCTGCGTAAAAAGAAAAGGGACCACGCAGTTTCCCAGCTCAAGGATATGGGGAGTCTCGCGAGCGCAACAACAACCGGCAGTTTTATCGAAAAGCCAAGCAGCTGGCAGCTGGCTACAAGTCCGGAACGCAGGCTCTTCGAAATGGCGAAGGCAACCTAGTCACCGATGCACAGGGAATTGTTGATGTGTTTAAGCAACACTTCCAGCAGTTGCTTAACGGGCAGCAAATAGAGAGAGTGATAGGGCAAGACGAGAACCCACCTCCAGTCAATGAAGAACCAACGCCTCCACCCAATATTGAAGAAGTTAATGTAGCCATCAGGAAATTGAAGAACAACAAAGCCGCTGGCTCTGATGGGCTTCCAGCTGACCTCTTTAAATACGGAGGTGATGTCTTGGTAGGGTGCATGCATCAAGTCATCAACCAAGTATGGGTGGAGGAACGCATGCCCGACGACTGGAGTATCAGCTCTATATGCCCCATCTTCAAAAAAGGCGATCCTATGTCTTGTAAGAACTACCGAGGCATATCCCTGTTAAATGTCGCATATAAGATCCTGTCCAACGTATTGTGTGAACGTCTAAAACTTTTCTACAGCACACTAATCGGCACGTACCAGTGTGGCTTCCGGCCCGGCAGATCGACAATAGACCAAATTTTCACACTCAGACAAATCCTGGAAAAGACCAACGAATTTCAAGTCGAAACCCACCACCTTTTCATCGACTTTAAAGCCGCCTATGACAGCATTCATCGTCTTGAGCTCTACCAGGCGATGGCCCAATTCGGGATACCGACAAAACTTATCCAGATGTGTCGCGTAACGCTGGAAAACACGCGATGCTCTGTGTAATTTGGAAACAACTCTTCGGAGCTCTTCCAAACGTGAACCGGATTCAGGCAAGGAGATGCGCTGTCATGTGATTTCTTCAATATCGTGTTGGAGCAGATAGTGCGCAGGGCAGGTGTCAACACGGAAGGCACTATCTTTCACAAATCCGTCCAACTGCTGGGATACGCAGACGATATTGACATCATCGGAAGATCCCGGCAAGCCGTCGTAGAGGCATTTACGGCTTTTGATGAGCAGGCGAAACGAGTTGGTCTTGAAGTGAATGAGGACAAGACAAAGTATATGTTATCAACAAACAAAAATTTATCTGTCCAAAACATTGGGCAGAACGTCACTGTTGATAGCTATAATTTCGAGGTAGTTAAGGAGTTCACCTACCTCGGAACAAATATTTATCCTACAAATGACACCTTTGTAGAGATCCGACGAAGAATAACCCTAGCAAACCGCTGCTACTTCGGTTTTGGCGAAACAACTGGGTTCAAAACTCCTAACTCGACGGACCAAATTAATGCTCTACAGAACGCTCATCTTCCCAGTCCTGCTGTATGGAGCCGAGTGCTGGACGATAAGTAAGAAAGCTGAGCAAATATTGGGCACCTTCGAGCGTAAAATACTAAGTCGGATATTAGGTCCCCTATGCGAGGAGGGCGAATGGAGGAGAAGGTACAACCGCGAACTCTATGAGCTGTACCAGAATGTGGATGTAGTCCAAAAAGCCAAGATACGCTGACTTCATTGGCTCGGCCACAGCGAGCGAATGGACAACAATGCTCCAGCCAAGAGGATCTTCGAATCCCAGCCCCCAGGTTCGAGACGGCGAAGAAGACCGAACCTCCGGTACAAAGACCAAGCTGTCGCGGATGCCAGAAAACTTGGTCTTCACAACTGGCTCGGGACCGCAGAGGATGGAAGGCAACGATGTCTCAGGCAGGGACTCTACAAAGGTCGGGAGCCCTCTAAGTAAGTAAGTAAGTCTGGCAGCCAAACCTGCTATAAGATTGAGGGAAGGTCGATTGTGGTCATCCAACTCTTAGGGCCACGCCTCTATTCTGTCCCGATGGGAGGCTACCAATGGATTGACGGAAACAGATCACATGAACCCGATGTTAACATTCGAAAGGAGATTCAATGCAAGGATTCCTGAAAGAAGTCACTGGAAGAACTGGAGGACTAAAAAGAAAAAGGAGTTTGCATTCTATACCGACGGTTCTAAGATGGATAGTGGTACAGGAGTCGGAGTTTATTGTAAAACCAAGAATTAAACCGCTCCTTTAGAATAAAAGATGACTGCAGCGTCTTTCAAGCCAAAGTCACTGCCATTACACAGGCTGCTGAAATTATACGCCAGAGTAATATCGTCGAAAAAACGATAACTGTCTATATAGACAGCCAGGCAGCCATTAAGGCTTGGGACTCTGCTATAATTCGGTCGAGGCTGGTAAGAACCTGCAAATCACTTTTAAACGAGATATCCAGAGGCAATACGGTGACCCTCAGTTGGGTACCAGGGCATATGGATATCGAAGGAAACGAGAAGGCGGATGAGCTTGCTAGAAAAGGGTCGACGCTGCACATACCGCGGGCCCTTCCCTTTGTATATGATTGTTCATGCAATGCTACTATTTAATCTAACTAATTAATCTAAATAACAATTTAATCAGTAGATGCTTCTGAAGTTCAAACTTTAAATTTGAGTGCAGTAGCTTTATGTGGTCTGTGAAAAAAGTAGTTTTGCTTTTTTATTGCTTTTTTAGGCAATTTGTAAAATAATTTGACATGGATTCTGGTCCTTATGATATGTTAAATAAGAGTGATAGCCCTTTTTACAATATTTTAAGCGCGAAGTAAATTTTCAATCTATTAAAGATAATGCATTTGAGCAATAAAAACAAACGATTTTTTTTTTCTTTGGTAATGTAGAAGTTAAGTTGATTCAAATTGCTTCGTACTGAAAATAGTCTCAAAAGAAAGATTAATATCTTCGCAATAAGAAACAATCATAAAATATTTTTAAAATATTGTCTCTAAAAGATGTTAACGACGCTGAAAAAATGTAGTTTTTTGTTAAATTAGGGCTATTTTTGGCACAGAATCATAATCAAGTTTTGTTTTTCTTTCAAGAAAACAACTTTGTAAATTTTTTAGAAGCTGTATGTGACATTAAAAAGAGATAATTTGTTCATAGAAAAGGACAAAAAATAAACCAATATCGAAATTTCAGAGTAAACAAGGAAAATTGTAGCTGATTTTCCATGTATGCGTGGATATGATTTTTTACTTAAAGGAAAAGTCGAAGAAAATAAGAAAAGGATTCAAGAATCATTTAGAAGCCGGACTATCAGTTTTCAAACCAAAGCCGCGTTATGGTTGTATGATGATGTATGACGATGGTAATACCGCCTGTCGATTTTTCCTACTTCTTCGGATCTGACCAACAGATAAGAAAACATGAAGCCATCGAACGTGCAAACAGACGCTGGTTTCAATTGGATACATGCGTAACGGCTAGAGCTCTATGGCCGGTTTTCAGCAAGAAGAGATCATCAACTCTGGTTAAACTCAGCCGTCATAAAGCACGGGTCGTTACTATTCGTCACCTGCTGTGTGACTGTCCCTTCGATTTTAATCAAATAATATCAATGATTAGGAGCCGACTTGTGTACATGCTCAAATATCTTTGAGATCTACCCATCACCATGTCCTACCCTTTTTTTCATTAGATTATTTGCTTTCTTATAGGCTCACGACTCTTATGGTCTCTGTCTGAGACACTCCTGGCTTCCATCCTCTACGGTCCAAATTTTCGGCCATCTCAAACATGGGGGCTGGGATTCAAACCATTATTTTGGCTGGAGCATTGTTTTCAATTCCCGCGATGTAGCCAAACCAATGCAGCCGAAGTATCTTTGCTTTTTGGTGGACGACATCTCCATCCCGGCTCACTCTGCTCGCATAAGCGACCTAATATCCGACGATAAGGAAGAAGAAGCATTTCTGATGAGGAAAGCGTTGGAGTAATTTAAGTGAATCTGGAAAGGCTCTTTCTAGAATCCATGACCATAATGATAAAAGGCACAATAAATGTGAGGAATTAACAGTCAGTGAACAAAAACGACTCCATATTGCATGGACTTATCTGCACAAGCGGGCGACTGAAGCTTGCAAGCCTGCAGCTAACATTCCGTACTTGCCTGCCCTTGAAGGTTACCTTTGCATAGGGATGACGGTTGGACCGTGCATTTCTGAGACGAGCACTTGCCAGTCTGTATCTGTGGCGATCACATCGGTAAACCTCAGGTCTGCAACCCTTTCGGTGGTGACAATCTCATCGGCTAAGGCAGGTGTAGTCCTGCAGCTCAGTGGGGATCACAGTTGGTTGGTGAGGCTACGGTGGATGATAATAAGAAAGCGAGAGTCAGCTCGTCTCCAAAAGAGATTCCATCAACGTCTTTCGGCCTGATGTAAGTGGTATTACAGAAGATGAGAATACCACCAACTGTAGTTCGGATCGGGAGCAATCCCTTCGTTGGATAAGCCATTTAAAAGTCTAGGGATGTGACGACTACGCTTAGATAAGCGTAATACTATTCAGTTGTTCAGGCGGCTTAAAAAGCGTGATCCTAAGTTCTTCACGTACTGGGAAAAAACGGCTCTGCTTAGAACTTGTTTCACGCTAAAAGCCAAAGGGTCCCATAGGGTTGAGTGTTCGAAAAGAAGAAGACACGATGAAACGATATCTCCGTCAAGAAAATCGTGCAAGAAAGCTATAGCTGCCAATGCGAATCTCCAGGTGGCCATTGTGGACCAGTGGAGGCTCATGGAACTGCGTATCCTGGAAGGCATTAACGATTCCATCGGACAATCCCCCTTCTTCCAACAACCGTCCAACTACAAAGGTTTCAATCCTATAGTGTGACAAACACTTCATAGCTTAAGACCTTCGTCGAAAAACCCAGAGTTCACCAGACCGAGGGGCCAGACCATGTATAGTCCGGAAATACATTTTTTTAAATCCTCCGCAATTCGTGTTTTGGAGTAGCTTTATAAGATACTAGCCGTTTGGCCACAGCTCCACTCAATTGGACTACAAAATTAATGTTAATTCAAAAACATATGAAAATACAATCCGTCTAGAGAGGATCGTGTGCTACCCTATCACTTTTCAATATACGAGTACATGTATAACTCATTTTTCCACAAATGTAATGTTATGTAATGGAGTGGGGATATGTAGAGTAATGGAATACAACATATTTGCTTAAGTAAGTTTTATCGAATATCATATGAAATTATTAAAAAAAAGTGCATTTTTCGAAAAGTGGACGACCAGTGAGCGGATTTTGAAAATTTTTACACTTATACTGATTCCTTTTCCAAGGACTTCGTGTGCTGCATAGTAACCATTGTAGAAGCTGCAGAGGAAGAAGAAATCGAATCATTCGTCACCAGCTGTGTGACTGTCCTGCCCTATCTGTTAGAAGAATGAGAACTCTTGGCAGTCGTTTCTACTCGTCGCTGGAGAAATTGGAATTTGGGCAATGTTGAGCTGGCGGACCTCCTGAGATTTATATTACTATCTGGGTGGTTCTAACAGCGGACCATATTACAGCGTTCCCGGGGTTAAATGATTGGCACAATGGATCTGAATTGTGGGTCTAAGTGAGCAGTGACCTTCTGGTCACAATGCACCCATCTACCTAACCTAACCTAGGATAGGGTATAATAACTCGATATTATTAGTTTGCTCACGCAACAGTATTAAATTACCGTTAAGGCTGAACTATAGGTTATCATTGTTGGACGTTGTAGAGGCTGTCCATGAGTCCTTTGATTGATGAACCGGGCTCTTGAGCAATGTAAACTCCTCACCCACGAAGACAAGCAGATTATCTACGCACCCTTTGAGTGATGAAGATTAATCTGAATGAATGGGTCAACCGACAAGTCCTCCCACAACTTGTTGGGACAATAGATGTCAACAACATGATCGTCCATGATGGACATGAGGAGCCTAATGCCCAATGCCAAAACGCAGCTTGTGAACAGCTTTCCAGAGGGCCACCAGGTTCCGGTCGTGGATGAGAAGCATTTTTTTTTGTTTTGCGATAGGAAAAGCTTCACTGGAGCACTCAGACAACAACTTGTCCATTGTACTACCAGAAAGCATGCCATAACGCCCCCTTTTACTGTATTCAGATTTTAAGGAAATAATGGCTGGGGTGCCGAAAGGAACTGTTCTTGGTTCACTTTTATATCTATTATACACTCGCGATATACCGCAAGTGGAAGAAACGAAGTCTTTTCCCGACGCCAAAGTACGTAAAACGGTTGAAGGTATAGGTAGGAGTGGTTGTATCGACAGACCAAGTCGACACATAATTGGTACAAAAGTCCCGTTTTATTGCCACAGACTCGTGTAACCTAGACTATTAACTGGCATGAAAAAAAACCTAGTGTAGAGAATAAGAAAAGTGATTACTTAAATCCACCCCGCAGCAATGAGAAAGTTAATAAAATCCCCAATGCCCGCTAACTCTGTTAGCCTAGAGTAAGCAGTTTGGCCCTACCTAGAGTCACACACTTACAAAGGAAGTGAATGCTTGTTTCCTTTTCGATGGCAACATTGCAGCTGCGGCAGTGGGCATTAAACCTCCTATTCTGGCCGCATGAATCCCAATGGGCCAGTGACCAGTGCTGATCTAAAGAGTTTTTGCAATATCAGCACGGATTCTATCTAGTAGTTCTTTTGTACACTTGAGTTGGTATGTGCCTAGATGTGGCACAACTGCGCAACCCCCGCCACCTTGTATCAGATTTCGATAGGTAGTGCGCAAAAATGTTTCCCCTGGTGACACCAATTGGGACGCACACCGTTTCCGTGAGGGAGCCGTCGAGGATAGAACCCCTCCGCGCTAGCTCCTCCGCTCGCTCATTGCCCTCGATGTTGCTATAAGCAGGCACACAAAGAAGTCAGATATTGAGCTTTTGAGCCAGCATGGGAACTCCTTTTTGCATTGTTCTACCAGCTTCGAAGATGTGGTGGCCTTGAGAGCCGCCTGGCTGTCAATAAGGATGGCTATAGTATTTGGGGGTGAGGAGATGTGGCTGAGTAGACGGCAAGCCTCGCGTACAGCAAGTACTCCGGCCTGGAAGACACTGCTGATTATAAATGGAGATTCTGAGGGATTCAAAGAAAACCCCCGCCCGCAACCCACAGTCCATTTTTGAACCATCGGTGTAAATTGTTGTTTCGAACTCGTTTGTCACGTCGCCTAATTCCCACCTCTCCCTGGTTGAGAATATAGACCTGACACTGTTGCTAAGTTCACTTTGGGAGCACCACAGTCGGTTAAAGAATCTACCAGATCTCTGGGTAGCCGATTCAAGATACTACTGTAACCATATGGTCTGGTTACACAGCATCCCGTATCCCTTTGTCTAACCGTACTACAAGAGGATAAAAACATGATATGAAGGTCGAGAGGTAGCAGATGAAGTATAACGTTCAAGGCTTCGGCTGGAGGTGTTCCCCCCGTTGCGCCAAGAGCAGCCGCTCTCCGCACTTTACTAATAAGTCTGATTAAAGTCCTTCCCTAAAACAGGCCACCAGACCAGCGATCCATAGGGGACTATAGGATACTTGCATATGACCATCTCCATACTTCCAGTTTTTAGAATTTTTCTCAAACAACTTTTTTTCGTTAAAATAATTCTTATGGCAAAATAATTTTTTTTAAATCCTTCGCAATTCGCGTTATGGAGTAGCTTTATAAGATACTAGCCGTTTGATAGCCGCTCAAGCGGACTACAAAATGAATGTTAATTCAGGAAACATATAAAGATGATACAATCCGTATATTCATTTGGCTTAAGTAAGTTTTATCGAGTTTCATGTGAAATTATTGAAAAAAAAAATGCATTTTTCGATAAGTGAACATCTCAGTGGGCGGATTTTTTCAATTTTTATACTTCTACTTCTTCCTTTTCCAAGGACGTATACAACATTGTATCAAACTACGTCAAAATATAAGGCCAACAAACTAGTGACAGACGGATGGCAATACATGGCTAAATCGACACGGCTACAGAGTCTAATCATTTACCCTTGATGTGCTCTATCTTTAATATTTCTCTATGTTACAAACTATGTATCAAACTTAACCATGCTTATTTTGAGATTCGAATGAATAGTAAGTTCTTTCAAATGTCTCTATTTATTCGAAAGATTATTGTGTATTTTGAGATTAGAATGAAAAAGGTTCATTTTCGAATGATAACGCAAAATGAACTTAAATAAATTCGACTCTCAAAGTCAGCTGTTTGACATTTCTTTTAATAAGGTAGACCATACCTTCTTTTATTTGCGTAAGAACTCCTCTCTTTCTTATTGAAATATTTTTATTAATTATATTTTTACGCGTTTAAAGACGAAATTTTAGAAATACATTTTATGAAACATGTTTTATATAATAATATTGAGCAAAATAAAATAACATACATGTATATTTAATTACAAGTCTCTCCCACAATATACTCGGCACGAATCTGGTCACTCTACCTTTACTTTGAGGCTGTCAGTAGCAAAATAAATTTTTTTTCGGTGATTTGTTTTTATTAGTAATAAGATTTGGTTTTTAGATAAAATAAAATGTTGCTTTCTTTTGTGAACAGTGCGAATAAATAGGACATTATTTAAAATTTAAAATAAGAGTAAACAATAAAGTTAAAATATAATTTTGTGCATTCACTCGTCTTTTGTTTGCAGTTTTGTTTACATAGAACTATTTTATTTATACGAATTGCCGGCCACCAGTTTTTCTAATTAGAACGTGACCTATATCAGCAGAATCAGAAATTGTCAATTAAAATTACTTCATTTAATTTTCTACAGAATATTCAAAATATCTTACTATATATACGTGTTTGTGAATATATGCGCCATGAAAATGTGTTCGAATGAAAAATGACATTTATTTCGAATGAATAGAATTTCAAAATACGCACGAACAATGAACTTTAGAAAGTTTGAATATATTTTATATTCTTTCTATTCATTCGAAAGTCAAAGTACAGTCTATGCGAATTGGACTCACTTTCGAATGAATTCGAATGTCAAAACAAGGCAGAATATACCCTTAGGATAGGGTATAATAACTCGATATTATTAGCTCGTTCATTAAATTACCGTTAAGGCTTCAGACCAGCTGCGCTATACTGGATATACACGGCGGATGTAAGACCCATTCTCACATATGGTTCACTGGTATGGTGGATGGTACTTGAGAAGCAATATCAGCTTTCAAACCTCACCAAAATTCAGAGGGCTGCATGCATCGGAATCATGGGATCATTGAGAACAACACCGACGGCGGCAACGGAAACCATGCTTAGTTTCATTACGCTTGACATTTATTGCCAAAACTGCTATAAGATTGAGGGATGGCCGATTATGGTCATCAAACTCTTACGGCCACGCCTCTATTCTGTCCCGATGGGAGGCTACCAATGGATTGACGGAAACAGATCACATGAACACGATGTTAACATGCAAGGATTCCTGACAGAAGTTACTGGAAGAACTGGAGGACTAAAAAGAAACTGAGTTGGCATTCTTTACCGACGATTCTAAGATGGATAGTGGTACAGGAGTCGGAGTTTATTGTGAAACTCTAGAAATAAACAGCTCCTTTAGAATAAATAACGGCTGCAGGGTCTTTCAAGTCAAAGTCACTGCCATTACGCAGGCTACTGACATTATACGCCAGAGTAATATCGTCGAAAAAACGATAACTGTATATATTGACAGCCAGGCAGCCATTAAGGCTCTGGACTCTGCTATAATTCGGTCGACGCTGGTGAGAACCTGCAAATCACTTTGAAGCGAAATATCCAGAGGCTGAGACTGAGGTGACCCTCAGTTGGGTACCAGGGCATATGGATATCGAAGGAAACGAGAAGGCGGATGAGCTTGCTAGAAAAGGGTCGATGCTGCACATACCGCGGGCCCTTCCCTTTGTAGAAGGCGCAGTCAGTTCTTTAAAGAAAGAGTACAAGATGAAACCATCGGTCGTGTAAACAGACGCTGGATTCAACTATATGCATGCGTAACGGCTAAACCTATATAGCTGGCCTTTAGCAAGGAAAGATCATCAACTGGTTAAACTCAGTCGTCATAACGCACGGGTCGTTTCTGGCGTAATTACCGGATATTGTGTCATTGGCCTTCACGCTGAGAGACTCGGTGTGCAAAGTGCCCCTTATAGAAGCTGCAGAGATGAAGAAGAAATCGAATCTATTCGTCACCTGCTGTGTGACTGTCCGGATAAAAGAAAGAGAACTCTTGGCAGTCATTTCCTCTCGGAGCTGGAGGACGAGGCAATGTTGAGCTGGGTGGTTCTAACAGCGGACCTTATTACAGCGTCCCCAGGGTTAAATAATTGGGCATGATGGACCCGAATTGTGGGTCTAAGTGAGCAGTGACCTTCTGGTCACAATGTACCCATCTACCTAACCTAACCTAGGATAGGGTATAATAACTCAATATTAGTTCTCTCATGCGACAGTATTTAATTACCGTTAAGGCTGAACTATAGGTTATCATTGTTGGACGTTGTAGAGGCTGTCATGCAGATGCAGATTAATGTGAATGAATGCGTCAACCGACAAGTCATCCCACAACTTGTCGGGACAATCGATGTCAACAACATGATCGTCCATGATGGACATGAGGAGCCTAATGCCGTTTTATTGCCACACATTCATATAACCTAGACTGATATAAACTGGCGTGAAAAAAAAACCTAGTGTAGAGAAAGTGATTATTTAAATCCACCCCAATGCTTAATTCCCGCTAACTCTGTTAGTGTATTAAAAAAGCCCAGAGTAAGCAGTCTGGCCCTACCTAGAAGGAAGTGAATAGTTGTTTCCTGTTCGGTGGCGACTTGCAACTGCGGCAGTGGGCATTAAACCTAATGCCTATTCTGGCCACATGAATCCCAATGGACCAGTGCTGATCAAAAGAGTTCTTGAAATACCAGCACGGTTTCTATCTAGTAGTTCTTTTCTACACTTGAGTTGGTAGCTGCCTAGATATAGCCCAACTACGCAACCCCCGCGACCTTGTATCAGCTTTCGATAGGTAGTGCGCAAAAATTGATCCCCTGGTGACACCAATTGGGACGCACACCGTTTCCTCGAGGGAGCCGTCAAGGAACCCCTCCGCGCTAGCTATTCTGTGAAATGATACATGGTTTTGGTTTTTTGCAAAACAAAAGATAAAGTACTTGACTACGTTCCTGCGCACGTGGAAAAACAGGTAATACTAACTCACCATGAGCCAATATGCCATTTGGAATACTGCGATATCTCGAAAAATAAAATATAAAAAAATAAAATCCAGAAAACAATAACCTCGAACGACTGGGTCGTACGTACTTGCACGTTTGAGGAAATGAATGAAGTTTAAAAAAAAAATTATATGAAAAAATATTTTTTTTTTAAATTCGTCATAAAATTAATTGCCATATTCTTAGCCAAAAAAGTGGTACGCCATTTTATGGCATTGTCTAGACTAGATAAAAAACTTTAATCAAAATCGTTAGAGCCGTTTTCATGTAAACCGATTTTTTGTTAAGTTGGCTATAAGTAAAGTACCGTTAAAAGCAATTTTACCCAAAAACGTTGTACGCCATTTTATAAGACTTAGCAAGATTAGCATAAATATAAAATTTGAACAAAATCGTTAGAGCCGTTTTCGAGTAATTCGTCTAAAACCGCTTGACCATAAGAAAAAGTACCATTATTATCACTTTTAGCCAAAAATTTGGAACGCCATCTTTTAGCATTACCACAGTTTTATACACTCTAAAAATTTGAAAGAAATCGATTGACCCGTTGAGCCGGCTTCTAACCAAATTGGCCTTAAGTTCCGTTATAACAAATTTTGGCCAAAATCTTGTAGGAGATTTTATAGCATGTAACTAAACTCGATTCAGCATGAAGTTTAAACAAAATCGGTATGGCCGTTTTCCAGCATATCAGTTTTTTACCAATATATAACCGTTATTAACGCTTTTGCGCAAATGTGGTACGCTATCTTATAGCACTTTACCAAGCTAGCCGAAATACGAAATTTAAAAAGAATCGTATGAACCGTTTTCCTGCAAATCAATTTTTTGTTAAATTGGCCTTAGGTAAAGTACCGTTAATATTAGGGCTAGAACAGTTTAGAATACAATCAATGCTGAATCTATGTTTTCTGCGAGCAAGGGGAATATCTTCATCAATGACTGGCTGTCGACAGGAGCGAAATTGTTCCTAAGAGAGGCGAAGAAGGCGAAAAAGAATTTCAACTATGATTTTTTATGGGTGCGAAATGGTAAAATAATGATGAGAAGGAAAACTGGTATGGAGATAAAATTTATTAGGAGAATTGATGATCTTAATCATCTTTGATTAGGACATATAATAACTATTTATTTTTTTCTTTTTTTCTTTAAATCTGTCTTAATATGTTATCTGTAAATGAATTTTTTGATCCATGTAATAGTAGTGCAAGTAGTAATATTTTTATTGGCTCAGATTTTAGTGCATCTTCTATTGATCTTACGATTTTCCATATGAATATAAGAAGTATGAGAAGAAACTTTGATAGCCTCTGTTCATATTTATACAATTGTTTAACATTAACACCACAAATTATAGTTTTATCTGAAATATGGGTTTTTGATCATGAATTGTGTAATTACTCTATCCCAGGTTATACTTTGTATGCTGAATGTAATGAAAAGTATTCATCTGGTGGAATTGCTGTGTTTGTTCAAAATACCCTTTTAATAGCTGAAGTTTCCACACCTGATCTGAGAAGTGCGAATTGTGTTGACCTTAAAATTAATTTAAATAACATCACACTTGAAATTGTTTGTTTATATCGGTTGCAGTCTGTTTCTAAAAACTTATTTCTGAAAGATATTGAAGACCTACTCACACACCGTTTCCTCGAGGGAGCCGTCAAGGAACCCCTCCGCGCTAGCTATTCTGTGAAATGATACATGGTTTTGGTTTTTTGCAAGACAAAAGATAAAGTACTTGTCTACGTTCCTGCGCACGTGGAAAAACAGGTAATACTAACTCACCATGAGCCAATGTGCCATTTGGAATACTGCGATATCTCGAAAAATAAAATATAAAAAAATAAAATCCAGAAAACAATAACCTCGAACGACTGGGTCGTACGTACTTGCACGTTTGAGGAAATGAATGAAGTTTAAACAAAAAATTATATGAAAAAATATTTTTTTTTTAAATTCGTCATAAAATTAAATGCCATATTCTTAGCCAAAAAAGTGGTACGCCATTTTATGGCATTGTCTAGACTAGATAAAAAACTTTAATCAAAATCGTTAGAGCCGTTTTCATGTAAACCGATTTTTTGTTAAGTTGGCTATAAGTAAAGTACCGTTAAAAGCAATTTTACCCAAAAACGTTGTACGCCATTTTATAAGACTTAGCAAGATTAGCATAAATATAAAATTTGAACAAAATCGTTAGAGCCGTTTTCGAGTAATTCGTCTAAAACCGCTTGACCATAAGAAAAAGTACCATTATTATCAATTTTAGCCAAAAATTTGGAACGCCATCTTTTAGCATTACCACAGTTTTATACACTCTAAAAATTTGAAAGAAATCGATTGACCCGTTGAGCCGGCTTCTAACCAAATGGGCCTTAAGTTCCGTTATAACAAATTTTGGCCAAAATCTTGTAGGAGATTTTATAGCATGTAACTAAACTCGATTCAGCATGAAGTTTAAACAAAATCGGTATGGCCGTTTTCCAGCATATCAGTTTTTTACCAATATATAACCGTTATTAACGCTTTTGCGCAAATGTGGTACGCTATCTTATAGCACTTTAACAAGCTAGCCGAAATACGAAATTTAAAAAGAATCGTATGAACCGTTTTCCTGCAAATCAATTTTTTGTTAAATTGGCCTTAGGTAAAGTACCGTTAATATTAGGGCTAGAACAGTTTAGACGCCAACGAGTAAAGAAGTATTCAAATGAGTTGCAAAATCTGTAGTGTAAAAATTGTGAGGGACTCATGCAAAATAAACTGCAACGACTGCAATTGCTTGTTGCATGCGGACTGTGCTAAGCTAAAGCCCGCGGACATAGAATACATCACTAAGTCGAAGCAGCAATGGAGCTGTCAACTATGTATTCAAGAGAAAAGAAATGACCCGCGAAGATTATCACTATCATCATGTAGTGCAAGTGGTGTGAGTGACCCAAACAAAATTACTATAGAGGCCATTCACCTCAAAGTCATGGAAATAAAAGAGACTCTCGCTACTACGGTTCAATCCATACAGTTTATGCAAACACAACTTGCGTTACTGGAGCAGTCTACTCAAATGTTAGCCGAAATAAAAGAGGAAAATGAACAGCTGAAAACGCAGTTAAACGTCACGAAAGAGAGACTAGACAATGCTGAGTATATGCTTCATGCTAACTTCCTTGATCTACGTGAAGTGCCGCTTATCGAGAGAGAAAACATTCGGAACACAGTGCTGAAAATAATCTACCAAGGTGCTGGTGTTCAAATAACCGATAATGATGTGGATACCTGCTACAGGAAGAAGAGCAGGGGGAAGGCAACTGGAGCTGTGATCGTGCAACTAAAAACTAGAGAAACTAAGGAGAGAATATTGGCTGCGTCGTATGCAAAGAAGAATACAATCAATGCTGAATCTATGTTTTCTGCGAGCAAGGGGAATATCTTCATCAATGACTGGCTGTCGACAGGAGCGAAATTGTTCCTAAGAGAGGCGAAGAAGGCGAAAAAGAATTTCAACTATGATTTTTTATGGGTGCGAAATGGTAAAATAATGATGAGAAGGAAAACTGGTATGGAGATAAAATTTATTAGGAGAATTGATGATCTTAATCATCTTTGATTAGGACATATAATAACTATTTATTTTTTTCTTTTTTTCTTTAAATCTGTCTTAATATGTTATCTGTAAATGAATTTTTTGATCCATGTAATAGTAGTGCAAGTAGTAATATTTTTATTGGCTCAGATTTTAGTGCATCTTCTATTGATCTTACGATTTTCCATATGAATATAAGAAGTATGAGAAGAAACTTTGATAGCCTCTGTTCATATTTATACAATTGTTTAACATTAACACCACAAATTATAGTTTTATCTGAAATATGGGTTTTTGATCATGAATTGTGTAATTACTCTATCCCAGGTTATACTTTGTATGCTGAATGTAATGAAAAGTATTCATCTGGTGGAATTGCTGTGTTTGTTCAAAATACCCTTTTAATAGCTGAAGTTTCCACACCTGATCTGAGAAGTGCGGATTGTGTTGACCTTAAAATTAATTTAAATAACATCACACTTGAAATTGTTTGTTTATATCGGTTGCAGTCTGTTTCTAAAAACTTATTTCTGAAAGATATTGAAGACCTACTCTGTGCAAATAACAGTCGCAACATCTGCATAATAGGTGACATTAATATTGATATATTGGATCTTCCTATGAGCTGTGATAATTATGATATTCTATTATCATCTTTAGGGTTTGAGTCTGTGTTGAATGTTCCAACTAGAGTAACTGACAATACTAAAACATGCATTGATCACATTTTTATTAGGACCAAAGATCTTACTAAAGTACGGCCATTTGTGCTTGAATGGGATATAACTGACCATTTTGCCACTGGTATATCATTTACTAGCCTCTTGGAGAAAACTAAAACGATCAAGAATAAACCTTTTGTGCAAAACTCGCAAGAATCTTGGAAAGTAAATTTTTCTACGCTGAAAGACCGTCTTGTTCAAGAAAACTGATACGCGGTTTATGACTCAGGTTGTCCTTCCAGAGCTTTTAGCATATTTTTAGAGATTCTCTCCTACCATATAGGTTTAAGTAAAATTAGGAAACAAAAACGAGAGCTACGGAAGATTAAACAGTGGATGACAGATTATATTTGCGAAAAAATTAGGGAGAAAAATGACTTCTACGTCAGAAATAAAAATAGACTCCAATTGCCAACAATAAAAAACGTATACAAAAAAATGAAGAATGATGTTTTCTCTCTAATAAAAGCGCAAAAGGAGGCATACTATCGACGGAAATTCAACGATAATAGATTTGATTCTAGAAGACAGTGGGATATTATAAATGAATTAATGGGTGAAAATAATAGGGATATTAATATTAAGTTTTTAAAGCTCTCTGAAACTACCATTACTTCTAATGATTTTGAAATGTGTATGGTTTAAATTTGTTTTTTTAAAAATATATCTGGGAATTCGACGATAATGTCAACTGATCAAGTGGAAGATGACGCTTATGGATTGCTATTTGAATTTGCTATTTATAATTCTTTAACTACTTTTTTCTTTGATACTGTACTGGAATCGGAAGTCTTATATATTATATCTAAATTGAAAACAAAACACTCCTCCGGATTGGATGGTATAAGTAGCGTAGCAGTTAAAAAAGTTAGCGATCTAATTGTTAAGCCCCTGACTTATCTAATAAATAAGAGCTTCGCAAGTGGTATATTTCCAGAGTGCTTGAAAACTGCTATAATAGTCCCAATCTACAAAAAGGGTGACAAATCCGATCCCAACAATTATAGACCTATTTCTCTGCTTTCTGTGTTCTCCCAATTTTTTGAAAAAATAATTACCAAGAAAATGTTTAGTTTCATAGGCAAATACAAGCTTCTAAGTACATTCCAATACGGTTTTATGAAAGGGTAGTCTACAGAAGATGCAGTATTATCTCTTTTAGATGAAATTCTCCGCGGACTGGACATGAGCAATAAATGCGCTGCTCTTTTTCTTGATCTTACCAAAGCTTTCGACTTAGTCAATCATAAATTATTATTGAACATTCTTTACAGACCTGGTTTCAGAGATAATATTCTTATGTGGTTCTCCTCCTATCTAGAACAAAGAAAACAGCTTGTGCCTATAAACTCGACTTTGAGTGAACCATTGATCAGTTCAGGTGCCGGTGTTGCTCAAGGATCTTTCCTCGGTCCCTTGCTCTTCCTCATTTATCTCAACTCTATCTTCCACCTTCCTCTAAAAGGAAAAGTTGTTGCCTTTGCTGATGACTTGGCCCTATCTTATGCTGCAACTAGTGTACATAATGTACGTGATAATATAAACTCAGATTTGTTGTTGCTACAAAATTGGTTTACTTATCATAAAATGGTCCTAAGCTGTAAGTCCAAGGTTATGTCATTCTCCCTGTCAAGCCAATATTTAATCGACGGAGTTGTTTATCATTGTTCCAACTGCAACTATGATAACTGCAATGATCCTTGTTTGCAGCTAGAATCTGTTAATCAGTTTAAATATCTAGGCATAACTTTAGATTCAAATATGAAATGGAAACCGCATATAAATAATATAAAGAAAGTGGTGTACGTAGCAATGAATAAAATCTATCACTTACGGAATTTGGTACCCTCAAATCTATTAATTGCAATATATTATGCGTTAGTAAATTGCCGCCTAGAGTATGTATTTCTTGTTGGGGGTCTGCGTTACCTACGAATTTAGAAGCCCTTATTATAGCTCAGAAGAAGATAATCAGAGTAATGATGTTTAAACCAAGATGGGAGAATTCTTTACCCTTATTCAAATCGAATAATATCTTGCCACTCAGGTACCTATACATTTATAAGGTTTTGCGACTGTTCTTTTGCGTGGTGTTTATGACAATTTTAACAGGTTAATCCAGTTTATTCGCTAAGGTCTACACCAGCAGTTACCATTCCAAGAGTTAGAACAAAACACTACAGACGTTTTGTTATGAACATACCTCCTTTTATTTATAGCAAACTGCCTCTTGTTGTACGCAATCAGGTTGAGTGTAAATCCAGATTCTTAAGGAGTCTGAAAAACTATTTGCTGTCCAGATCAGAAGTGGAAACACTGATACAAGTAATAATCTAGCCTATATTTCTTGCTTTAAGAACAATAACTCATCAATTACCATTTTAATTTCAACTTGCTTTCGCCTTTTCAACTTTCATTCCATTATTATTGACTTAAATATCGTATACCTAGTAAATAAAATTTATTTTCTCTCAGCGCGGCTCCTCATAACATTCAAAAGCATATTTTTTCTGTAATAATATACTCAAAACTGGAATATTTTCCACAGAGTGTATACTAGATTGCGCAGTTCATGTTTAAAATTAAATAAAGTTAAATTAGATTTAGTACTTAATAATACATGTAAAACTAACTTTTGAATTGTTAAAACTGTTGAAATTGAAAATAAAATTACAAATTACAAAATTCCATTTTTGCCTCTAGGGACTACCCCACAGACCCTAGATATCAAGCTCAGAATTTTACGTATTTTTGGATTATTAACTTAATTAAATACACCCACACTTTTCCCAAACAATTGCTTGACCGTCTGTACGCAAAACAATGTAAGGGTTAACCGAGTCGATTGGACCATGCCCGTCCGATATTACCAGTTATCAGGAATAATCGTTCTTAATTTCTTTTGATTTGAGAAAATAAATATAATTTAATATTTTAGTCTATCGCCCGATTTCTAGATGAACCAGAAAAGCTTTTGATAGACAATAATTTTACCAACATACCTAATGATTTAGTTTATGTGTTATTTTATAAATGTATGCCTAGACCTATTATGTTTATCTTAAGAAATATTACAAACCGTTTCGATTTCGCGTTTGTATTTGTCAAACATCTTATTAGACTTCTGTATGGCACTCTGGAAGGTTTCGTACTTGCTAGAGTATAAATTCACTTGCTCCTTTAGAACCGATTCTCTTTCTCGAAAGTCCTTTAATAAAATTTGCGTGTCCAATAGTTTACTATGCAGGTCTTCCTTTTCCCTGTAATTATTTTTTACATTATATAATATGATGTTGTTAAATCAAATATAATTATATACAATGTTGATATATTCATATGCTAATAGAAATTACATTTAGGTAAAAATAGGTCACGTCAAAAGTAAGATAGAAGGCTGTCAGGCTTTAAGTACTTAAAAATTTGATTTTAAGTACTTGAGTAATTAGACTTAATTCCTTTACATTACTTTCAATTCCCTTTAAGTATTTATAATTCGTTTCTCACTCCATGTTTTATATAAGTAACTACTTAAAAGGAGTAAGTACAATTTGTAATTGTAAGTAATTTTTCGCCGTTATCATTAAATTTGAAAGAATAATATTAAGTAATTTTAAAGTGAAATTACAAGTGAATTATAAATTAATTATTTAAAAAAAAAAAAATAAATAAATATAAAATATGATGAACTGCGGACTCATGTATGTACATACATTCTGGATATTCCAGATAAAAAGATTAAGGGATGATTTTGCTCCCGGCTTAGTTTATTAGATGCTGATGGTGCACAGTGGTTTGTATGGGAGATATTTACGTCAAAAATCTATAACTTTTGAAACAATCCGTTTTGCTAAATAAAATTTACTGTTTCGTATTACATTTTAGTAGAAAAAAAAATGGAATAAGTTAGTTTCACAAGCATAGGTAAAAACATATGGAAATGCTACAATCCGCCTGGAGCGGATCGTATGATACCCTATCCCTATCTTACTTGGTCGTGTCAGAGAGCGGTGGAAAATGTATTCACAAAATTTTCTATGTTGCCTTATAAACTAATATTTGTACTCGAAAATTAATTTTTGAAGTAAACGCCCCTAAAAAGTGGGCGTGGCCATATACAATGTATAGACGATTTGTAGATTAAGTGGATATCTACATAATGGCTCTAAGAAGTTTTTTCGAGTTTCGTATAAAAATAGTGGAAAAAAAGTGATTGTTTTGAAAAGTGGGCGTGTCAGTGGGCGGATTTTCAAAATTTTTACACTTGTATTGCTTACTTTTCCAAAGACCTTGTAAACAAAATTTCATCAACTTAGCTCAATATTTAAGGCCCAAAAACTGGTGACACACGGACGGACGGACATAGCTCAATCGACTCGGCTAGTGATGCTGATCATTTATATATACACTTTATTGGGTCTATCTGTAATATTTCTCTATGTTCCAAATATGTATCAAACTTAATATACCATTAGGATAGGGTATAAAAAGCTAGCCGCACAGATAGACTCCACACATCTGGAACTGCCAGCCATTACCCAGCGACATGCAATACCACACACCATAATAAGCTCATCAGGATTACTCATCATTACGCTATGATCATTCTAGGTTGGAAATTCCGACCATGTAGTTGTAGCAATGGATCAACACAGTACCCAGTTGCCGCTCCAAGAACAGTTCCAGAAATATAAACCCACAACAATTCTAACCACATTATTGAACTGAGTTCAACGGGGGCAGGATGCTAAGATAGCTCCAGCCACGAGTAACGATATCATTAAGCCAACGGCCTCACCGTATTCATTTGTTTACTTAATTCATTTATATTATTTATGAGGCGTCAGCACTTCATGCTGAATCGTTCACCTTTTCTTTCACTCTATATCAGCAATATGTTGCACTTTACCTTTTTACTTTATGTAGGCAATATTTTGTACTTTACTCTTTCTTAGCAATATGTTGTCAGTAATAATTTGTATTTCATGTTTTTACCTTTATTAATCATATTCGTTAATTTGCTTTTCGAGAGTCAACTCAAGACTTTATTCATTTCATTGTTCCAAGTGAGTCTGCTTGGAAGCTATCTTCATTGTGGTATTCCAGTTTATGTACGAGGAATAACAAATGTAGACACGGTACAAGAACCGTGATCTGCTACGATCCCGTACAGTCAAAGAACTGAATCATGGGGATTTAAGCCTATGATTGTATACACTGCGGTTGTAAGACCAATCTTGGTTCAACTGTCCAAAAGCGCTTGAGGAGAAATATCACCTTAAAAACTCTACAAAGATTCAACGGGAAGGATGTCTCGCGGTGACGGGATCGATGAGATCAACACCAACAGCACTGGAAGCAATACTGAATCTTCTTCCACTGCGGCAGCTTGGCGGCTACGACTGCACTGAGATTACAGGCAGCTGGTCTATGGACGACGAAGCCAATTGGACGACAACGGACTATAATATCATACTACTTACAAACTGTGCGCGTAGATTCTCTATCAGAATTTCCAGAAGGGAGGAATGGTTTATAGGTACGGTCTGTGCCGAAAAGGAACTCGCCATCCGTACCGAAATGGATGTAGGTACTGGTGCGGGTGTCTAATGCGAGTCCAGAATTATAAATCGTTCCTTCAGACTCGGGGCCAGTTGTAGTGTCTTCCAAGCCGAGCTGCAATAAAACAAGCTGAGGATATAATTATTGAGGAAAATATTTCAGGACAAATAATCCGTATCTACATCGACGTCGAGTCAAGCAGCTATCAAAGCGTTGTTGTCGGCATCGTTACGCACTAGCTTGGATCGCAGGGAAAACGTGCATCGGAAAACTGCACGATATTTCAGAGGCCAACAGGTAACCCTCTTTTGGGTGCCTGGTCACATGGATATCCGCGAGAATTAGAAGGCGGATGAGCTGGGAAGGGTCACAGAGAGCCAGGCAAACTCCTGAGATGGTTTAGGTTCCAACCAATACTTGTGCACAACGGACTCATAGTGGCCTAAGTGAGCCATTGACACATACTCTCAGCAAGGGCATACCGAAATTTACGAAAGCTACGATACTGATAACACGTTGACGACCTTTGGATATTGTACCCGAACAAAGATTGGTTTCTGGAACATGAAGACGCTCCTTGAGTCTCAGAGTGAAGCGAGATAAGATGGTTAAATGCGGGTGAGTACCAATTGTCTTGTAATAGGTGGCACCATGTTTGAGCACAATACCTGCCATAATATCAGTTGGGTGTCAACTGACAGGCAAGCAACCTCCAACTAAATTGACTGTTTTGCCATCAGTCGCCGTTTTAGAAGTAGTCTTCTAGATGTACGAAGCAGGCTAGGAGCTGACATGAGGTTGGTACGAGATCACCAGGTTCAACGTAAACCGATTGAGAGTTCCCACAGTGCGCCAAGAACTAAGGGACCATCTCTCACGTGGAGTGGAAACAATCAGCAGCTCACTGCCCGCCACCTTCCAAGACCATTGGTGTGTTGCGAAAACTGTTTTCACATCAGGTGCTGAAAGGATTGTTAGTCGATCACAGGGAAACCATAGGGCGTGGCTTCCCGAGGATACCTGGAGAACGAAGGCAAACAGCTCGAATTGCAGCAGCTCCAGCAGCAGGGAGGATCGAGCAAGAGTCCATGTATCGCATGAAGATGAGAGAAGTGCAGCGTAGCGTGAGACGTGACAAGCCCAATTATATCAACGCGCTGGCCACGCAAGCAGATGGTGCGACAGCAGAATCGTTTACAGAATCACCAAAGAGCTCATAGGTGGCCGAAGCTCTACTCAACACCCAGTGAAAGGCAACAGACGGTTCGTTGCTAGTATCGGATGAGGATTAACTGAAGAGATGGAAGGAGCATTTTGCTTCGGTTCTAAACAGAGTATTCCCCACCAATATGCACCCAAGTCAAACTGAAGTGACCGTAGAAAGAAATTCCTGAATTCGCACCACAATACCCAGTAAGGAAGAGATTATTACTGCGATCAAAGCACTGAAAACCAACAAGGCAGTAGGACTTGACGGCATACCCGCGGAACTTTTTAACGCTGCGCCAACAGAATCGGCTGAGCTACTGTTCCCACTTGTCGGGAGAACATGGGAAGCCGAGGGTTTTCCGGATGAGTGGAAAAAGGGAATGATCATCAAGCTCCCTAAAAAGGGTAATCTAATGCAGTGCGAGAACGGGAGAGGTATCTGCGTGCTACCTGCTGTGGCCAAAGTCCAAAGTGGGGTTCGACAAGGCTGCATAGTTTCACCAATATTGTTCTTTTTGGTGATTAGCGGTGTGCTGAATGCAGCCTAATAAACAGAAAATGGAGGAGTTCGATGGACTCTTATAATTGAACTTAATCACTTCGACTACACCTTCTCTCACAGAATAATGGACCTTCACCAAATGACAGCCAAGGTGGATAGGGAAGCAGACGTCGTTGGGCCGAAAATCAACTCGGCAAAAACAAAAATTATCAACCTCCAGGAATTTACAAGAAGAAAACAATAATTCCGAGGCTAACACAAAGTCAGAAGCAATACTACCAGATTCATTTTTCAACATTGGAAAAACACTGGCAAGAAAAAGAGAGCCTGCATCATGCAATATGCGATGACCCAATTGAAATAAATTACAACATGCAACAATTTATTGAAATTGAAGTCATTGAACAGTCTTGGTATCCACACAAGCAATTGGGATCCGTTACTCCTGCAGATCCTCATAAAAAAACTGAATAGGAACACACATGATGCATGGGAACAATCACACCAGGATCCAATCATTGGGGACCTGCATGGCGATTGATCGGGAATCTACTGACTGTCCAAAAAATGGATTGGACCAGTAGCGCAACAATCAAGTTCGTAATGTCTGCGCTATCTTAAGGATATTCTGGCCAAACCGTATCTCTTACGAACAGCTTTATCAGAGAACGGGCCATGAACCTATAGGCCCAACCATACGACGACGAAAGTGGAGGAGGGAGCTGAGGCATATTTCCAGAAATCGCACATGATGGCGCGTAGGCGTTGTAGAGGCCCTAGGACCCACAATAGGATACAGGATTTAAACAATCATTGGATGCCTTCCGCAAGTATATTGAAGCCAGATTTCAATCACTAGAGGCATTAAGCAAAAAGGCAACCTCCATTGAAGTCAATAATCATCTTCGACCAGTAAGCGTACACAAGTCACTTACTGCTACACAAGCATCAAATCATTGTCTGTGTTGCACGGATAATAACCAATTATTGTTTTGTCCGAAATTTGTGCAATTGCAACGACTCAACATAGTCAGGGGGACTAAGATATGCATAAATTATTGAATTTTTTGGATCGGCTCGGTAACCTTCGAAAAGACGTGACCTTAAACTGTGATGTCACAGTACTTTTAAGGAGGCAATGCAACTTATTATAGTCCGTAATTCCAATGAAGTTAGTCAGTGGCGGATTACGAAATTACTTTTGATGTTGATTATTATTTATGATAGTAAATCTGTTTTTTATTCATATTTTTGTGGCTCGACATCAGATGAGGAACCTACTTTGCGTTTTCTGCTACGGCTTTTCTTTTCGATCCAATTCGTTTCCCGTGCTAGCTCTTCTTCATTACTATGGTATTCATGATTGTAGACACGTGTTTCTCAAGGCATTTTCTTTCCTTAATAAGTCTAAACAAAAAAATAATAAATAAATATTAGGCCGTAAGCAGCCCACAGAGCGCCAAGACCTAGCTTCTCATAACAGTGGGTGGTATACATTTCTGCATGTACAGAAGGAACCCACAGTTTTATGCCGTATCCGAAGGGCAAAGGGTATTTTGAGAAGCTTTCTCATGACAATTATACTCTTGAATGTTTGTCAGACACTCGGAAGATGTCGGGCCGTGAAAAAAAGGTATTTTTCTGGATTCGAACTTGGAACCACTTGCGCAGTAGTCCAACGCACTAACAACTGAGCCACGGCACTCGCCCATTAACAAGTCAACCTCTTTCTTAAGCTCTCGGTAAAGCAGTTCAATTTCCGTAAGCGCATGCGCTTCCGGCGGACTTCGTTTTCCGGAGGCAGTCGATCTTGCTGGTGGAGATCGAGATACACTGGTACTTTTAGAGAAGGGATTTATTAGTTGCAATAAATGGCTCTCCCCAGAATCCATAGAGCCGACCTCCGAAGAGGGTGGATTTTCCAGTGAACTAGACTACCATCTGGGGTATTACATCGTTTAGTTTTATTCATTGGAATTTTATGTATACGCTATGCTCGGTATACGGATTTTAGTCGCCTCTTACGACAGGCATACCTACCTCGGGTATATTCTAACCCCTACCCGAAGGGGTAGTGTACGTTTCAAAAAAAGTACCACGGAGTCCAATTATAAAACTACTTCTATTTAAAAGTTGCAGTCTTTCAGTTCAATATAATGTGAAAATTACAGGCCAATATGTGTCATAACATATTTTTTTATACCCTATCCTAAGGTATATAAAGTTTGATACATAGGTGAAGAAGAAATAGAAATATTGAAGATAGACCACATAAAGTATATATGTATATAAATGATCAGCATCAGTAGCCGAGTCGATTGAGCCATGACCTTCCGCCCGTATGTCACCAGTTTTTGGGGCTTAAATTTTGAGCTAGGTTGATGAAATTTTGTATACGAGGTCCTTGGAGAAATAAGCACAACAAGTGTAAACATTTTTAAAATCCGCCCATTGCCACACCCACTTTTCGAAGAATATCACTTTTTTCAGTGAGGTGTTAAGATAGGTCAACTCCACGAGCTCCACGAGTCAACGGCTTCACCGTATTCATACAAATGAAAAGTAAACAATTACTTCAATTAATTCATGTTATTTATGTGGCATCAGCACTTCATGCTGAATCGTACACCTTTTCTTTTACCTTTTCTTGTCAGCAATATTTTGTACTTTACCTTTTCTTAGCAATATGTTGTCAGCAATAATTTGTACTTCATGTTTTTACCTTTATTAATCATATTTGTTAATTAGTGCTAATGCGGCAATTTATATGTATAAATAAGATGAAATAAATTTTATTTGCTACTTGCTTTTCGACAGTCAACTCAAGACTTTATTCATTTCATAGTTCCAAGTGGGTCTGCTTGGAAGCTGTCGCATTGTGGTATTCCAGTTTATGTACTAGGAATATCACTTGCAGACACGGTACAAGAACCGTGATCTGCTACGACCCCATACAGTAAAATAACTATATCATTTTTTGGTGACTTCGAGGTGAGCAAATCATAAACCACTTCAACTCAACACTGGCGAGCCCATCAAGGTCTTAAATTCAGATTAACAAGGGCGTCGACAGGGCCATACACTGTTACATATACATTATACATTTTTTAATATAATACATCGTATCCGATGGAGATGGAAGTATTTGCCCTAGTAGCAAAAATTACTAGCGGAAGAGCTTACCAGGCTTGCATCGAACACAAGAAAGAATGGCCCATCAAGAAAAACTGAAAAATATAAGGTGGATAGGTTGGAGACCATTGAAAAAATGTGGGATGAATTCCTAAAAAAACACATCGCCTCATAGGCACCATCAAGCCCGACACTCTACATGCAAGGAGACATGTTCGGAAGGGTGAAAGACAGCTACGAGCGTTTAAGGGCGTTACTGCTAACAATCGCAGTTACAGATGAGTGTGAAGAGGTGCAATATCAGATGCTGCTAAGCCATCGCCCGATTCCAGGAATTTACAAGAAGAAAACAATAATTCCGAGGCTAACACAAAGTCAGAAGCAATACTACCAGATTCATTTTTCCACATTGGAAAAACACTGGCAAGAAAAAGAGAGCCTGCATCATGCAATATGCGAGAGCTGTGATGACCCAATTGAAATAAATTACAACATGCAACAATTTATTGAAATTGAAGTCATTGAACAGTCTTGGTATCGACACAAGCAATTGGGATCCGTTACTCCTGCAGATCCTCATAAAAACACTGAATACGAACACACATGATGCATGGGAACAATCACTCCAGGATCCAATCATTGGGGACCTGCATGGCGATTGATCGGGAATCTACTGACTGTCCAAAAAATGGATTGGACCAGTAGCGCAACAATCAAGTTCGTAATGTGCTTGCTTTACCTCCTCGTGGTAGTGCCCGGCAACTACATGTATAAATCCTTATACACGTAGGCCAAAATTGCAAGTGCGAGATTTTCTAGGGTCTTATGCCAAGACTAAGTTACCTGGGCCAGCAATCCGCGTTACCGACATTTACGAAAGCTACGATACTGATAACACGTTGACGACCTTTGGATATTGTACCCGAACAAAGATTGGTTTCTGGAACGTGAAGACGCTCCTTGAGTCTCCGAGTGAAGGACCTCAGAACGCCAGATTCCTTCAACTAGAGCATGACTTCATGCGATATAAGCTGGAAATATTGAGAGTAAGCGAGATAAGATGGTAAGATGCGGGTGAGTACCATTCCCCAACGCGAAATACTGTACTATTCTACTCAGGAACACCAACAGGAAGGCCCGGTGGAAATAGAGTTGGACTGCTGTTAACACCTACAGCACGCGGAGTGCTGTTAACACCTACAGCACGTAGAGGCCTAATCTCCTGGCAGCCACACGGTGACAGGACTTTATCGGTCAGATTCCGGACGAGAGTACGTCGCGTTACCATTATACAGTGTTACGCACCCACGGGTGGTTCGTCTGAGAAAGATAAGGAGACCTTTTACAACCAGTTGGGAGCTCTTTCTGATGCAACACCCAACGGCGACATTGGCATTGGGATGGGGGACTTGAATGCCAAGGTAGGCAGCAAGAACGAAGGCTTCAAACATGTTATGGAACGGCACGGATTAAGCAATCGCAATGTGGCGAACGATTTCTTGACTTCTGCAACGCAAATCGTCTTGTAATAGGTGGCACCATGCTTAAGCACAATACCTGCCATAAAATCAGTTGGGTGTCAACTGACAGGCAAGCAACCTCCAACCAAATTGACCGTTTTGCCATCAGTCGCCGTTTTAGATGTAGTCTTCTAGATGTACGAAGCAGGCTAGGAGCTGACATGGGGTTGGTACGAGATCACCAGGTTCAACGTAAACCGACTGAGAGTTCCCACAGTGCACTAAGAACTAAGGGACCATCTCTCACGTGGAGTGGAAACAATCAGCAGCTCACTGCCCGCCACCTTCCAAGACCATTGGTGTGCTGTGAAAACTGTTTTCACATCAGGTGCTGAAAGGATTGTCGGTCGATCGCAGGGAAACCATAGGGAGAAGGATCAACGAACGCAAACACCTCGGATTGCAGCAGCTCCAGCAGCAGGGAGGATCGAGCAAGAGTCCATGTATCGCATGAAGATGAGAGAAGTGCAGCGTAGCGTGAGACGTGACAAGCGCAATTACATCAACGCGCTGACCACGCAAGCAGAAGGAGCAGCAGCAAGGTGCGACAGCAGAACCGTTTACAGAATCACCAAAGAGCTCATAGGTGGCCGAAGCTCTACTCAACAACCAGTGAAAGGCAACAAACGGTTCGTTGCTAGTATCGGATGAGGATCAACTGAAGAGATGGAAGGAGCATTTTGCTTCGGTTCTAAACCGAGTATTCGCCAGCAATATGTACGCAGAACCGTTTACAGAATCACCAAAGAGCTCATAGGTGGCCGAAGCTCTACTCAACACCCAGTGAAAGGCAACAGACGGTTCGTTGCTAGTATCGGATGAGGATCAACTGAAGAGATGGAAGGAGCATTTTGCTTCGGTTCTAAAGCGAGTATTCCCCACCAATATGCACCCAAGTCAAACTGAAGTGACCGTAGAAAGAAATTCCCGAATTCGCACCACAATCCCCAGTAAGGAAGAGATTATTACTGCGATCAAAGCACTGAAAACCAACAAGGCAGTAGGACTTGACAGAACTTTTTCACGCTGCGCCAACAGAATCGGCTGAGCTACTGTTCCCACTTGTCGGGAGAACATGGGAAGCCGAGAGTTTTCCGGATGAGTGGAAAAAGGGAATGATCATCAAGCTCCCTAAAAAGGGTAATCTAATGCAGTGCGAGAACGGGAGAGGTATCTGCGTGCTACCTGCTGTGGCCAAGATAATAGCTAAAATAATCTTGGAGCGAATCAAAGACCAGCTTGAAGACACACTCGACGCCGAACAGGCAGGTTTCCGATCTGGATCCTCCTGTGTCGACCACATGAACACCTTGTGGCTTATCATCGAGCTGTATGTTCACCTGCTGTTCATCGATTTTGAAAATTCGTTTGATAGTGTCAATCGGGAATTTATTTGGCATTCAGGATAAATTAATAGCAATTATTAAGGCTACATATGATGGGTCCACATGTCACGTCTTGCACAGAGGAAGACTGTCTGAGGAATTCGAAGTCCAAAGTGGGGTTCGACAAGGCTGCATAGTTTCACCAATACTGTTCTTATTGGTGATTAGCGGTGTGCTGAATGCAGCCTAATAAACAGAAAATGGAGGAGTTCGATGGACTCTTATAATTGAACTCAATCACTTCGACTACACCGATGATGTATGCCTTCTCTCACAGAATAATGGACCTTCACCAAATGACAGCCAAGGTGGATAGGGAAGCAGACGTCGTTGGGCCGAAAATCAACTCGGCAAAAACAAAAATGATCAACCTCCAGGAATTTACAAGAAGAAAACAATAATTCCGAGGCTAACACAAAGTCAGAAGCAATACTACCAGATTCATTTTTCAACATTGGAAAAACACTGTCAAGAAAAAGAGAGCCTGCATCATGCAATATGCGAGAGCTGCGATGACCCAATTGAAATAAATTACAACATGCAACAATTTATTGAAATTGAAGTCATTGAACAGTCTTGGTATCGACACAAGCAATTGGGAGCCGTTACTCCTGCAGATCCTCATAAAAAAACTGAATAGAAACACACATGATGCATGGGAACAATCACACCAGGATCCAATCATTGGGGACCTGCATGGCGATTGATCGGGAATCTACTGACTGTCCAAAAAATGGATTGGACCAGTAGCGCAACAATCAAGTTCGTAATGTAGTGCTTGTTTTACCTCCTCGGGGTAGTCCCCGGCAACTACATGTATAAATCCTTATACACGTAGGCCAAAATTGCAAGTGCGAGATTTTCTAGGGTCTTATGCCTAGACTAGGTAACCTGGGCCAGCAATCCGCGTTACCGACATTTACGAAAGCTACGATACTGATAACACGTTGACGACCTTTGGATATTGTACCCGAACAAAGATTGGTTTCTGGAACGTGAAGACGCTCCTTGAGTCTCAGAGTGAAGGACCTCAGAACGCCAGATTCCTTCAACTAGAGCATGACTTCATGTGATATAAGCTGGACATATTGAGAGTAAGCGAGATAAGATGGTAAGATGCGGGTGAGTACCATTCCCCAACTGTACGAAATACTGTACTATTCTACTCAGGAACACCAACAGGAAGGCCCGGTGGAAATAGAGTTGGACTGCTGTTAACACCTACAGCACGCGGAGTGCTGTTAACACCTACAGCACGCAGAGGCCTAATCTCCTGGCAGCCACACGGTGACAGGACTTTATTGGTCAGATTCCGGACGAGAGTACGTCGCGTTACCATTATACAGTGTTACGCACCCACGGGTGGTTCGTCTGAGAAAGATAAGGAGACCTTTTACAACCAGTTGGGAGCTCTTTCTGATGCAACACCTAAAGGCGACATTGGCATTGGGATGGGGGACTTGAATGCCAAGGTAGGCAGCAAGAACGAAGGCTTCAAACATGTTATGGAACGGCACGGATTAAGCAACCGCAATGCGGCGAACGATTTCTTGACTTCTGCAACGCAAATCGTCTTGTAATAGGTGGCACCATGCGTGAGCACAATACCTGCTATAAAATCAGTTGGGTGTCAACTGACAGGCAAGCAACCTCCAACCAAATTGACCGTTTTGCCATCAGTCGCCGTTTTAGAAGTAGTCTTCTAGATGTACGAAGCAGGCTAGGAGCTGACATGGGGTTGGTACGAGATCACCAGGTTCAACGTAAACCGACTGAGAGTTCCCACAGTGCACTAAGAACTAAGGGACCATCTCTCACGTGGAGTGGAAACAATCAGCAGCTCACTGCCCGCCACCTTCCAAGACCATTGGTGTGCTGTGAAAACTGTTTTCACATCAGGTGCTGAAAGGATTGTCGGTCGATCGCAGGGAAACCATAGGGAGAAGGATCAACGAACGCAAACACCTCGAATTGCAGCAGCTCCAGCAGCAGGGAGGATCGAGCAAGAGTCCATGTATCGCATGAAGATGAGAGAAGTGCAGCGTAGCGTGAGACGTGACAAGCGCAATAACATCAACGCGCTGACCACGCAAGCAGAAGGAGCAGCAGCAAGGTGCGACAGCAGAACCGTTTACAGAATCACCAAAGAGCTCATAGGTGGCCGAAGCTCTACTCAACAACCAGTGAAAGGCAACAAACGGTTCGTTGCTAGTATCGGATGAGGATCAACTGAAGAGATGGAAGGAGCATTTTGCTTCGGTTCTAAACCGAGTATTCGCCAGCAATATGCACGCAGAACCGTTTACAGAATCACCAAAGAGCTCATAGGTGGCCGAAGCTCTACTCAACACCCAGTGAAAGGCAACAGACGGTTCGTTGCTAGTATCGGATGAGGATCAACTGAAGAGATGGAAGGAGCATTTTGCTTCGGTTCTAAAGCGAGTATTCCCCACCAATATGCACCCAAGTCAAACTGAAGTGACCGTAGAAAGAAATTCCCGAATTCGCACCACAATCCCCAGTAAGGAAGAGATTATTACTGCGATCAAAGCACTGAAAACCAACAAGGCAGTAGGACTTGACGGAACTTTTTCACGCTGCGCCAACAGAATCGGCTGAGTTACTGTTCCCACTTGTCGGGAGAACATGGGAAGCCGAGAGTTTTCCGGATGAGTGGAAAAAGGGAAAGATCATCAAGCTCCCTAAAAAGGGTAATCTAATGCAGTGCGAGAACGGGAGAGGTATCTGCGTGCTACCTGCTGTGGCCAAGATAATAGCTAAAATAATCTTGGAGTGAATCAAAGACCAGCTTGAAGACACACTCGACGCCGAACAGGCAGGTTTCCGATCTGGATCCTCCTGTGTCGACCACATGAACACCTTGTGGCTTATCATCGAGCTGTATGTTCACCTGCTGTTCATCGATTTTGAAAATTCGTTTGATAGTGTCAATCGGGAATTTATTTGGCATTCCGGATAAATTAATAGCAATTATTAAGGCTACATATGATGGGTCCACATGTCACGTCTTGCACAGAGGAAGACTGTCTGAGGAATTCGAAGTCCAAAGTGGGGTTCGACAAGGCTGCATAGTTTCACCAATACTGTTCTTATTGGTGATTAGCGGTGTGCTGAATGCAGCCTAATAAACAGAAAATGGAGGAGTTCGATGGACTCTTATAATTGAACTCAATCACTTCGACTACACCGATGATGTATGCCTTCTCTCACAGAATAATGGACCTTCACCAAATGACAGCCAAGGTGGATAGGGAAGCAGACGTCGTTGGGCCGAAAATCAACTCGGCAAAAACAAAAATGATCAACCTCCAGGAATTTACAAGAAGAAAACAATAATTCCGAGGCTAACACAAAGTCAGAAGCAATACTACCAGATTCATTTTTCAACATTGGAAAAACACTGTCAAGAAAAAGAGAGCCTGCATCATGCAATATGCGAGAGCTGCGATGACCCAATTGAAATAAATTACAACATGCAACAATTTATTGAAATTGAAGTCATTGAACAGTCTTGGTATCGACACAAGCAATTGGGAGCCGTTACTCCTGCAGATCCTCATAAAAACACTGAATAGGAACACACATGATGCATGGGAACAATCACACCAGGATCCAATCATTGGGGACCTGCATGGCGATTGATCGGGAATCTACTGACTGTCCAAAAAATGGATTGGACCAGTAGCGCAACAATCAAGTTCGTAATGTAGTGCTTGTTTTACCTCCTCGTGGTAGTCCCCGGCAACTACATGTATAAATCCTTATACACGTAGGCCAAAATTGCAAGTGCGAGATTTTCTGGGGTCTTATGCCTAGACTAGGTAACCTGGGCCAGCAATCCGCGTTACCGACATTTACGAAAGCTACGATACTGATAATACGTTGACGACCTTTGGATATTGTACCCGAACAAAGATTGGTTTCTGGAACGTGAAGACGCTCCTTGAGTCTCAGAGTGAAGGACCTCAGAACGCCAGATTCCTTCAACTAGAGCATGACTTCATGCGATATAAGCTGGACATATTGAGAGTAAGCGAGATAAGATGGTAAGATGCGGGTGAGTACCATTCCCCAACTGTACGAAATACTGTACTATTCTACTCAGGAACACCAACAGGAAGGCCCGGTGGAAATAGAGTTGGACTGCTGTTAACACCTACAGCACGCGGAGTGCTGTTAACACCTACAGCACGCAGAGGCCTAATCTCCTGGCAGCCACACGGTGACAGGACTTTATCGGTCAGATTCCGGACGAGAGTACGTCGCGTTACCATTATACAGTGTTACGCACCCACGGGTGGTTCGTCTGAGAAAGATAAGGAGACCTTTTACAACCAGTTGGGAGCTCTTTCTGATGCAACACCTAAAGGCGACATTGGCATTGGGATGGGGGACTTGAATGCCAAGGTAGGCAGCAAGAACGAAGGCTTCAAACATGTTATGGAACGGCACGGATTAAGCAATCGCAATGTGGCGAACGATTTCTTGACTTCTGCAACGCAAATCGTCTTGTAATAGGTGGCACCATGCTTGAGCACAATACCTGCCATAAAATCAGTTGGGTGTCAACTGACAGGCAAGCAACCTCCAACCAAATTGACCGTTTTGCCATCAGTCGCCGTTTTAGAAGTAGTCTTCTAGATGTACGAAGCAGGCTAGGAGCTGACATGGGGTTGGTACGAGATCACCAGGTTCAACGTAAACCGACTGAGAGTTCCCACTGTGCACTAAGAACTAAGGGACCATCTCTCACGTGGAGTGGAAACAATCAGCAGCTCAGTGCCCGCCACCTTCCAAGACCATTGGTGTGCTGTGAAAACTGTTTTCACATCAGGTGCTGAAAGGATTGTCGGTCGATCGCAGGGAAACCATAGGGAGAAGGATCAACGAACGCAAACACCTCGAATTGCAGCAGCTCCAGCAGCAGGGAGGATCGAGCAAGAGTCCATGTATCGCATGAAGATGAGAGAAGTGCAGCGTAGCGTGAGACGTGACAAGCGCAATTACATCAACGCGCTGGCCACGCAAGCAGAAGGAGCAACAGCAAGGTGCGACAGCAGAACCGTTTACAGAATCACCAAAGAGCTCATAGGTGGCCGAATCTCTACTCAACAACCAGTGAAAGGCAACAGACGGTTCGTTGCTAGTATCGGATGAGGATCAACTGAAGAGATGGAAGGAGCATTTTGCTTCGGTTCTAAAGCGAGTATTCCCCACCAATATGCACCTAAATCAAACTGAAGTGACCGTAGAAAGAAATTCCCGAATTCGCACCACAATCCCCAGTAAGGAAGAGATTATTACTGCGATCAAAGCACTGAAAACCAACAAGGCAGTAGGACTTGACGGAACTTTTTCACGCTGCGCCAACAGAATCGGCTGAGCTACTGTTCCCACTTGTCGGGAGAACATGGGAAGCCGAGGGTTTTCCGGATGAGTGGAAAAAGGGAATGATCATCAAGCTCCCTAAAAAGGGTAATCTAATGCAGTGCGAGAACGGGAGAGGTATCTGCGTGCTGCCTGCTGTGGCCAAGATAATAGCTAAAATAATCTTGGAGCGAATCAATGACCAGCTTGAAGACACACTCTACGTCAAACAGGCAGGTTTCCAATCTGGATCCTCCTGTGTCGACCACATGAACACCTTGTGGATTATCATCGAGCTGTATGTTCACCTGCTGTTCATCGATTTTGAAAATTAATTTGATAGTGTCAATCGGGAATTTATTTCCGGATAAATTAATAGCAATTATTAAGGCTACTATGATGGGTCCACATGTCACGTCTTGCACAGAGGAAGACTGTCTGAGGAATTCGAAGTCCAAAGTGGGGTTCGACAAGGCTGCATAGTTTCACCAATACTGTTCTTATTGGTGATTAGCGGTGTGCTGAATGCAGCCTAATAAACAGAAAATGGAGGAGTTCGATAGACTCTTATAATTGAACTCAATCACTTCGACTACACCGATGATGTATGCCTTCTGTCTCACAGAATAATGGACCTTCACCAAATGACAGCCAAGATGGAGAGGGAAGCAGACGTCGTTGGGCTGAAAATCAACTCGGCAAAAACAAAAATTATCAACCTCCAGGAATTTACAGGAAGAAAACAATAATTCCGAGGCTAACACAAAGTCAGAAGCAATAATACCAGATTCATTTTTCAACATTGGAAAAACACTGGCAAGTAAAAGAGAGCCTGCATCATGCAATATGCGAGAGCTGCGATGACCCAATTGAAATAAATTACAACATGCAACAATTTATTGAAATTGAAGTCATTGAACAGTCTTGGTATCGACACAAGCAATTGGGATCCGTTACTCCTGCAGATCCTCATAAAAAAACTGAATAGGAACACACATGATGCATGGGAACAATCACTCCAGGATCCAATCATTGGGGACCTGCATGGCGATTGATCGGGAATCTACTGACTGTCCAAAAAATGGATTGGACCAGTAGCGCAACAATCAAGTTCGTAATGTAGTGCGTGCTTTACCTCTTCGTGGTAGTGCCCGGCAACTACATGTATAAATCCTTATACACGTAGGCCAAAATTGCAAGTGCGAGATTTTCTAGGGTCTTATGCCTAGACTAGGTAACCTGTGCCAGCAATCCGCGTTACCGAAATTTACGAAAGCTACGATACTGATAACACGTTGACGACCTTTGGATATTGTACCCGAACAAAGATTGGTTTCTGGAACGTGAAGACGCTCCTTGAGTCTCAGAGTGAAGGACCTCAGAACGCCAGATTCCTTCAACTAGAGCATGACTTCATACGATATTAGCTGGACATATTGAGACTAAGCGAGATAAGATGGTTAGATGCGGGTGAGTACCAATCCCCAACGCGTAACACTGTACTACTCTACTCAAGAACACCAACAGGAAGGACCCGTGGAAATGGAGTTGGACTGCTGTTAACACCTACAGCACGCGGAGTGCTGTTAACACCTACAGCACGCAGAGGCCTAATCTTCTGGCAGCCACACGGTGACAGGACTTTATCGGTCAGATTCCGGACGAGAGTACGTCGCATCACCATTATACAGTGTTACGCACCCACGGGTGGTTCGTCTGAGAAAGATAAGGAGACCTTTTACAACCAGTTGGGAGCTCTTTCTGATGCAACACCCTACGGCGACATTGTCATTGGGATGGGGGACTTGAATGCCAAGGTAGGCAGCGAGAACGAAGGCTTCAAACATGTTATGGTTAGAACTTGTATCGTTGCTAGGAAAAATCTTCACGTACTAATGCTCTCCCATTACAACTCAGGTGATCAGACAGTGGAGGTAAATGGAAAGGACAACACCTACACCAATTAAGTTAAGAATATTTATATTTTTTGCCTAGTTTTCGATCACGTAATATACACAATATTATCTGATTCATCACAGCACAGCATAGTTGAAGCTTACGCGAACCATGCTTAATTGCATTGATTCTAATTCAATTTTTACTTCTGCTGAGTTGACTCAGAAAAAAAATAAAAATTTTGTGTTTTTTTTCTACTATGTAAAAAGCCAGAATTTTTGTTAATCTGCAAAAAATTTTGAGATCTTGGTATGGGGCCCTAGACTTTTGGTATGTAACAATGTGTTAGACGTAAAAAAATGAGTAAAATAAAGGTGATGCTTTGTGGTTCGATTTGTAAAGGTGTATTTTTAAGGATTTCCTAAGTCCCGTAGACTTTTAGTTGAGTTTCGGGCTTGTCCGAGTTTTTTTTTTTTGTGACATTTAAATCTGCGTGATGTGTATTTTGTATTTCCTGCTACTTTTCGTGGTATTTGGATTTTTTTATGATGTCTTCGGTTTATACATTTTTGTTTTGTTTTAGGATATCAAAGTTGTCGTAGACAAGTCAAAATCGCCCCTAAAAAGTGGGCGTGGCCATACATAATGTATTGAAGATTTGTAGAATAAGTAAAGATCTACATATTTGCTAAGGAAAGTTTTCACGTATTTTTTGTGAAATCAGTAAAAAACGTCTCGATTTGGTACGTGGTAGCAGGTAAAAAGGCAAAAGTGAACACGTTTGCAGCAACTTGAATTTCCGTTATCTGGGAAAATGGTATCCAGATAAGCAAGCAGTCATGAGTTTTTTTTTGTCAAACACTCATTGCTTTCATTCAGTGTGTCTGCAGCAGTACCAATAGCGAATTTTCTGTGTCCGAACAAAATTAATTTAAAAGTTCTTTCAAACGGAGAAGTAACCAGTGAAAAATGCTACAATTCGCCTGGAGCGGATCGTATGATACCCTATCCCTATCTTTTTTGGTCGTTTCAGTGGGCGGTGGAAAATGTATTTACAAAATATTATACTTTGCCCTATAAACTAATATTTTTACTCGAAAATTAATTTTTGAGGTAAACGCCCCTAAAAAGTGGGCGTGGCCATATACAATGTATAGACGATTTGTAGGTTAAGTGAATATCTACATATTTGCTCAAGTAAGTTTTTTCGAGTTTCATATGAAAATAGTGAAAAAAGTGTATTTTTTGAAAAGTGGGCGTGTCAGTGGGCGGATTTTCAAAATTTTTACACTTGTATTGCTTACTTTTCCGAAGACCTCGTATACAAAATTTCATCAACCTAGCTTAAAATTTAAGGCCCAAAAACTGGTGACATACGGACGGACGGACGGACATAGCTCAATCGACTCGGCTAGTGATGCTGATCATTTATATATATACTTTATTGGGTCTATCTGTAATATTTCTCTATGTTACAAACTATGTATCAAACTTAATATACCCTTAGGATAGGGTATAAAAATATGGAAAATAATGAAGCAGCTGGCAGTAAATACTATTATCATAGCCAACTTTTGAACTGCTTGTGATAATAATTATAACATAACGGAAACTATTTTGTATAGACACAAAGTGCTAAAAAGTACCACGGAGTCCAACTATAAAACTACTTCTATTTAATTTAATTGCAATCTTTCAGTTCAATATAATGTAAAAATTACACGCCAATTTGTGCCATAACATATTTTTTTTTCTTTTTTTATGGTGACACTTCAGGTGCCCAAAAGGGCCATTTATTTCTCGAGAAGATTTTATTTTATATGTGAAACGGACTTTTTAAATCTACTATATCGGATTTTACGAATGAAATTTCAAAATAAGTGTCTTCAAAGCTTTTAATATTGAGCCTCACAGATAAAGAATCGCAAAAAGTGTCACACATACACAAAAACTTTTGTGTCACGGATTTTTAAGAAGTGGGAGATAAGAAAACGTACGATTTAAAGAATTTAAAATACCTGTGCTAATGACTGAAGTAATAGCAAAAAAAATCAACGAGGGAGGCCTGAAAAAAAAACTAAGGAAAGTGGGGTTTAAAGATAAAAAACGAAAAACTCAAAATCGTATGAATAGGCCCTCAGAACAACTGTCATTCGATGTGGAATATAAGTTAAAAGAGGAGTTGCTACTTCACCCACAAGCTTAAAACAACTGAGTACTCATAATACAGAAAAAATGGTGCCGTATACCCCAGATGAAGCTTTATCGTTAATTGCTGATTTAAAATTAACGAAACATCATTACAAACATCTACAGAAAAGTGCAAAAGACAGAAATGCAACCTACGACTCCATTCTGGAAGCAAAAAGGCGTAGTTATCCACCTAGTTCTTCAATTAAAATAAGAGGAACATTATGTAAAATTGATCTACGGGAATTACTGGACTATACACCGAATTTCGGTTGTACAAGGTGACATATTTGATTTTCGATGTGATGCATCCGCAAGCAATTCCGACACACTACCGACTTGTGTTATGCCTCTGGAAATCAAGAAGAAAAGTGAAAAAGAATCTACAACAATATGGATAAATTCCAGAACATCATCACTACGATACTGTCGTCCAGTTCGTTTTGATTTTGCAAAAGACATTACCATCGCAGAGTTTGATCGAATGGAGCTAGAAATAAATGCTTTACAGCCCACTTACTTACGTGTCTAATTCACACGTTATTCAAAACAATGGTTGATGGTAAAACGTGCAAGCAGTAATCAAAAATAGAGCTAGCTCAGTTTGCTATATTTGTAAAGCATCTCAAAAAGAAATGAATAACATGACTAATGTTTAAAAAACGATTAATGGAAGCATTGCTACATATAGCATACATATAAACTTTTTACGAAAAGTTTTCAGGAGATGCGGCCAAGAATATGGTAAACGACAAAAAACATATCTACAAAACCAGATAAGATCTGAACTCGGTACATTAGTCGATATTCCAAAACAAGGTGGTGGCAACACATACTCAAAAACCGCCAGAATAATTCAAATTGATCGTTGAACAGTTCAAAATAATAAAAAAAACCTATATCATCTGGTTTAAGAATCGACGAAGCCAAACTCCGTTAATACAATTTGGATACCGCTAAAGTATTTGTCGATAAATATAAGTGGTATAGAATGCCAGTGAGCGTTCACAAAATCTTGCTTCATGGGGCCGATATTCCAATACCTACTGGAACGAGGACGTATTAGCTCGCCCCACCAATACCAATACTGATGTGTTACATAATTTGCTCATTTCATCTGACCCAAGATCATCGATAAGATGGTAGATGACCTAACCAGCAAACTCAAGTGCTCGTGCGGGAGGGCCTGTCCTGTTAGGCGCACAAGCGATAGAAAGCTCCACCCTGGTGGAATTCGAAAATAGCAGAACTCGTGGGTATCTCAAGATATAGCTGGTATCTCGTTAAAGAGGGAGCTATTGAATGGTCAGCACACTGAGAAAACGTCAAACTTCACAAGAAAAACTCTTGGGAAAGTTTTTGCAGCTCTACCAAGTGCACCATAGAGGAATCTAACCCGAGGAAGGTTCTTACACACCCTTATGCCAAGCAACATTGAAACCGAAACAATCGACAAGATAATTGACGATCAGAAAATCCTATTGGCAATCAAATAGTTTGCACCTTATAATGCTCCCGGTATGGACGAGATACATCGGGGGAACAGTCGGGGGAATATATCATTCATTGGTTCAAGCATCTGTGGATGGTGTCTTAGAATGTCATGTTCCTAAGGCGTGGCGAGAAATAAGGGTGGTCTTCATATCAGAAACGGGTAAGATAAGTCACACCAAAGCCAAAGACTACTGACCAATAAGGTTGTCCTCCTTCTTATTGAAAACTCTGGATTTAATAGATATGTACGTCAAAGATGAGATCTGAGGTAACTATCAATCGAAATCTCACAATGCATACATAAAAGTGGTTTCTACTATAGAAAACTCTCTTCAAGGTAAGGAATACACATTAAGTGCATTTCTTGACATTGAAGGGGCATTTAACAATGTGAGTACTGAAGCAATAGTTAGCAGCCTGCATAGAAACTTTATACGACACGCATAATTAACTACTCTATATGGTATGCTGCACAGGGTGGAATCTTAACGCCAATTCTTAAGTAATGGTTTTAACGTAGCATACTATGCTAATGATGTTGCCATTCTGGTATCTGGAAATCAGTGAAGGACTCAATTACGCGCTCCTTCTGGTAAATAACTGGATCAAGGGAAGATTACTGGGGATATCAGAATACAAATATCTAAGTATGAATAGCATTGATGTGATATCTCAGAAAACAGGAAAGTATCTCGGCGTAATATTGGATTCAAGTTGAATTGGAAAGAATATATAGGTAATCGAATCAAGAAGGCCTACGATGCAATATATGCATATAGCCTTTGGGAAGACATGGGGATTTAAACCTATGGTTGGATACTGGTTATACACTGCGGTTGTAAGACCCATCTTAACCTATGGTTCAACTGTACGAAATCGCTTGAGGAGAAATATCACCATGAAAATTCTACAAAGATTCAACTGGAAGGATGTCTCGATGGGATCGATGAGATCAACACCAACAGCGGCACTGGAAGCAATACTGAATCTTCTTCGATTTAATATTCACTGCGGCAGCTTGGCGGCTACGAATGCACAGAGAGTACAGGCAGCTGGTCTACGGACGGCGAAGCCATTTGGTCATGTATCAATCTTGAACCGATGGAATTTATCGAGACTCCGGGCGGAAACGGACTATTATATCATATCACTTACAAACTGTGAGCTGAGATTTTCTATCAGGATTCACAGATGGGAGGAATGGGGTATTGGTACGATCTGTGCCGAAAATGAACCCTCCAACTATATCGACGGATCCAAATTTGATGTAGGTACTGGTGCCCGGATCTAGTGCGACTCCCAAAATATAAATCGATTCTTCAGACTCAGGGACAGTTGAAGTGTCTACCAGGCTGAAGTTGCTCATAAAACTAGGTCTGTTGAAGTTGTAAGGACGAAGAGGAAATAGAGTCCATTCGTGTGAATGCCCAGCATTGGCCGTAAAAAGGAAAGATACTATAGGGAGTTATGATTTTTGTAGGTTGTCTCATTTTTAGTTGAATGAACTGTACATATCGATGCAAGTAAAAATTGTAAGTGTAAGCGAATAAAGAAAATATTTCAAAACCTAAACCTAAACCTTAAATATCACATATATGTATGTATATACATAACTAAAAATAGATAATTTGTTCCAAATTCACGTCTCTCGCAAACCACTTACATGCAGTCAATTTCACTTGATTAGAAGCATCACTCAGTCTGGTATCAAAATAAAGCTGTTGTGCTGTTATAACTGAACAAATTTTCTATAAAAAAATAGTATTGAATTTTTGGAAAAAATGTTTTTAAAATTGATGCATAAATTTAAACGCCATTTTTTATTAAACATTAAATCTTGCCCACATTTCGATTTTCATGAAAATCCATTGAGTTTTAGCCGAGAAATAGCCATATTTCTAAAACCAGTTAATAAGAAAAGTACCGTTATACGTATTTTTAGCCAAAAACGGGGTACGCCATATATATATATAATATTATAGTATTTCTCTAGACTAACTCAAATATGAAATTTAATCAAAATCGTTGGAGCCATTTTCGAGAAAATCGTGCTTTTGTGAAATTGGCCCTAAGTAAAGTACCGTTAATAAAAGGCTAGAACGAAAATTCCAATTTCGCCTCGAATTACGACCCTACAGAGCTCAGATATGAATTTTGAAGCAAATCTCCTCATGGGTATAATTGATCAATTATTTAAAATAGCTGATTTTTTATAGTCTTGTTTAAATAGAGTTTTTTTGGTGGGTGCCGTGGCTCAGTGGTTAGTACTGCGCAAGGGGTTCTAAGTTTGAATCCAGAAAAATACCACCAAAAGTTTGTTCACAGCCCCACCTCTTCCGATTGTCTGACAAACATTCAAGGTTATAACTGTCATGAGAAAGCTTCTCAAACCCACTGCCCTTCGGATACGTCATAAAACTGTAGGTCCCTTCTGTACGTATAGAAATGTAATCACGAACAATATGTAAAGATGTGAGAAGCTAGGCCTTGGCCCTCTCTGGGCCGCTTACGGCCTAATATTTACTTATATATTTTTTTTAAATAGAGTTATGTTTATTCGATGTTCACCACATACCCTACCAAAATGTTTGTTTTGCATACGCTACCAAAATACCAAAAAAAGTCTTCTCATATGTATTTATTTTGCAACTACATAGCTATCAAGCAAAGGTGTTTCTGTAACGCTAGCACACCGAATCCACGTACAATGGTAAAAAGCACAGAATTCTTACACTGATAATCTATAGCACTTGGTGTGTCAACCCAACCCAACTGACCCAACTTAACAAAATGTCATTTTTATATAAACGCCCAAGTCACTGTTGGTTAATTTTCAGATTTAGACTTATTTTTTGAAGTCCTGAGTTAAAATACCACGTTTTTATACAAAGTTGGTAATAACGGTACTTTATTTATAGCCAACTTAATAAAGCTATTTTTCTAAAATTTTATATTAGTTGGTAATAACGGTGCTTTATTTATAGCCAACTTAAGAAAGTTTTTTTCTAAAAATTTATATTAGTATATCGTTGGTTTTATGGATCTTAACTGCACAAAAAACTTATAGATATAGGTGCAAGTTTGTACTACCCAGTCGTGCACTTTATATATTTGTGGATTGATTTTCTTCGGTTCACTGATATGGAGAGAACACCCAAATGAATGCATTTTGTTGTTTTGATTGCGAATGATTTCTATTGCCATTCAAAAAAAATGCAAAGGAGGAACGATGGGAAGTGCGTTTGATAAACGTCTTGGCCGTTTATATGAAAATGTCATTTTGTTAAGTTGAGTCTAATTAAGGTTCGGCTATTAGACTTATTGGCCGAAAATATGGAATGCAGCCTTCTATGACTATGAATCTAGTCTACGTATGCAATTTAAAGAAAATCGTTAGTCCTTTTGGAGATAAATAGTTTGCTAAGGCTATACGTAAAGTACCTTTAATAAAAAAAAGGCCAAAAACGTGGTACGCCATTTTATAGGACCGTATCAAAGTAATATAAATATGAAATTTTAGCGAAATCCTTAAAGCCGTTTACGAGAAAAAGGTCATATTGTTAAGTTGGATGTAAGCAAAGTACCATCATTAACAATTTTGGCCAAAAATTTGGTACGCCATTATATAGAACTTTACTAAGCTAGTTTAAATATGAAATTCAAAGAAATTAGTTGGAGCCGTCTTCAAGCAATTTGTCTAAAATCCCTAAATTCTTAAAGAAGAACCGTTATTACCACTTTTGGCCAAAATTTGTTTTAGCCATTTTATAGAATTCGCGATTTTTAATCTACTGTGAGCACTTTAATAAAATCGTTCTATCCGTTTTCAAGAAAATCGTCTTTTAGCCAAATTGACCATAACTACTAAACAAAATGGCCAAAATGTGGTACCTCATTTTTTGGCATGCATTTGTACGTAGAAAAGACGTGTGTAAAATATATGTAGTAACTAATAAATAAAAATAAAAGAAAGGCTTATTTTACGTAAATTTAATATAGTTCTTTGTATTTTATTGATTAATTTCGACAAAAAGCATTCGATCCTAACAATTCAGAAGTAGGATATTGATCATCATGCAATCAGAAATAATTGAATTAAAAAAGAAACTCACTGCTGAACAAATGCGTTTATGGCTAGACACAATGGGAAAAAAAACAACGGGGAATGAAGACCAATTGATGATTCGTCTTTTCGAAATCACAGCGGAACAACGCGAAAAGTGTTCCCCAATCAGAGTAATGAGTAGGGACACTCTCGACCGTTTTCCTTATCAGTACTTCTCACTAAGTTACACAGATATGAGAAGTAGATGGATATAAGAAGCGTTGTAGGGAGAGAGAGATAGCGATATGACGCACAGCTGATAAGCGTTGGAGTCAATACCAATCACAACCTCTATTGAAAATCAGTGTGACCTATTGCCATAAAAAAACTAGGAAATTTGGAGTCAAATTATTTTTATTGTTTTAAGGCCGAACATCCGGTTTTATTATTTTTATGGAGGTTTTTTTTTTTTTTTTTTTTTTTTTTTTATAATTTGCGCGCACCAAAGGGGATATGAATACCCTTATACTGATGATTCAGGGCGCGGGCGTTTAGGAAAAGGGAAAAGAGGAACAGAGGAGGTACCTGTGCACGTTGGCTTTAAATCCTTGAAGGCCATAACGGTGAGGAAACACAGAGCCTGGAAGTTCATTCCACATACGTGTTGTTCGGCTAATGAAAGAATCTCTGTACTTGACAGTACGTCCGAAGTTGGGCTTGAGGGTGAACTGATGTGCATTCGAGGCGTGACGCGTATTGCGGGTGAAATTTTGAAGGGGAGGAATGCAGTTGGCTATTTCGCTGGAGCATTTTTTGTGGTAAAAGCGATAAAATAATGAGAGACATGAGACATTTCTCCGATGTTCGAGTGAAGCTATGGAGTTCACAATGTTACTGTCACCTATAAGCTTTAACGCACGCTTCTGGATCCTATCTAGTAAGTGCAAAATGGTCTTGGGTGCACCTGACCAGATGTGGGCGTTGTACTCCAGTTTTGGGCGGATGTATGCCTTATAGATTGAGGCCAAATCAGTCGGGGTGAAGTATTTCTTGCACCGTTTAAGGAATCCTAGACATTTTGCTGCATTTTTGGCGACCTCGAATATGTGATTGTTCCATCGGAGATGGTTATTGATACACATACCGAGGATGGCAAGTCTTTCGGTTTCTGCGATGCAAGTACCATTCATGGATAATGGTTGTGAGGTTTGGTTACGCTTGAGTGACAGGAGACAGCATTGTGTTTTGGATGCATTAAATTCTACTCTGTTGGTTAAACCCCATTTGATTATGCTGTCAAGATCGGAATTTAATGAGTTTAGCATACGTTGCCGTTCCTCTTCTACGGCCGAAGAGCAGGGACGTGAGTTGGGGAACGAATATGAAAAACTGAGGGTACTGTCATCAGCGAAGGAATGAATTGGATTAGAGGTAGAAGACAAAAGGTCATTTATAAAAATAAGAAAGAGAGTTGGAGACAGAACTGAGCCCTGGGGGACGCCAGCATTTATGTGGTGAATAGCAGATTTGAAGCCATCCAATACAACTTGTATTGAACGCCCCGAAAGGTAATTTCTAATCCATTGAAGAAGAGACTCGTCGATACCATATGCACGCATTTTCGACAAAAGAGCCTGATGCCAAACTCTGTCAAATGCTTTTGAAATATCAAGCGCAACTATCTTTGTTTCGCCAAAGTGGTGGAGAGATTGGTTCCACTTTTCGGTGAGATATGCCATCAAGTCACCAGTGGACCTGTTGCTACGAAAACCATACTGTCGGTCATTAAGGAGTTTTCGTGAATCGAGATATTTCATAAGCTGACGATTTATCAGCGTTTCCATGACCTTAGAAAGAAGGGACGTAAGTGCAATGGGTCGGTAGTTGGATGGAGAGGAAGATTCGCCTTTTTTAGGGACAGGCTGGACAAATGCTGTTTTCCATCTACTCGGAAAGAGGCCAGAATAGTAGGACAGACAGAAAAGCTTACGCAGAGGTTTTGCCAGCGTGGAAGAACACCTCTTCAGAACTATAGGGGGAATACCGTCTGGACCAGCGGATTTGTGTATGTTTAAACCTTTGAGGACTCCTGCGACTGTGCGAGTGCGAAAGTGGATTTGTCCCATAGAAAATTCGACGCTCTCGAGCACAGGGACAGACAAAGCACTATCTTGCAGGCTGGAGTTCGCTGCGAATTGTGCAGCAAGCAGATTGACTTTGTCTTGGGAGCTGACAACTGGAGTGTCATTGTAAATGAGTGTGGGGATGGCAGATGAGGCAGAGTTTTTAATGTTTTTGACGAACGACCAAAAATTCTTACTACCTTTGGGACACTGTAGAATTTTTTGCCTCAATTTTTGGTCGTATAGGAATTTTACACGTAAAATATGGGCATTGCAGTCTTTTCTGGCTTGTTTAAACTTTTTTCGGTTTTCCTCAGATTTGTTGGCTTTATAAGCACGAAAACTTACTTCTTTCAACCTGATAGCCTCTTTACAGCTCTGGTCGAACCATGAGTTTGACTTAGGCTTGATGCTCTTTATTCTGTTAGGAATAAAGTCATGCATACCTAAGAGAATCGTGTCGGTGATCATATCAGCGGCGGCATCCACGTCACTATCGAGGAAGCATAGTGACCAGTTAAAACTCCTAAAGAAGTTATTAAGGCCGTCCCAGTCGGCTTTCTCGTAGCGCCATACTTTTCTTTTGGGAGTTTGCTCTTTAACTGAGTGGTCGGAGTACGAGAATTTAGCTGATATGATGTGATGGTCAGACCGGCCTAAGGGCGCTAATACATCAATGGTGTATTTATCAGGGTGTGAAGTAAGAAACAAGTCCAATGTGTTGGCGGAGTGACTTACAATGTCCGGAATGCGTGTTGGCTCATTTACAAGCTGAGTCAAGTTGTTAATCTCAGCGAAAAGTTCAACATACCTCCCTTCGGGTGTTGTCTGGCCAGAGTGTCGAAGCCAATCCGAATTGTGTATATTGAAATCGCCCGCAATTACGATTTCAGTATGAGGATATAAGGAGACAATTCGAGTGATGGAGTCGGACAGCGCATCAAACTCATGAAAGGTTGAGTTGCTGTCCGCACTAGGGCTTCTGTAAATGAAACAATAGTGAATAATTTGCTTACGGACGGTGAATTTTAGCCATTTGAAGTTAAATTCCGAATTGGAACAGTGGCCATACTGTGATGGAATTTGGTAAGCAACATCACTACGGATATAAATGGCGAGGCCGCGATGTGGAAAGAATAGTGGCACTAAGCTATAACCAGGCAGTTGCAAGTCGGAAGATTCTTCTACTACCTGAGTTTCGCTAAGCGCCAAAACAGCTGGTTTGTGGGAATGGGCATGGACGTACAGGTCAAAGAAATTCTTTCTAAGCCCACGAATGTTGGTGAAATCAACCCTAAATTCCCTCACCATTAAAACATTAAAACACAAAAAGACACAACTCTGACGTTACTAAGCGCAGCCGTGAAGTGTAGATCCTAGAATTGTTTTCCACAAAAAACTGCCGCCGGTGTTATGCCCAAACGACAGTCAGCTGTGGTCCGCTATTCGGATAAACACTCACGACCCGCTATCCATCAGATGTTACGCACTCTCAATCTTCGCAGCTGTAAGCATGAAGAGATCATGCAGCAGTTACGGACACCAAGAAGCGCAACAGCAAGTGAGTGGGGGTGGGAAAGATGGGATGCCCGACACTGATTATTTTTTTTTTTTTTTTTAACACTGCACTTTCACTGAGGTGTGTTAGGCGCGCGCGGTTGGTGTTTTTTTTTTTTTTTTTTGTTGTATTTAGCAGAATTTTCTTTTTACAATTTTTAGTTGTGTATTGTGATAGACTGATTATTTATTTGTTTCACTATTGTTAGTTTGTTTATTTTTATTGTTTTTTATATGATTGTTTTTTTTTTTTTTTTTTTTAATGTGTAGGGTGTTGGAAGTAAATAGATATATAAATAAATAAAAAGAAGACTGCGGCGGAATAAACGCGTGCACCCACGACGCCAGGCAACAGGCAACCCAACTAATGAAATTGGTCAAAGGAAATAAGAAACACTTGTTTTCATATTTTAGATGTAAAAGGGTTCATACTTAGTTTTAAATAGTGGAAAAGCCAATCATAAAAAAATAGGTATAGAAAAATTTTCTTCTTTTCAGCAGGTCACACTGACTAAAACGTAGAGATACACACAACGATTACACCTTACATGAGCTACTTCGACATATTCGAAGCTCAGGTCTGTAAGGATTTCCATGACTTCATCAGGGTTATGGAATAGAGATGGTGGCGGATGAACCCTAAATGGGTCAACGGCAGCGCTCGCACCTCCGAAATGAGCTACTGATGTCGGTCTCCCAGATTAGCCCTGGGTCCTAGGGGCTAAAACCCATGGAACTGGCCCTCCAGGTTGGGTGTTGTGTCATCGGGGTTACTTTCCTACCACATAAAAAGTACCATAGTTATGAGAGAGACATCCGCCTCGGATAACAATAACGATCCCCCTCATTTGGCAAATCGACCCGGAACGTCCACGGACTATGACCTATGAGTATGCACCTGGAATGTACAAACTCTGTACACTCCGGGTGCAGCTCAAAAACTTGAATCTGTCCTCTCGCAGTACAAGGCAGATATTACTGCGATCCAGGAGATACGATGGATAGGATCAGGTATGCAGAAAAGACGTAGCTGCGACATTTATTACAGCTGCCACAAAAGACTGCACATGCTGGGATGCGGATTCGTCGTGGGAAATCGGCTCAGATCAAGAGTCATTGATTTTAAGCCGATAAGCGATCGTCTGGCTGTAATTCGCATCAGAGCCACATTTCAAAACATCAGCCTAATATGTGCACACGCCCCTACCGAAGAAGCTGAAGACCCTGTCAAGGAGGAATTTTACGATTTCCTGGACGGAGCCTAAGGAGCCTATCCGGAGTACGATGTAAAAATCGTACTCGGGGACTTCAATGCCAAAATCGGTAAAGAAAACATCTTTGGCGGAATAGTCGGTAAACACAGCCTCCACAATTCGACAACAGACAACGGCTTCCGACTAATCGACTTTGCAGCAGCTCGTAATAAGGTGATAAGTAGCACTAGGTTTCCTAGGCTAAAAATCCACACAGCAACCTGGCTTTCCTTTGACGGTCGAAACGTTGACTCTGATCACTATCTTGTTGCAGCTGAATTCAGAGCTCGACTGTCCAACGAGAAGAAGCTGCGAGCCGTCAAGAAAACCAAGCTTAACGTTGGACGCCTTAGCACGCCAGGAGGAGCCAGAGCCTACAGAGAGGATGTCCGAGAAACTCTCTGCGGTGCATTCACCCACCACAAACGCTAACAATCAGTGGACCGAATACCGCAACATCATCAAAGAGGTAGCCGTGACCACCCTTGTCTACCAACCACCCTTGGCTACCAACCACATCCAAGGAGAAGCCCTTGGTATGATGATGAGTGCGTACAGCGGAAGAGGGTGACAGAAGATGCACACAAGAAAGCGCTGCAGCGCAAAACAAGAGCAGCGAGAGAGGGGTATCGGACCAGAAGAAGGGAAGAAAAGAGAGTCCTGCGTAAAAAGAAAAGGGACCACGCACTTTCCCAGCTCAAGGATATCGAGGAGTCTCGCGAGCGCAACAACATCCGGCAGTTTTATCGAAAAGCCAAGCAGCTGGCAGCTGGCTACAAGTCCGGAACGCAGGCTCTTCGAAATGGCGAAGGCAACCTAGTCACCGATGCACAGGGAATTGTTGATGTGTTTAAGCACTTCCAGCAGTTGCTTAACGGGCAGCAAATAGAGAGAGTGATAGGGCAAGACGAGAACCCACCTCCAGTCAATGAAGAACCAACGCCTCCACCCAGTATTGAAGAAGTTAATGTAGCCATCAGGAAATTGAAGAACAACAAAGCCGCTGGCCCTGATGGGCTTCCAGCTGAACTCTTTAAATACGGAGGTGATGTCTTGGTAGGGTGCATGCATCAAGTCATCAACGAAGTATGGGTGGAGAAACGCATGCCCGACGACTGGAGTATCAGCTCTATATGCCCCATCTTCAAAAAAGGCGATCCTATGTCTTGTAATAACTACCGAGGCATATCCCTGTTAAATGTCGCATATAAGATCCTATCCAACGTATTGTGTGAACGTCTAAAACCTTTCTGCAACACACTAATCGGCACGTACCAGTGTGGCTTCCGGCCCGGCAGATCGACAATAGACCAAATTTTCATACTCAGACAAATCCTGGAAAAGACCAACGAATTTCAAGTCGAAACCCACCACCTTTTCATCGACTTTAAAGCCGCCTATGACAGCATTCATCGTCTTGAGCTCTACCAGGCGATGGCCCAATTCGGGATACCGACAAAACTTATCCAGATGTGTCGCGTAACGCTGGAAAACACGCGATGCTCTGTGCAATTTGGAAACAACTCTTCGGAGCTCTTCCAAACGTGAACCGGATTCAGGCAAGGAGATGCGCTGTCATGTGATTTCTTCAATATCGTTTTGGAGCAGATAGTGCGCAGGGCAGGTGTCAACAGGGAAGGCACTATCTTTCACAAATCCGTTCAACTGCTGGGACACGCAGACGATATTGACATCATCGGAAGATCCCAGCAAGCCGTCGTAGAGGCATTTACGGCTATTGATGAGCAAGGCAAAGACAAAGTATATGTTATCAACAAACAAAAATTTATCTGTCCAAAACATTGGGCAGAACGTCCTGTTGATAGCTATAACTTCGAGGTAGTTAAGGAGTTCACCTACCCCGGAACAAATATTAATCCTACATATGAAACCTTTGTAGAGATCTGGCGAAGAATAACCCTAGCAAACCGCTGCTACTTCGGTTTGGCGAAACAACTGGGTTCAAAACTCCTAACTCGACGGACCAAATTAATGCTCTACAGAACGCTCATCTTACCAGTCCTGCTGTATGGAGCCGAGTGCTGGACGATAAGTAAGAAAGCTGAGCAAATATTGGGCACCTTCGAGCGTAAAATACTTCGTCGGATATTAGGTCCCTTATGCGAGGAGGGCGAATGGAGGAGAAGATACAACCGCGAACTCTATGAGCTGTACCAGGATGTGGATGTAGTCCAAAAAGCCAAGATACGCAGACTACATTGGCTCGGCCACATCGAGCGAATGGACAACAATGCTCCAGCCAAGAGGATCTTCGAATTACAGCCCCCAGGTTCGAGACGGCGAAGAAGACCGAACCTCCGGTACAAAGACCAAGCTGTCGCGGATGCCAGAAAACTTGGTCTTCACAACTGGAAGCAGCGTGCTCGGGACCGCAGAGGATGGAAGGCAACGATGTCTCAGGCAGGGACTCTACAAGGGTCGGGAGCCCTTTAAGTAAGTAAGTAACACACAACAATTATCGGAGTCGTTTCGCCTTAAAAAAGCATTATGAAAAAATCCTTAACCATTCGTCTTACACAGTAAGCCGCTTGTAGTGTGTAAGTGTTCAGGTAAAATGTATTGTGTACCCTTTTTTTCACAAGGGGTCGTTGCATACGGGTTAAAGTATATACTTTTGATCTACTTCCACTTATTGTACAATTTTTTGTATCTATTGTTTTGTGGTAGTAGGAAATGCATATGTAGAGAGAGTGTCCCTACTCATTATAATGGATATACTCTGTCCCCAATAGCCAACGAACAAACAGTAAGAAATCCAGACAACAGCGACGACGATGGTGTCATCAGCAACCCTTATGAAACAGATGAAGGGGAACAAACGGACAACGAATACGAAGACAGCAAAAGTGTACATGCAGAAGGAGAAGAAAACACGATGATAAGGTAAATAACAAGGAGAGTGTACAGAAGAACGGAAAGGAGAGCAAGAAAAAGAAATCAGATGAAACGACACTAGTAAAGAGAGAATTCGATTTTATGAAGAAAGAAATGGAGCTGTAAAGGAGAGAAAATGACCTACTGAGGAAAGAAAATGAGTGGTGGAAAATGAGAGAAAGCAACGAAAATGTGTTGACAGATACTCGCTCCATGGAAGATCGTACAAATTAAAGACCTTCTTCCAGATTTTTCCGGGAGATAGTTTTTCGCTGTGGGAGTCACGCTGAAAAGTATTCGCGAGGCGTACAAATTAGACGAGAATAACATCAGGGCTCTTATATCGTCAAAGTTAAAAGGTAAAGCACTAAAATGGTTACACACCAATTCAGACTTGGTTGCAGTTCCAATAGATGTCCTCCTGGAAGATCTCAGAGCATTATTTGAGGATCGAGCAAATCGCATAATGCTGCGTCGACAATTAGAGATTAGGATATGGGTTCATGGAGAGTCATTCCAGGAATTCCTTCATGACAAAGTCATACTTGCCAACAGGATTTCTGTGAATGAAACCGAACTACTGGAGTACATCATAGAATACACCGGTTCGAGTACAAGCACCAATGTCTGAAGAGGAAGATAGCCCAACGTGTACATCATAACAACCAGGCCGGGGACAACGATGATTACGTAAGGAATTTGTATTACATTTTTAGTAACAAAAATTATATATTTAAAATATTATCAGGAACATTGTTAGATACCGGCAGTCGCATCAGTTTTATTCGGCAACGATTGGTGGATATAATTTTATGTATTTTGGGAAAATAAAAAATTCCTCTTTTCGTTATTGATAAAATTGAATGTGTTATTTTAATTGAAGAAATGAAAGTAGAATTGATTTTATTAGTCGTATCGGACGACACAATGAATTAGCCAGTAGTACTAGTAAAAGAATTTATGAAGAAAGCTAATCTTAAGATAGGAGTGCATCAAAAGAATTGAGAGCAGTAATGGAAGAAAACGAATGTAATAAAGAGTGTTTCAGGTTGAAGAAATTAGAATTAGCAAAACGAAAAGATGATGAATGTAATAAAGAGAGTTTAAATTTGATGAAGAAAGAATTAGACAATGAATGTGATGAAGTTTTATGAAGATAGAATTAGATGAACCAACATAAAAAATGTAGACATAGACTTTGCATCAAAAGAGAGATTTAACGAAATTTTTAATGAAAGTAAACGCTGTAAGCGTCCTGATGTAGCCGAAATAGTCTGTAAAATGAAACCCCATTCCACTCATAGACGATTAATTGGATGGATTGGTAAGAAAGTATTTACACTCCTAGACCTGAAAAGTGCCTTTCACCATGTCCAGATGAGCGAGGAATCGGTGAAGTATACATCTTTCGTGACCCCTTTGGGTCAATTCGAATATATAAGAATGCTCTTTGGACTGAGGAATGCACCCTCAGAATTTCAGCGCTTTGACAACCACGTTTTTGAAGACCTTATAAGACAAGGAAGGGTTAATGTATACATTGATGACATAACTGTTGAAGAATATTTGGATATATTGCGAGAATTTTTTGATAGACTTGTTAAAAATAAATTAGAGTTGAGATTAGATAAGTGTAAGTTTTTGGAATCACAATTAAGATATTAAGGTTACGCAGTTTCTAAAGACGGTATTCAGCCTGACGAAAATTAATTTTCCCATACCGCAGAATATGGTAGCTGTGCATAGCTTTTTAGGTTTATGTTCTTATTTTAGAAGATTCATTCAAGGATTTTCACTCACTGCACAACCACTATACAACTTGATTAGCTTAAAGCTCCTAAATTAGCTCTCTAGGTTTTGGAGCCATATTGTTGCAAAAGATATCAGATGGAGTATTCCACCCAATATTTTACTTTTCAAAAAGAACGACTGACTGCGAGTCAAGATACCATAGCTTCGAACTAGAGACATTAGCGATTATCTATGCACTTCGAAGATTTAGGGTATACTTGCAGGGATTTAGGTTTAAGATAGTAATAGATTGTAATTCCTTAACATTAACCTTGAACAAAATAGAAATTAACCCTAGAATATCCAGGTGACAGAAAGAATGTGGAAATAAATGTGTTACGTATGTATCATGATGAAATGGGACACATGGGTTGCGATAGGGTAAAAAATTTGATACTCAAAACGTATTGGTTTACCAAAATGAGGGAAAAAGTGAAGGATCACTTTGCAAATTGCATGGTGTATTGCTTTTTCAGCTAAGTTTGGGAGGCATGAGGGATTCCTGCACAGCATCCCCAAGGGGAATTTACCCTTCGAAATGGTGCATGTTGACTATTTCGGCCCTGTCTCTCTGAGAAATGGGAGGAACAAATATATATTTTTAGTAATTGATGCATTTACAAAGTACGTATGCAGTCCAGTGAACTAATACTAGAGAAGTAATAAACTGTTTACGATTTTATTTCAATTCTTACAGTCGACCCAGAGTATTAGTGTCTGATCGGGGTAGCGCTTTCACGTCGAAAGATTTCGAAACGTTCCTTTAGGATCATAATGTACGGCACATACAAATTGCAACCTGTTCGCCGCAAGCCAACGGGCAAGTGGAGAGGGTCAATAGAATTTTGGCCCCTATGATAGCCAAATTGACAAATACAGGGCTTAACTTCTCACTAGATAGGATTTTACCAGAAATAGAATTTACTTTAAATAATACAGTTCACAGCAGTACTGGAGCAATGCCGAGTGAATTGAAGTATGTAGAGATTTGGAAGCAATAAGGGCTAAGGCAACGGACAATATTACTAAGAGCCAAGACTATAATAAGCTGCGAAAAGATCGTTGTAGAATTCATAAGGAATACAAAAAGGGTAACTACGTCATGGTGAAGAATTTTATTAGTAAGACAGGTGCCTCTAAGAAGATTGCTCCAAAATTTAAAGGCCTTTACAGAGTAGCGAAGGTTTTACCTAATGATAGGTATTTACTTAAATATGTTGAGGAATTTCAACTCGGCCAAATTCCGTATGAGGGGATATGGGAAGTAGCACATATTAAGTCATGGATTAATAATGAAAAAAAAAAAACATTTAAATTCACGCGAAATCGGGACGATTACAAGTCAGGACCGGCCGAGCTGGGGCAACACTGAAAAAAAAATAGAATGTAAGAAGAGAAGAAGAAGAATGAAAAGGGACTGCCGAGTTAGTAAAAAAAATAAATATTTGCCCGTAAGCAGCGCACTAACCACTGAGCCACGGCACCCACGCCGAGTTAGTAGTTAATTGTAAAGAGACCGTGTCGTAGAAAAGACGTTTGTAAAATATATGTAGTAACAAATAAATAAAATAAAAATAAAAGAAATACTTATTCTACGTAAATTTAATATAGTACTTTGTGTTTTATTGATTAAGTTCGACAAAAAGCACTCGATCCTTACAATGGTTAACAATTTTGGTAAGGAATTTTATGTCATCTGATTGGAATTTCTTAGTCTTAATCGAATATGAAATTTAATCAAAATCGTTAGAGCCGTTTCCAGAAAAATCGCATTTTTGTGAAATTGGCCATAGGTAAAGTACCGCTAATAATAGGGCTAAAATAAAAATTCCAATTTCCCCATTGGCATTGTCCCAAAGACCTTAGATATAAAGTTAAATCAAAATCCTTCCACCCGTTTAGGCTGGACCTATGCAAAATGAGGCACCCAGTGCAACAACCAGACCACTTTTGGAAATGTTAAGCAAATTAAAAAAAAAACGATGTCCATTTTGAAAAGAAGTAATAACTTTTAAAGCGATTTTCAGGTACACTGTCGAAGATTTTTCACAATTGATGATTTTTAAATACTTCACTCTCAAAGAGTGATTGATTATTTCAATAACAGAAGACTCTAAGACATGGATTTTTACGTCATTTGATAGAAAATATTTATAAGTGCACTTTACGCTTCTTATGAAATATGTTTTTATCTACAGATAAACGGACAAAAATCATTCAAAAATCCATATGCAATTCAAACTTCAAACAAAAATCTCAAAATCACCACTATGATTTTCATAAAACCTCACAAATTGAATGTACTAATGCTCAGGATTATTTTGATACCAATTACAATGATCTACGGTCTTGGCCCAAGCTCCATATTGTCGATTGAACTACGTCCGTCCGTAAGTCACCAGTTTTTGCGCCTTAAACTCTGAGCTAGGTTGATGAAATTTTGAATACGAAGTCCTTGGAAAGTTAAACATTACAAGTGGAAAAATTTCTCAAATCCCTTTTTTCAGTATATTTTACGAAACTCAAAAAAACTTACTAAACCAAATATAAACATACTATATATATACTCTAAATCTTCCATACATTGTTTATGGCCACGCCCACTTTTAAGTGGAGGTTTCCTTAAAAAAAACAGTTTTTCTTCGATTTCAATCAATTCTTAGGAGCCCACTTTTTGAAAAAATTGTTTTGGAGTAATTAAAAAAAAAAAATATGAAATATCAATTTATGCAAGTTTTTGGTAGACGGACTACATGTATGTATGTCTGTATAGAAGAAATGGATAGGGTATCAGACGATCCGCTTCAAGCGAATTGTAGACTTTCCATATGTTTTTGTTACTTGCACCTATAATATAGGGCAAGTATTGGATTTGTGCAAATATTCGAACCCGAGATATTATACATTTCTGATATTCCAATGATAGATTTCGTTTCCCCCCCCTTCGGGTAGGGGTTAGAATATACCCGAGGTAGGCATGCCTGTCGTAAGAGGCGACTAAAATCCACCCTCCGTATACCGAGCATAGCGTATACACAAACATGCAATAAATAAAACTAAGCGATCTAATACCCCAGGTGGCAGTCCAGTTATACTGGAAAATCCACACTCTTCGGAGGTCGGCTCTATGGATTCTGGGGAGAGCCATTTATTGCAACTAATAAATCCCTTCTCTAAAAGTACAAGGGTATCTCGATCTCCACCAGCAAGATCGACTGTCTCCGGAAAACAAAGTCTGCCGGAAGCGTGAAAACTTAGGGACTCAGTGAAAATCAAAAGCATTGAGGAGGAAAACGGCGTACTCCGCACCAAGCCTACGGAAATTGAACTGCTCTACCGAGATCTTAAGAAAGAGGTAGACTTATTAAGGAAAGAAAATAATGCCTTAAGAAACACGAGTCTACAAAAGGCAAATGCAACTAGCCCACACCGCTCGTCATGTCATGATTACCATACTGATGAAGAAGAGCTAGCACGGGAAACGAATTGGATCGAAAAGAAAAGACAAAAAACGAATAGCAGGTTCCTCAACTGAAGTCGAGCCACAGAAATATGGAAACAACAAAGATTTACCAGAAAATCAACATCAAAAGAAATCACGTCCTACGCCACCGATTAACGTCATCGGAATTACGGATAAGTTGCACTGCCTCCTTAAAGGTACTGTGACATCACAGTTTAAGGTCACGTCTTTCCGTAACAATATGAGGAAAATCAACGTTGATGATGCCGAAGGTTACCGAGCAGTATCCCGAAAATTGAATACCGAAAAGATTCAGTGGTATACTCGTACTTATGAAAACAAGGTTGAAAGACCAATGCGTGTAGTAGCAAGGGGACTTCACCCATCGTGCACTAAGGAAGACATTATGAACGACCTTAAAGACAAAGGCTTTAACAATCTTGATGCCGTCAATATTATCAAAAAGGAAAAGCAACAGTCTGAGGGCGATCAGGATAAATTAGTTAAGCGTGGACTTCCAATATGTATGCTAAGCTTTGATAACGACGAAAAAGAGGATTTAATATATGGTATTAAGACTATTCTTAACATCGTGGTGAAAATCGAACCCATGCGCAAGAACTCAAGATCGATCCCGAAGTGTAAGCCGCCAAGGGTTCAACCATACGCAGACTTACTGCCAGAAAGAACCGCGTTGCATGAAATGCGCAGGTAAACATCATCCGAAGAGTGTCAAACAAATAAGCAGACGGCAGCAACTTGTATAGACTGCCAAGGAAAGCATCCAGCGAACTATCGGGGTTGCGAAGTAGCGAAAGAGCTGCAAATAAGGCGCGATGCGCTTAAAAATTCCATGCGAAATACGAAACAAAGTATATCCAAGACTGCTACCAAAAAAGCAGCGAAAAATAGAAAATCTTAATGCCGGTAAATGAAGAAAAACCTAAAATTAGCACAGAAAACGTGTCAGAATCAAGTTTATCGAACACTGGCGTGCAGTCTTATGCCCAAGCGGTGACAAACATGACCGAGAACTCACAGGTATCCAACGCGAAAAACCATAGAAACATTAACGTAAATACTTCCGGTCGAGTTGTGACATTGGGAAACAATGAAAGGAACAGTAAAGAAGACCCTGTAGAAATAAGATACCGGATCTGATCGATTTCTTTGTTGTTAAAGGAATATCAGGCAACTTTATAAAAGTTGAAGAAAGCTTTGACCTCTCCTCTGATCATTCTCCAATCATTATGGCTGTAAGCGAAGCTCTAATTAAAAAAAGAAAGAATGGTCAGATTAGCCAACGCGAGAACTAATTGGGATAGGTGCAAAAAATATATAGAAGTAAATATCGATCTGAAAATATTTTTTAAAACACCGTATGAACTTGATATAGAAGTTGATCGGTTCGTTGAAATCTTACAAAGTCCGCGTGGAAAAATACTCCAAAGCAAAAGAAAACGCCGGTCCGTAATGTTCAAACTTATCCCGTGGAAATACAAGAGATGCTTGAGGAAAAGAGAAAAGCGCGTAAGAAATGGGAACAAAGTCGGACTCCGCAACATAAATCATACCTTAACCGTTTGTGCAACTCACTAAAAAAGGCTATTAAAGATCTAAAAAATAAAGAAAAAAAAAACTTATCGGCAGAAAAAGATTCGAATTATTCGCTTTGGAAAGCTATAAAAGGTATTAAAAAGCCTATAATACAAACCGCACCAATCAGGAAAAACCAATACGAATGGGCCAGGCATGATAAAGAAAAGCACAACATTTCGCAACGCATTTGGAAGATACTTTTAAGCCATTTGATGGACAAGCTCTTATTCAAGATGCAAATACGTCGGATATAGACAATATTGCAATAAGAAATGCAACACTAACCGAACTTAAGGAAGAAATAAAGCAACTCAAACCCAGAAAGCTCCTGGATACGACTTAATCACGGGAGAGGTTCTTAAGGCTTCTTATTATAAACGCCGCGCTTAGACTTGAACATATTCCCAGCCAATGGAAAGTAGCGGAAGTGATAATGGTTCTTAAGCCCGGTAAACCACCAAATGAAAAATCGACATATAGACCAATTTCACTTCTTCCAATTATATCCAAAGTATTCGAGAGAATATTCATTAGACGAATACAGCCGATAATAGAAGAAAAGCATCACAATCCCGGATCATCAATTCGGATTCAGAAGTAAGTATTCTACAGTTGAACAAGTACATTGAATAACAGATGTAATCAAAAGATCTCTTGAAGAAAAAATGATTTGTTCAAGTGTATTTCTTGACGTTTCTCAAGCTTTTGACAAGGTCTGGCACGAAGGCTTAAAATTTAAATTACGACAAGTTTTGCCAGAGCACTTATATAATATTCTATGAAACTACCTTACGAATAGAGTATTCCGTGTCAAATGTGGAAATGAATATTCGGATTTTAAGAAAATAATGGCTAGGGTGCCGCAAGGAAGTGTTCGTGGTCCACTTTTATAACTATTATACACTCGCGATATACCGCAACTGGATGGAACGAAGTTAGCCACTTTCGCCGACGATACTGCTATATTGGCAGTAGGTAAAACGGTCGAAGAGTCTACCGAAATATTGCAAGAGGCATTGGATAGAGTAAATGAATGGAAAAAGGTTTGGCGAATCACACTAAATGAGACCAAATCTGTACATGTAAATTTTACTAATAAGAAAATAATTAATTTGCCAATCTTTTCGAACTCGGTTCAAATTCCGTTCGCAAACGAGGCTAAATACCTTGGAATGACATTTGATGCAAAGCTAAAATGGAAATCGCATGTAAAGAAAAAACGCAAAGAACTAGAAAATAAATAAAGGGATATGTATTGGTTACTTGGAAAATATTCCAAACTTAATATAGAGAACAAACTGCTTTTGTACAAGCAAGTGCTAAAACCAGTATGGACTTATGGTATCAAACTCTGGGGTTGTACCAAAATAAGTAATATAAATATTCTACAAACTTTTGAAAACAAAGTGGAATTGTAAATGCGCCATGGTATATTAGAAATTTATCGATATCCACAGAGATCTCGGCATTAAAACAATCGTAGGTGAAATTAGAAACTAAGCGAGAAAGCATAAAATTCGACTAGAAAGTCATGTTAATATCACAGTCCTTCAAGTTTTGGATGAAAGTAATCTACTGCGGCGATAAGTAACGGCGTCTAAACTGCGGAACTAGCAGGAGTTTCTATTGGGAAGCTAACCTGCCAAATGTTCTTATTTCGTGAGAAGAAAACTGCTTGATAAGTCGAATACTTAGTTGTAGTAACAATAAAAATCAGCAGATACAATAGTTTGTTGAAGGGGGCCAGCACGCGCTAACGATCCTCTTAGTGTCTTTTTGAAGATTTTCACCTACCCTTGGGAAAAAAAAAAGATTTCGCTTAAATTTGATATAATAACTTCTGTTTTGCACTCCTATAAAATGGCGTATCATGGTTTTGGTAGAAAAAGCTAATAACGAAGCTTTATAGTCAACTTAACAAAATTTCCATTTTCTCGTTAAAGGCTCAAACGATTTTGTTTAAATACGTAGACTGGATTCATGACGTCATAGAAGACTGCATTCCACATTTTCGGCCAAGAAAGCTAATAACGGGACCTTACTTATACAAAATTACGTTTTCATATAATCGTATGTTTGGTTAATTTTCAGATTTCACGCAAAACATGAAATCTAATTAACGAGATATTGGGAATTATCAGGAAAAACTTTCCAGAAGAAAAATGCTTATGAAACCTATCCAACGAATATGCGGAGAACTTCTCGAACGAAATTCTTCGTATAGTACAAACATGAGTACATCCACAAATATAAATATAGTACTGTCTAACTCACAACAACAACAACAAAACAAACAACAATTTCCAGTTCTGATGCTGACATGCTATCCGTGGGAGCACCAGAACTGATGGAGATGGAAGAGCAGCTGCTGGCAGATCCATCTGAGAGTCCCCGGAATATTCTTATGAATGAGACTAATTCAGTCTCATTTCAGCTCCGGCGACTTGACAGTGGTGAACGTGAGAGGGATGAACGGGAACTGTGGCGTCTGCGTACCTATCCTACGATGACGAACAGAGCTCTATCGAAGTTTTCAACTGGAGAGTCTCCAACAAGGCGTCACTATCTGACTATTGTTGGATACTCTTCGAATTACAACTAACAACTAGTGGGGAGAAGTCTTTCAGAAACCCGCGTAGGGCTAACTGGTAAAAATTCAAAAGAGAACTGAGGAAATCTTTGAATCACCCCAATGAGGACCTCAACTCGGCTGAAGCAGTTGACAATGCAGTCGATGCACTGACCAGTTCCCTCACGCAATCGTGCGGGAAAAAGCGTCCACCATGGTGGAGCGACAAAATAGCGGAAATCTAACGTATTTCAAGAGTAAGCTGGAACCTCGCTAAGGAAGGGGTCAAACAGAGTGTAAGACTCCTCAAGAAAGAGATTAGGAACGCGAAGAGGATCGCTTGGAAGTCCTTTTGCGCATGTCCCGATTAAGAAAGATCCTGTCCAAGACACTAGCGCCAGAATCCAATAAGGCACGCCTCTCAGAAAGGTAGGGTGCTCTGCAATGCGGGTATGCAAAACGGTTGCAATTTTCACTCGACGGGTAAACCAACATATTGGCCGGCTGATAGAAATAAGATACCGGATCTGATCAATTTCTTTGTTGTTAAAGGAATATCAGGCAACCTTATAAAAGTTGAAGAAAGCTTTGACCTCTCCTCTGATCATTCTCAAATCATTATGGCTGTAAGCGAAGCTCTAATTAAAAAAAGAAAGAATGGTCAGATTAGCCAACGCGAGAACTAATTGGGATAGCTTCAAAAAAGATATAGAAGTAAATATCGATCTGAGAATATTTTTTAAAACACCGTATGAACTTGATATAGAAGTTGATCGGTTCGTTGAAATCTTACAAAGTCCGCGTGGAAAAATACTCCAAAGCAAAAGAAAATGCCGGTCAGTAATGTGGAAATACAAGAGAAGATTGAGGAAAAGAGAAAAGCGCGTAAGAAATGGCAACAAAGTCGGACTCCGCAACATAAATCACACCTTAACCGTTTGTGCAACTCACTAAAAAAGGCTATTAAAGATCTAAAAAATAAAGAAAAAAAAACTTATCGGCAGAAAAAGATTCGAATTATTCGCTTTGGAAAGCTATAAAAGGTATTAAAAAGCCTATAATACAAACCGCACCAATCAAGAAAAACCAATACGAATGGGCCAGGCATGATAAAAAAAGCACAACATTTCGCAACGCATTTGGAAGATACTTTAAAGCCATTTGATGGACAAGCTCTTGTTCAAGATGCAAATACGTCGGATATAGACAATATTGCAATAAGATATGCAACACTAACCGAACTTAAGGAAGAAATAAACAAACTCAAACCCAAGAAAGCTCCTGGATACGACTTAATCACGGGAGAGGTTCTTGAGGCACTGCCAAGAAAAGCGTTAATTAAGCTTCTGTTAATTATAAACGTCGCGCTTAGGCTTGAATATATTCCCAGTCAATGGGAAGTTGCGGAAGTGATAATGGTTCTTAAGCCCGGTAAACCACCAAGTGAAAAATCGTCTTATAGACCAATTTCACTTCTTCCAATTATATCCAAAGTATTCGAGAGAATATTCATTAGACGAATACAGCCGATAATAGAAGAAAAGCATCACAATCCCGGAGCATCAATTCGGATTCAGAAGAAAGCATTCTACAGTGAGCAAGTACATTGAATAACAGATGTAATCAAAAGATCTCTTGAAGAAAAAATGATTTGTTCAAGTGTATTTCTTGACGTTTCTCAAGCTTTTGACAAGGTCTGGCACGAAGGCTTAAAATTTAAATTACGACAAGTTTTGCCAGAGCACTTATATAATATTCTAAGAAACAACCTTACGAATAGAGTATTCCGTGTCAAAGGTTTGGCGAATCACACTCAATGAGACCAAATCTGTACATGTAAATTTTACTAATAAGAAAATAATTAATTTGCCAATCTTTTCGAACTCGGTTCAAATTCCGTTCGCAAACGAGGCTAAATACCTTGGAATGACATTTGATGCAAAGCTAAAATGGAAATCGCATGTAAAGAAAAAACGCAAAGAACTAGAAAATAAATAAAGGGATATGTATTGGTTACTTGGAAAATATTCCAAACTTAATATAGAGAACAAACTGCTTTTGTACAAGAAAGTGCTAAAACCAGTATGGACTTATGGTATAAAACTCTGGGGTTGTACCAAAATAAGTAATATAAATATTCTACAAACTTTTGAAAACAAAGTGGAATTGTAAATGCGCCATGGTATATTAGAAATTTATCGATATCCACAGAGATCTCGGCATTAAAACAATCGTAGATGAAATTAGAAACTAAGCGAGAAAGCATAAAATTCGACTAGAAAGTCATGTTAATATCACAGTCCTTCAAGTTTTGGATGAAAGTAATCTACTGCGGCGATAAGTAACGGCGTCTAAACTGCGGAACTAGCAGGAGTTTCTATTGGGAAGCTAACCTGCCAAATGTTCTTATTTCGTGAGAAGAAAACTGCTTGATAAGTCGAACACTTAGTTGTAGTAACAATAAAAATCAGCAGATACAATAGTTTGTTGAAGGGGGCCAGCACGCGCTAACGATCCTCTTAGTGTCTTTTTGAAGATTTTCACCTACCCTTGGGAAAAAAAAAGATTTCGCTTAAATTTGATATAATAACTTCTTTTTTGCACTCCTATAAAATGGCGTATCATGGTTTTGGTAGAAAAAGCTAATAACGAAGCTTTATAGTCAACTTAACAATATTTCCATTTTCTCGTTAAAGGCTCAAACGATTTTGTTTAAATACGTAGACTGGATTCATGACGTCATAGAAGACTGCATTCCACATTTTCGGCCAAGAAAGCTAATAACGGGACCTTACTTATACAAAATTACGTTTTCATATAATCGTATGTTTGGTTAATTTTCAGATTTCACGCAAAACATGAAATCTAATTAACGAGATATTGGGAATTATCAGGAAAAACTTTCCAGAAGAAAAATGCTTATGAAACCTATCCAACGAATATGCGGAGAACTTCTCGAACGAAATTCTTCGTATAGTACAAACATGAGTACATCCAGAAATATAAATATAGTACTGTCTAACTCAATTTCCATCGAAAAATCGACAACGGAAGAAATTCATGCGACTTAATGAAAGTAGAACTTCAGGAGTTGATGGCATTAGAGCACGGGATATTAAGCCAATGTTTTTGCAACAATAATCGAGATTTATAAACCTAACCTTAACTCAGGCCATAACTCTCATGTGCTGAAGACTGCGGTGATTCGGCCAATTCAAAAAGGCGGCACCCCATTTGCTTTTGCCGATGATACAGCTATAGTCGTCAAACATAAATGCCTGTATACTGCAATGAGAACAAGTTCGAAAAAGCTGTATGGTTTCACAATAATCGGCTTGTATTGAACCATTCAAAAACCACGATGATGCACATTCATGGACCCCATCACAAAGCCACTCAAAAAATCACTTTCGTAGAAGTATTTGTCAAGGTACACTCCTTGATGAGGTCATCGAAATATCTAGGAATTACAATCGGCAGTAACTTAATTTGGGTCAGACACATAAACAAGCTTCGCTCCGATCTCAAAGAGGCACTCTTCTCCCTTCTTTACCTAGAAAGCTGCTCGATAGCACAGGTTGAAAAACAAATGTACTATGTCAGTCGCTATTTTTAATTCGAATTTGTGTTTCAAGTGCGAATGTAGGAGATATAAATTCCAGTTGTTCGTTTCAAATAGACCGGCGTGTCACTGTTCCGAGTTTACTTCCTAGCGGAGGAAGGTATTTTTTTAAAGACATAAATTCGATTTAGTTGAAAAATAAATAAATCGAATAATTAATCTTAGATTAAAAAAATTATCAGACTACTCCTACAAGTGCGGTAGAACTCGTCGGACTCGCTTCTTCCGAGGCTTAGCCTCGAAGATCAACCCACCGTCCAACAGAAACCTTATTTGTTGTAACGTTAGAATTTATCGAAAATTTTCACGAATCCAAAACTTGCCGTGTATCAAAGTGAGGCATGGCAAGAAAAAAAAATTTCTACACCTAGCTTTTTAGAACCAAACAACTTCATGGATAATTGTCTAACTATTTTATTAGTTTGCTTTGACTTAAAACACAAAATCCGAGGATGACGTTATTTAAAACAAAGTTTTATGACTTTTGTAGGTTGTCTCATTTTTAGTGTGACTGATTGTTCATATCGATGCAAGTAAAAATTGTAAGTGGACAAGTAAAGAAGCTAGGGAAATACGAATAAAGAAAATATTTAAAAACCTAAACCTAAACCTTAAATATCACATATATGTATGTATATACATAAAGATAATTTGTTCCAAATCCACGTCTCTCGCAAACCGCTTACATACAGTCAATTTCACTTGATTAGAAGCATCACTCAGTCTGGTATCAAAATAAAGCTGAGCATTAGTACATTCAAACTGTGAAGTTTTACGAAGTTTTAGTAGGGATTTTGAGATTTTCTTGTGTGAAGTTTGTATTGCGAGTGATTTCAAGCTTTAATTTGGTGTATAATAATTTTGAATTCAGCCAATATTTTCTAAGAAAAGCACTATAAAAATCTAAAATGGTGCAAATTAATTACCATGTGATCAATATGTAGTTGTATAGTACAAAAGAGTACATACATGTATACACGACGCACTGCAAGTACAAAAAAGTAGACTTGACTTTAAAACTTATATAGACAATTTACTGACGGACAAAACTCGGAGGTTAGGACGCAGAAGTCGTTGATAAAAAATCATCAAATACTATTAAAGCAAAATACAGGCTGATTATTTGCACTGCGGAAATAAGATTCGAGCTATCAAGTCTGATAACTTAATAAAATATTTTGGAAAACTATGTCAACTGAACGTCCGTGTCTGAAAATCCCCTCAAGGACGAAGAACGAACTTTTGCTCACAGCAGCGGGAATAGATCCAGTATACGCTGTCGATGATGACGCCTTTGCGTGATCGAGGATATAGGAACCAATTTTCAGGATGTTTATAAGGTAAATGCTAGTATTCGCCCGAACCATAACCTAGAGAATCTGGTCCTTATGTACAACATCGACCTTCGATATGATATGCAACAAGGGCGATCAGAAAATGTTGACTTCACCAGATTGAATGATGATAATACTATTACCATTGATAGTGTTCATCCCCCTTACATATAGAAGGTAGAACTTCAAGCAATCTTTGAATCACTGAGAATGAAGAAATCATTGGGAATCGATGGAGTGTCGAACATTGTGTTTGGACATTTTTCTCTTGTAGCGGTAAGCATTTACACTACCCTGTTCAACAATGCACTGAATAATGCCGATTATCCAGAGCATTGGAAAACAGCGGTGGTTCAACCGATCCCAAAAAGGAGAAAATACAGTCCCAATCAATCGATATCGTATGGTTGGAGGGGTTCTTTTTGAAGTTGAGTAGGTTGGATGTAAGTAAACCAATACCAATACATGTTGCTTAATATGCTCACCGGTAGAAAGTTCGTTGTGAAAAATGGTAATGTACGTTCTATAGGGATGTTTCCCCAGCGCTGACTATCCACCTTGACGTGGTGCTGGGGCTTAAGTAGGGCCAAGGAGCTCGCTGGATAGGACGACGTAGTGCTGCTAACCGGCGAATTCCGAGGTCCAAAAGACAAAGAGATAGTCGAGCCCTAATTCCAGTGGTGGTGCGAGCAACCCGAAAACCGTGCCCAAAGATGGAAGGTTGGGGGTCTTTAAACAAACCAATCCCTAACGAGATCCCACAGACGCCCAGGCGAGGTCTGTGGTAATAAATGCCTTACCCCGGCATGGCGGCTCTGGCGGAGTGGACCCCGAATCCGGCCCTACTCGTGGGAACGCTATGGAAAAATCAACAACAACAAAACAAACAACAATTTCCAGTTCTGATGCTGACATGCTATCCGTGGGAGCACCAGAACTAATGGAGATGGAAGAGCAGCTGCTGGCAGATCCATCTGAGAGTCACCGGAATATTCTTATGAATGAGACTAATTCAGTCTCATTTCAGCTCCGGCGACTTGACAGTGGTGAACGTGAGAGGGATGAACGGGAACTGTGGCGTCTGCGTACCTATCCTACGATGACGAACAGAGCTCTATCGAAATTTTCAACTGGAGAGTCTCCAACAAGGCGTCACTATCTGACTATTGTTGGATACTCTTCGAATTACAACTAACAATCTTTGAATCACCCCAATGAGGACCTCAACTCGGCTGAAGCAGTTGACAATGCAGTCGATGCACTGACCAGTTCCCTCACGCAATCGTGCGGGAAAAAGCGTCCACCATGGTGGAGCGACAAAATAGCGGAAATCTAACGTATTTCAAGAGTAAGCTGGAACCTCGCTAAGGAAGGGGTCAAAGAGAGTGTAAGACTCCTCAAGAAAGAGATTAGGAACGCGAAGAGGATCGCTTGGAAGTCCTTTTGCGCATGTCCCGATTAAGAAAGATCCTGGCCAAGACACTAGCGCCAGAATCCAATAAGGCACGCCTCTCAGAAAGGTAGAGTGCTCTACAATGCGGGTATGCAAAACGGTTGCAATCTTCACTTGACGGGTAAACCAACATATTGGCCGGCTGATAGAAATAAGATACCGGATCTGATCAATTTCTTTGTTGTTAAAGGAATATCAGGCAACCTTATAAAAGTTGAAGAAAGCTTTGACCTCTCCTCTGATCATTCTCCAATCATTATGGCTGTAAGCGAAGCTCTAATTAAAAAAAGAAAGAATGGTCAGATTAGCCAACGCGAGAACTAATTGGGATAGCTTCAAAAAAGATATAGAAGTAAATATCGATCTGAGAATATTTTTTAAAACACCGTATGAACTTGATATAGAAGTTGATCGGTTCGTTGAAATCTTACAAAGTCCGCGTGGAAAAATACTCCAAAGCAAAAGAAAATGCCGGTCAGTAATGTGGAAATACAAGAGAAGATTGAGGAAAAGAGAAAAGCGCGTAAGAAATGGCAACAAAGTCGGACTCCGCAACATAAATCACATCTTAACCGTTTGTGCAACTCACTAAAAAAGGCTATTAAAGATCTAAAAAATAAAGAAAAAAAACTTATCGGCAGAAAAAGATTCGAATTATTCGCTTTGGAAAGCTATAAAAGGTATTAAAAAGCCTATAATACAAACCGCACCAATCAAGAAAAACCAATACGAATGGGCCAGGCATGATAAAAAAAGCACAACATTTCGCAACGCATTTGGAAGATACTTTAAAGCCATTTGATGGACAAGCTCTTGTTCAAGATGCAAATACGTCGGATATAGACAATATTGCAATAAGATATGCAACACTAACCGAACTTAAGGAAGAAATAAACAAACTCAAACCCAAGAAAGCTCCTGGATACGACTTAATCACGGGAGAGGTTCTTGAGGCACTGCCAAGAAAAGCGTTAATTAAGCTTCTGTTAATTATAAACGTCGCGCTTAGGCTTGAATATATTCCCAGTCAATGGGAAGTTGCGGAAGTGATAATGGTTCTTAAGCCCGGTAAACCACCAAGTGAAAAATCGTCTTATAGACCAATTTCACTTCTTCCAATTATATCCAAAGTATTCGAGAGAATATTCATTAGACGAATACAGCCGATAATAGAAGAAAAGCATCACAATCCCGGAGCATCAATTCGGATTCAGAAGAAAGCATTCTACAGTGAGCAAGTACATTGAATAACAGATGTAATCAAAAGATCTCTTGAAGAAAAAATGATTTGTTCAAGTGTATTTCTTGACGTTTCTCAAGCTTTTGACAAGGTCTGGCACGAAGGCTTAAAATTTAAATTACGACAAGTTTTGCCAGAGCACTTATATAATATTCTAAGAAACAACCTTACGAATAGAGTATTCCGTGTCAAAGGTTTGGCGAATCACACTCAATGAGACCAAATCTGTACATGTAAATTTTACTAATAAGAAAATAATTAATTTGCCAATCTTTTCGAACTCGGTTCAAATTCCGTTCGCAAACGAGGCTAAATACCTTGGAATGACATTTGATGCAAAGCTAAAATGGAAATCGCATGTAAAGAAAAAACGCAAAGAACTAGAAAATAAATAAAGGGATATGTATTGGTTACTTGGAAAATATTCCAAACTTAATATAGAGAACAAACTGCTTTTGTACAAGCAAGTGCTAAAACCAGTATGGACTTATGGTATCAAACTCTGGGGTTGTACCAAAATAAGTAATATAAATATTCTACAAACTTTTGAAAACAAAGTGGAATTGTAAATGCGCCATGGTATATTAGAAATTTATCGATATCCACAGAGATCTCGGCATTAAAACAATCGTAGATGAAATTAGAAACTAAGCGAGAAAGCATAAAATTCGACTAGAAAGTCATGTTAATATCACAGTCCTTCAAGTTTTGGATGAAAGTAATCTACTGCGGCGATAAGTAACGGCGTCTAAACTGCGGAACTAGCAGGAGTTTCTATTTGGAAGCTAACCTGCCAAATGTTCTTATTTCGTGAGAAGAAAACTGCTTGATAAGTCGAACACTTAGTTGTAGTAACAATAAAAATCAGCAGATACAATAGTTTGTTGAAGGGGGCCAGCACGCGCTAACGATCCTCTTAGTGTCTTTTTGAAGATTTTCACCTACCCTTGGGAAAAAAAAAGATTTCGCTTAAATTTGATATAATAACTTCTTTTTTGCACTCCTATAAAATGGCGTATCATGGTTTTGGTAGAAAAAGCTAATAACGAAGCTTTATAGTCAACTTAACAAAATTTCCATTTTCTCGTTAAAGGCTCAAACGATTTTGTTTAAATACGTAGACTGGATTCATGACGTCATAGAAGACTGCATTCCACATTTTCGGCCAAGAAAGCTAATAACGGGACCTTACTTATACAAAATTACGTTTTCATATAATCGTATGTTTGGTTAATTTTCAGATTTCACGCAAAACATGAAATCTAATTAACGAGATATTGGGAATTATCAGGAAAAACTTTCCAGAAGAAAAATGCTTATGAAACCTATCCAACGAATATGCGGAGAACTTCTCGAACGAAATTCTTCGTATAGTACAAACATGAGTACATCCACAAATATAAATATAGTACTGTCTAACTCAATTTCCATCGAAAAATCGACAACGGAAGAAATTCATGCGACTTAATGAAAGTAGAACTTCAGGAGTTGATGGCATTAGAGCACGGGATATTAAGCCAATGTTTTTGCAACAATAATCGAGATTTATAAACCTAACCATAACTCACGCCATATCTCTTATGTGCTGAAGACTGCGGTGATTCGGCCAATTTAAAAAGGCGGCACCCCATTTGCTTTTGCCGATGATACAGCTATAGTCGTCAAACATAAATGCCTTGATACTGCAATGAGAACAAGTTCGAAAAAGCTGTATGGTTTCACAATAATCGGCTTGTATTGAACCATTCAAAAACCACGATGATGCACATTCATGGACCCCAACACAAAGCCACTCAAAAAATCACTTTCGTAGAAGTATTTGTCAAGGTACACTCCTTGATGAGGTCATCGACGGTAGTCGACAGGTACAAATATCTAGGAATTACAATCGGCAGTAACTTAATTTGGGTCAGACACATAAACAAGCTTCGCTCCGATCTCAAAGAGGCACTCTTCTCCCTTCTTTACCTAGAAAGCTGCTCGATAGCACAGGTTGAAAAACAAATGTACTATGTCAGTCGCTATTTTTAATTCGAATTTGTGTTTCAAGTGCGAATGTAGGAGATATAAATTCCAGTTGTTCGTTTCAAATAGACCGGCGTGTCACTGTTCCGAGTTTACTTCCTAGCGGAGACATAAATTCGATTTAGTTGAAAAATAAATAAATCAAATAATGAATCTTAGATTAAAAAAATTATCAGACTACTCCTACAAGTGCGGTAGAACTCGTCAGACTCGCTTCTTCCGAGGCTTAGCCTCGAAGATCAACCCACCGTCCAACAGAAACCTTATTTGTTGTAACGTTAGAATTTATCGAAAATTTTCACGAATCCAAAACTTGCCCTGTGTATCAAAGTGAGGCATGGCAAGAAAAAAAAATCTCTACACCTAGCTTTTTAGAACCAAACAACTTCATGGATAATTGTCTAACTATTTTATTAGTTTGCTTTGACTTAAAACACAAAATCCGAGGATGACGTTATTTAAAACAAAGTTTTATGACCTTTGTAGGTTGTCTCATTTTTAGTGTGACTGATTGTTCATATCGATGCAAGTAAATATTGTAAGTGGACAAGTAAAGAAGCTAGGGAAATACGAATAAAGAAAATATATATGTATGTATATACACAAAGATAATTTGTTCCAAATCCACGTCTCTCGCAAACCGCTTACATACAGGAGCTCGCTGGATAGGACGACGTAGTGCTGCTAACCGGCGAATTCCGAGGTCCAAAAAACAAAGAGATAGTCGAGCCCTAATTCCAGTGGTGGTGCGAGCAACCTGAAAACCGTGCCCTAAGATGGAAGGTTGGGGGTCTTTAAACAAACCAATCCCTAACGAGATCCCACAGACGCCCAGGCGAGGTCTGTGGTAATAAATGCCTTACCCCGGCATGGCGGCTCTGGCTCTACTCGTGGGAACACTATGGAAAAATCAACAACAACAAAACAAACAACAATTTCCAGTTCTGATGCTGACATGCTATCCGTGGGAGCACCAGAACTGATGGAGATGGAAGAGCAGCTGCTGGCTGCTATGAATGAGACTAATTCAGTCTCATTTCAGCTCCGGCGACTTGACAGTGGTGAACGTGAGAGGGATGAACGGGAACTGTGGCGTCTGCGTACCTATCCTACGATGACGAACAGAGCTCTATCGAAGTTTTCAACTGGAGAGTCTCCAACAAGGCGTCACTATCTGACTATTGTTGGATACTCTTCGAATTACAACTAACAACTAGTGGGGAGAAGTCTTTCAGAAACCCGCGTAGGGCTAACTGGTAAAAATTCAAAAGAGAACTGAGGAAATCTTTGAATCACCCCAATGAGGACCTCAACTCGGCTGAAGCAGTTGACAATGCAGTCGATGCACTGACTAGTTCCCTCACGCAATCGTGGGGGAAAAAGCGTCCACCATGGTGGAGCGACAAAATAGCGGAAATCTAACGTATTTCAAGAGTAAGCTGGAACCTCACTAAGGAAGGGGTCAAAGAGAGTGTAAGACTCCTCAAGAAAGAGATTAGGAACGCGAAGAGGATCGCTTGGAAGTCCTTTTGCGCATGTCCCGATTAAGAAAGATCCTGGCCAAGACACTAGCGCCAGAATCCAATAAGGCACGCCTCTCAGAAAGGTAGGGTGCTCTGCAATGCGGGTATGCAAAACGGTTGCAATTTTCACTCGACGGGTAAACCAACATATTGGCCGGCTGATAGAAATAAGATACCGGATCTGATCAATTTCTTTGTTGTTAAAGGAATATCAGGCAACCTTATAAAAGTTGAAGAAAGCTGTGACCTCTCCTCTGATCATTCTCCAATCATTATGGCTGTAAGCGAAGCTCTAATTAAAAAAAGAAAGAATGGTCAGATTAGCCAACGCGAGAACTAATTGGGATAGCTTCAAAAAAGATATAGAAGTAAATATCGATCTGAGAATATTTTTTAAAACACCGTATGAACTTGATGTAGAAGTTGATCGGTTCGTTTAAATCTTACAAAGTCCGCGTGGAAAAATACTCCAAAGCAAAAGAAAATGCCGGTCAGTAATGTGGAAATACAAGAGAAGATTGAGGAAAAGAGAAAAGCGCGTAAGAAATGGCAACAAAGTCGGACTCCGCAACATAAATCACATCTTAACCGTTTGTGCAACTCACTAAAAAAGGCTATTAAAGATCTAAAAAATAAAGAAAAAAAACTTATCGGCAGAAAAAGATTCGAATTATTCGCTTTGGAAAGCTATAAAAGGTATTAAAAAGCCTATAATACAAACCGCACCAATCAAGAAAAACCAATACGAATGGGCCAGGCATGATAAAAAAAGCACAACATTTCGCAACGCATTTGGAAGATACTTTAAAGCCATTTGATGGACAAGCTCTTGTTCAAGATGCAAATACGTCGGATATAGACAATATTGCAATAAGATATGCAACACTAACCGAACTTAAGGAAGAAATAAACAAACTCAAACCCAAGAAAGCTCCTGGATACGACTTAATCACGGGAGAGGTTCTTGAGGCACTGCCAAGAAAAGCGTTAATTAAGCTTCTGTTAATTATAAACGTCGCGCTTAGGCTTGAATATATTCCCAGTCAATGGGAAGTTGTGGAAGTGATAATGGTTCTTAAGCCCGGTAAACCACCAAGTGAAAAATCGTCTTATAGACCAATTTCACTTCTTCCAATTATATCCAAAGTATTCGAGAGAATATTCATTAGACGAATACAGCCGATAATAGAAGAAAAGCATCACAATCCCGGAGCATCAATTCGGATTCAGAAGAAAGCATTCTACAGTGAGCAAGTACATTGAATAACAGATGTAATCAAAAGATCTCTTGAAGAAAAAATGATTTGTTCAAGTGTATTTCTTGACGTTTCTCAAGCTTTTGACAAGGTCTGGCACGAAGGCTTAAAATTTAAATTACGACAAGTTTTGCCAGAGCACTTATATAATATTCTAAGAAACAACCTTACGAATAGAGTATTCCGTGTCAAAGGTTTGGCGAATCACACTCAATGAGACCAAATCTGTACATGTAAATTTTACTAATAAGAAAATAATTAATTTGCCAATCTTTTCGAACTCGGTTCAAATTCCGTTCGCAAACGAGGCTAAATACCTTGGAATGACATTTGATGCAAAGCTAAAATGGAAATCGCATGTAAAGAAAAAACGCAAAGAACTAGAAAATAAATAAAGGGATATGTATTGGTTACTTGGAAAATATTCCAAACTTAATATAGAGAACAAACTGCTTTTGTACAAGCAAGTGCTAAAACCAGTATGGACTTATGGTATCAAACTCTGGGGTTGTACCAAAATAAGTAATATAAATATTCTACAAACTTTTGAAAACAAAGTGGAATTGTAAATGCGCCATGGTATATTAGAAATTTATCGATATCCACAGAGATCTCGGCATTAAAACAATCGTAGATGAAATTAGAAACTAAGCGAGAAAGCATAAAATTCGACTAGAAAGTCATGTTAATATCACAGTCCTTCAAGTTTTGGATGAAAGTAATCTACTGCGGCGATAAGTAACGGCGTCTAAACTGCGGAACTAGCAGGAGTTTCTATTTGGAAGCTAACCTGCCAAATGTTCTTATTTCGTGAGAAGAAAACTGCTTGATAAGTCGAACACTTAGTTGTAGTAACAATAAAAATCAGCAGATACAATAGTTTGTTGAAGGGGGCCAGCACGCGCTAACGATCCTCTTAGTGTCTTTTTGAAGATTTTCACCTACCCTTGGGAAAAAAAAAGATTTCGCTTAAATTTGATATAATAACTTCTTTTTTGCACTCCTATAAAATGGCGTATCATGGTTTTGGTAGAAAAAGCTAATAACGAAGCTTTATAGTCAACTTAACAAAATTTCCATTTTCTCGTTAAAGGCTCAAACGATTTTGTTTAAATACGTAGACTGGATTCATGACGTCATAGAAGACTGCATTCCACATTTTCGGCCAAGAAAGCTAATAACGGGACCTTACTTATACAAAATTACGTTTTCATATAATCGTATGTTTGGTTAATTTTCAGATTTCACGCAAAACATGAAATCTAATTAACGAGATATTGGAAATTATCAGGAAAAACTTTCCAGAAGAAAAATGCTTATGAAACCTATCCAACGAATATGCGGAGAACTTCTCGAACGAAATTCTTCGTATAGTACAAACATGAGTACATCCACAAATATAAATATAGTACTGTCTAACTCAATTTCCATCGAAAAATCGACAACGGAAGAAATTCATGCGACTTAATGAAAGTAGAACTTCAGGAGTTGATGGCATTAGAGCACGGGATATTAAGCCAATGTTTTTGCAACAATAATCGAGATTTATAAACCTAACCATAACTCACGCCATATCTCTTATGTGCTGAAGACTGCGGTGGCGGAGGCGGCACCCCATTTGCTTTTGCTATAACAGCTATAGTCGTCAAACATAAATGCCTTGATACTGCAATGAGAACAAGTTCGAAAAAGCTGTATGGTTTCACAATAATCGGCTTGTATTGAACCATTCAAAAACCACGATGATGCACATTCATGGACCCCATCACAAAGCCACTCAAAAAATCACTTTCGTAGAAGTATTTGTCAAGGTACACTCCTTGATGAGGTCATCGACGGTAGTCGACAGGTACAAATATCTAGGAATTACAATCGGCAGTAACTTAATTTGGGTCAGACACATAAACAAGCTTCGCTCCGATCTCAAAGAGGCACTCTTCTCCCTTCTTTACCTAGAAAGCTGCTCGATAGCACAGGTTGAAAAACAAATGTACTATGTCAGTCGCTATTTTTAATTCGAATTTGTGTTTCAAGTGCGAATGTAGGAGATATAAATTCCAGTTGTTCGTTTCAAATAGACCGGCGTGTCACTGTTCCGAGTTTACTTCCTAGCGGAGACATAAATTCGATTTAGTTGAAAAATAAATAAATCAAATAATGAATCTTAGATTAAAAAAATTATCAGACTACTCCTACAAGTGCGGTAGAACTCGTCGGACTCGCTTCTTCCGAGGCTTAGCCTCGAAGATCAACCCACCGTCCAACAGAAACCTTATTTGTTGTAACGTTAGAATTTATCGAAAATTTTCACGAATCCAAAACTTGCCCTGTGTATCAAAGTGAGGCATGGCAAGAAAAAAAAATCTCTACACCTAGCTTTTTAGAACCAAACAACTTCATGGATAATTGTCTAACTATTTTATTAGTTTGCTTTGACTTAAAACACAAAATCCGAGGATGACGTTATTTAAAACAAAGTTTTATGACCTTTGTAGGTTGTCTCATTTTTAGTGTGACTGATTGTTCATATCGATGCAAGTAAATATTGTAAGTGGACAAGTAAAGAAGCTAGGGAAATACGAATAAAGAAAATATATATGTATGTATATACACAAAGATAATTTGTTCCAAATCCACGTCTCTCGCAAACCGCTTACATACAGGAGCTCGCTGGATAGGACGACGTAGTGCTGCTAACCGGCGAATTCCGAGGTCCAAAAAACAAAGAGATAGTCGAGCCCTAATTCCAGTGGTGGTGCGAGCAACCTGAAAACCGTGCCCTAAGATGGAAGGTTGGGGGTCTTTAAACAAACCAATCCCTAACGAGATCCCACAGACGCCCAGGCGAGGTCTGTGGTAATAAATGCCTTACCCCGGCATGGCGGCTCTGGCGGGGTGGACCCCGAATCCGGCCCTACTCGTGGGAACACTATGGAAAAATCAACAACAACAAAACAAACAACAATTTCCAGTTCTGATGCTGACATGCTATCCGTGGGAGCACCAGAACTGATGGAGATGGAAGAGCAGCTGCTGGCAGATCCATCTGAGAGTCCCCGGAATATTCTTATGAATGAGACTAATTCAGTCTCATTTCAGCTCCGGCGACTTGACAGTGGTGAACGTGAGAGGGATGAACGGGAACTGTGGCGTCTGCGTACCTATCCTACGATGACGAACAGAGCTCTATCGAAGTTTTCAACTGGAGAGTCTCCAACAAGGCGTCACTATCTGACTATTGTTGGATACTCTTCGAATTACAACTAACAACTAGTGGGGAGAAGTCTTTCAGAAACCCGCGTAGGGCTAACTGGTAAAAATTCAAAAGAGAACTGAGGAAATCTTTGAATCACCCCAATGAGGACCTCAACTCGGCTGAAGCAGTTGACAATGCAGTCGATGCACTGACTAGTTCCCTCACGCAATCGTGGGGGAAAAAGCGTCCACCATGGTGGAGCGACAAAATAGCGGAAATCTAACGTATTTCAAGAGTAAGCTGGAACCTCGCTAAGGAAGGGGTCAAAGAGAGTGTAAGACTCCTCAAGAAAGAGATTAGGAACCAACATATTGGCCGGCTGATAGAAATAAGATACCGGATCTGATCAATTTCTTTGTTGTTAAAGGAATATCAGGCAACCTTATAAAAGTTGAAGAAAGCTGTGACCTCTCCTCTGATCATTCTCCAATCATTATGGCTGTAAGCGAAGCTCTAATTAAAAAAAGAAAGAATGGTCAGATTAGCCAACGCGAGAACTAATTGGGATAGCTTCAAAAAAGATATAGAAGTAAATATCGATCTGAGAATATTTTTTAAAACACCGTATGAACTTGATGTAGAAGTTGATCGGTTCGTTGAAATCTTACAAAGTCCGCGTGGAAAAATACTCCAAAGCAAAAGAAAATGCCGGTCAGTAATGTGGAAATACAAGAGAAGATTGAGGAAAAGAGAAAAGCGCGTAAGAAATGGCAACAAAGTCGGACTCCGCAACATAAATCACACCTTAACCGTTTGTGCAACTCACTAAAAAGGCTATTAAAGATCTAAAAAATAAAGAAAAAAAAACTTATCGGCAGAAAAAGATTCGAATTATTCGCTTTGGAAAGCTATAAAAGGTATTAAAAAGCCTATAATACAAACCGCACCAATCAAGAAAAACCAATACGAATGGGCCAGGCATGATAAAAAAAGCACAACATTTCGCAACGCATTTGGAAGATACTTTAAAGCCATTTGATGGACAAGCTCTTGTTCAAGATGCAAATACGTCGGATATAGACAATATTGCAATAAGATATGCAACACTAACCGAACTTAAGGAAGAAATAAACAAACTCAAACCCAAGAAAGCTCCTGGATACGACTTAATCACGGGAGAGGTTCTTGAGGCACTGCCAAGAAAAGCGTTAATTAAGCTTCTGTTAATTATAAACGTCGCGCTTAGGCTTGAATATATTCCCAGTCAATGGGAAGTTGCGGAAGTGATAATGGTTCTTAAGCCCGGTAAACCACCAAGTGAAAAATCGTCTTATAGACCAATTTCACTTCTTCCAATTATATCCAAAGTATTCGAGAGAATATTCATTAGACGAATACAGCCGATAATAGAAGAAAAGCATCACAATCCCGGAGCATCAATTCGGATTCAGAAGAAAGCATTCTACAGTGAGCAAGTACATTGAATAACAGATGTAATCAAAAGATCTCTTGAAGAAAAAATGATTTGTTCAAGTGTATTTCTTGACGTTTCTCAAGCTTTTGACAAGGTCTGGCACGAAGGCTTAAAATTTAAATTACGACAAGTTTTGCCAGAGCACTTATATAATATTCTAAGAAACAACCTTACGAATAGAGTATTCCGTGTCAAAGGTTTGGCGAATCACACTCAATGAGACCAAATCTGTACATGTAAATTTTACTAATAAGAAAATAATTAATTTGCCAATCTTTTCGAACTCGGTTCAAATTCCGTTCGCAAACGAGGCTAAATACCTTGGAATGACATTTGATGCAAAGCTAAAATGGAAATCGCATGTAAAGAAAAAACGCAAAGAACTAGAAAATAAATAAAGGGATATGTATTGGTTACTTGGAAAATATTCCAAACTTAATATAGAGAACAAACTGCTTTTGTACAAGCAAGTGCTAAAACCAGTATGGACTTATGGTATCAAACTCTGGGGTTGTACCAAAATAAGTAATATAAATATTCTACAAACTTTTGAAAACAAAGTGGAATTGTAAATGCGCCATGGTATATTAGAAATTTATCGATATCCACAGAGATCTCGGCATTAAAACAATCGTAGATGAAATTAGAAACTAAGCGAGAAAGCATAAAATTCGACTAGAAAGTCATGTTAATATCACAGTCCTTCAAGTTTTGGATGAAAGTAATCTACTGCGGCGATAAGTAACGGCGTCTAAACTGCGGAACTAGCAGGAGTTTCTATTTGGAAGCTAACCTGCCAAATGTTCTTATTTCGTGAGAAGAAAACTGCTTGATAAGTCGAACACTTAGTTGTAGTAACAATAAAAATCAGCAGATACAATAGTTTGTTGAAGGGGGCCAGCACGCGCTAACGATCCTCTTAGTGTCTTTTTGAAGATTTTCACCTACCCTTGGGAAAAAAAAAGATTTCGCTTAAATTTGATATAATAACTTCTTTTTTGCACTCCTATAAAATGGCGTATCATGGTTTTGGTAGAAAAAGCTAATAACGAAGCTTTATAGTCAACTTAACAAAATTTCCATTTTCTCGTTAAAGGCTCAAACGATTTTGTTTAAATACGTAGACTGGATTCATGACGTCATAGAAGACTGCATTCCACATTTTCGGCCAAGAAAGCTAATAACGGGACCTTACTTATACAAAATTACGTTTTCATATAATCGTATGTTTGGTTAATTTTCAGATTTCACGCAAAACATGAAATCTAATTAACGAGATATTGGAAATTATCAGGAAAAACTTTCCAGAAGAAAAATGCTTATGAAACCTATCCAACGAATATGCGGAGAACTTCTCGAACGAAATTCTTCGTATAGTACAAACATGAGTACATCCACAAATATAAATATAGTACTGTCTAACTCAATTTCCATCGAAAAATCGACAACGGAAGAAATTCATGCGACTTAATGAAAGTAGAACTTCAGGAGTTGATGGCATTAGAGCACGGGATATTAAGCCAATGTTTTTGCAACAATAATCGAGATTTATAAACCTAACCATAACTCACGCCATATCTCTTATGTGCTGAAGACTGCGGTGGCGGAGGCGGCACCCCATTTGCTTTTGCTATAACAGCTATAGTCGTCAAACATAAATGCCTTGATACTGCAATGAGAACAAGTTCGAAAAAGCTGTATGGTTTCACAATAATCGGCTTGTATTGAACCATTCAAAAACCACGATGATGCACATTCATGGACCCCATCACAAAGCCACTCAAAAAATCACTTTCGTAGAAGTATTTGTCAAGGTACACTCCTTGATGAGGTCATCGACGGTAGTCGACAGGTACAAATATCTAGGAATTACAATCGGCAGTAACTTAATTTGGGTCAGACACATAAACAAGCTTCGCTCCGATCTCAAAGAGGCACTCTTCTCCCTTCTTTACCTAGAAAGCTGCTCGATAGCACAGGTTGAAAAACAAATGTACTATGTCAGTCGCTATTTTTAATTCGAATTTGTGTTTCAAGTGCGAATGTAGGAGATATAAATTCCAGTTGTTCGTTTCAAATAGACCGGCGTGTCACTGTTCCGAGTTTACTTCCTAGCGGAGACATAAATTCGATTTAGTTGAAAAATAAATAAATCAAATAATGAATCTTAGATTAAAAAAATTATCAGACTACTCCTACAAGTGCGGTAGAACTCGTCGGACTCGCTTCTTCCGAGGCTTAGCCTCGAAGATCAACCCACCGTCCAACAGAAACCTTATTTGTTGTAACGTTAGAATTTATCGAAAATTTTCACGAATCCAAAACTTGCCCTGTGTATCAAAGTGAGGCATGGCAAGAAAAAAAAATCTCTACACCTAGCTTTTTAGAACCAAACAACTTCATGGATAATTGTCTAACTATTTTATTAGTTTGCTTTGACTTAAAACACAAAATCCGAGGATGACGTTATTTAAAACAAAGTTTTATGACCTTTGTAGGTTGTCTCATTTTTAGTGTGACTGATTGTTCATATCGATGCAAGTAAATATTGTAAGTGGACAAGTAAAGAAGCTAGGGAAATACGAATAAAGAAAATATATATGTATGTATATACACAAAGATAATTTGTTCCAAATCCACGTCTCTCGCAAACCGCTTACATACAGGAGCTCGCTGGATAGGACGACGTAGTGCTGCTAACCGGCGAATTCCGAGGTCCAAAAAACAAAGAGATAGTCGAGCCCTAATTCCAGTGGTGGTGCGAGCAACCTGAAAACCGTGCCCTAAGATGGAAGGTTGGGGGTCTTTAAACAAACCAATCCCTAACGAGATCCCACAGACGCCCAGGCGAGGTCTGTGGTAATAAATGCCTTACCCCGGCATGGCGGCTCTGGCGGGGTGGACCCCGAATCCGGCCCTACTCGTGGGAACACTATGGAAAAATCAACAACAACAAAACAAACAACAATTTCCAGTTCTGATGCTGACATGCTATCCGTGGGAGCACCAGAACTGATGGAGATGGAAGAGCAGCTGCTGGCAGATCCATCTGAGAGTCCCCGGAATATTCTTATGAATGAGACTAATTCAGTCTCATTTCAGCTCCGGCGACTTGACAGTGGTGAACGTGAGAGGGATGAACGGGAACTGTGGCGTCTGCGTACCTATCCTACGATGACGAACAGAGCTCTATCGAAGTTTTCAACTGGAGAGTCTCCAACAAGGCGTCACTATCTGACTATTGTTGGATACTCTTCGAATTACAACTAACAACTAGTGGGGAGAAGTCTTTCAGAAACCCGCGTAGGGCTAACTGGTAAAAATTCAAAAGAGAACTGAGGAAATCTTTGAATCACCCCAATGAGGACCTCAACTCGGCTGAAGCAGTTGACAATGCAGTCGATGCACTGACTAGTTCCCTCACGCAATCGTGGGGGAAAAAGCGTCCACCATGGTGGAGCGACAAAATAGCGGAAATCTAACGTATTTCAAGAGTAAGCTGGAACCTCGCTAAGGAAGGGGTCAAAGAGAGTGTAAGACTCCTCAAGAAAGAGATTAGGAACCAACATATTGGCCGGCTGATAGAAATAAGATACCGGATCTGATCAATTTCTTTGTTGTTAAAGGAATATCAGGCAACCTTATAAAAGTTGAAGAAAGCTGTGACCTCTCCTCTGATCATTCTCCAATCATTATGGCTGTAAGCGAAGCTCTAATTAAAAAAAGAAAGAATGGTCAGATTAGCCAACGCGAGAACTAATTGGGATAGCTTCAAAAAAGATATAGAAGTAAATATCGATCTGAGAATATTTTTTAAAACACCGTATGAACTTGATGTAGAAGTTGATCGGTTCGTTGAAATCTTACAAAGTCCGCGTGGAAAAATACTCCAAAGCAAAAGAAAATGCCGGTCAGTAATGTGGAAATACAAGAGAAGATTGAGGAAAAGAGAAAAGCGCGTAAGAAATGGCAACAAAGTCGGACTCCGCAACATAAATCACACCTTAACCGTTTGTGCAACTCACTAAAAAGGCTATTAAAGATCTAAAAAATAAAGAAAAAAAAACTTATCGGCAGAAAAAGATTCGAATTATTCGCTTTGGAAAGCTATAAAAGGTATTAAAAAGCCTATAATACAAACCGCACCAATCAAGAAAAACCAATACGAATGGGCCAGGCATGATAAAAAAAGCACAACATTTCGCAACGCATTTGGAAGATACTTTAAAGCCATTTGATGGACAAGCTCTTGTTCAAGATGCAAATACGTCGGATATAGACAATATTGCAATAAGATATGCAACACTAACCGAACTTAAGGAAGAAATAAACAAACTCAAACCCAAGAAAGCTCCTGGATACGACTTAATCACGGGAGAGGTTCTTGAGGCACTGCCAAGAAAAGCGTTAATTAAGCTTCTGTTAATTATAAACGTCGCGCTTAGGCTTGAATATATTCCCAGTCAATGGGAAGTTGCGGAAGTGATAATGGTTCTTAAGCCCGGTAAACCACCAAGTGAAAAATCGTCTTATAGACCAATTTCACTTCTTCCAATTATATCCAAAGTATTCGAGAGAATATTCATTAGACGAATACAGCCGATAATAGAAGAAAAGCATCACAATCCCGGATCATCAATTCGGATTCAGAAGAAAGCATTCTACAGTGAGCAAGTACATTGAATAACAGATGTAATCAAAAGATCTCTTGAAGAAAAAATGATTTGTTCAAGTGTATTTCTTGACGTTTCTCAAGCTTTTGACAAGGTCTGGCACGAAGGCTTAAAATTTAAATTACGACAAGTTTTGCCAGAGCACTTATATAATATTCTAAGAAACTACCTTACGAATAGAGTATTCCGTGTCAAATGTGGAAATGAATATTCGGATTTTAAGAAAATAATGGCTAGGGTGCCGCAAGGAAGTGTTCGTGGTCCACTTTTATAACTATTATACACTCGCGATATACCGCAACTGGATGGAACGAAGTTAGCCACTTTCGCCGACGATACTGCTATATTGGCAGTAGGTAAAACGGTCGAAGAGTCTACCGAAATATTGCAAGAGGCATTGGATAGAGTAAATGAATGGAAAAAGGTTTGGCGAATCACACTAAATGAGACCAAATCTGTACATGTAAATTTTACTAATAAGAAAATAATTAATTTGCCAATCTTTTCGAACTCGGTTCAAATTCCGTTCGCAAACGAGGCTAAATACCTTGGAATGACATTTGATGCAAAGCTAAAATGGAAATCGCATGTAAAGAAAAAACGCAAAGAACTAGAAAATAAATAAAGGGATATGTATTGGTTACTTGGAAAATATTCCAAACTTAATATAGAGAACAAACTGCTTTTGTACAAGCAAGTGCTAAAACCAGTATGGACTTATGGTATCAAACTCTGGGGTTGTACCAAAATAAGTAATATAAATATTCTACAAACTTTTGAAAACAAAGTGGAATTGTAAATGCGCCATGGTATATTAGAAATTTATCGATATCCACAGAGATCTCGGCATTAAAACAATCGTAGTAACAAGTAACAAATTAGAAACTAAGCGAGAAAGCATAAAATTCGACTAGAAAGTCATGTTAATATCACAGTCCTTCAAGTTTTGGATGAAAGTAATCTACTGCGGCGATAAGTAACGGCGTCTAAACTGCGGAACTAGCAGGAGTTTCTATTGGGAAGCTAACCTGCCAAATGTTCTTATTTCGTGAGAAGAAAACTGCTTGATAAGTCGAACACTTAGTTGAAGTAACAATAAAAATCAGCAGATACAATAGTTTGTTGAAGGGGGCCAGCACGCGCTAACGATCCTCTTAGTGTTTTTTTGAATATTTTCACCTACCCTTGGGGAAAAAAAAAGATTTCGCTTAAATTTGATATAATAACTTCTTTTTTGCACTCCTATAAAATGGCGTATCATGGTTTTGGTAGAAAAAGCTAATAACGAAGCTTTATAGTAAACTTAACAAAATTTCCATTTTCTCGTTAAAGGCTCAAACGATTTTGTTTAAATACGTAGACTGGATTCATGACGTCATAGAAGACTGCATTCCACATTTTCGGCCAAGAAAGCTAATAACGGGACCTTACTTATACAAAATTACGTTTTCATATAATCGTATGTTTGGTTAATTTTCAGATTTCACGCAAAACATGAAATCTAATTAACGAGATATTGGGAATTATCAGGAAAAACTTTCCAGAAGAAAAATGCTTATGAAACCTATCCAACGAATATGCGGAGAACTTCTCGAACGAAATTCTTCGTATAGTACAAACATGAGTACATCCACAAATATAAATATAGTACTGTCTAACTCAATTTCCATCGAAAAATCGACAACGGAAGAAATTCATGCGACTTAATGAAAGTAGAACTTCAGGAGTTGATGGCATTAGAGCACGGGATATTAAGCCAATGTTTTTGCAACAATAATCGAGATTTATAAACCTAACCATAACTCACGCCATATCTCTTATGTGCTGAAGACTGCGGTGATTCGGCCAATTTAAAAAGGCGGCACCCCATTTGCTTTTGCCGATGATACAGCTATAGTCGTCAAACATAAATGCCTTGATACTGCAATGAGAACAAGTTCGAAAAAGCTGTATGGTTTCACAATAATCGGCTTGTATTGAACCATTCAAAAACCACGATGATGCACATTCATGGACCCCATCACAAAGCCACTCAAAAAATCACTTTCGTAGAAGTATTTGTCAAGGTACACTCCTGGATAAGGCCATCGACGGTAGCCGAAAGCTACAAATATCTAGGAATTACAATTGGCAGTAACTTAATTTGGGTCAGACACATAAACAAGCTTCGCTCCGATCTCAAAGAGACACTCTTCTCCCTTCTTTACCTAGAAAGCTGCTCGATAGCACAGGTTGAATAACAAATGTACTATGTCAGTCGCTATTTTTAGTTCGAATTTGTGTTTCAAGTGCGAATGTAGGAGATATAAATTCCAGTTGTTCGTTTCAAACAGACCGGCGTGTCACTGTTCCGAGTTTACTTCCTAGCGGAATAAGGTATTTTTTTAAAGACATAAATTCGACTTAGTTGAAAAATAAATAAATCAAATAATTAATCTTAGAGTAAAAAAAATTATCAGACTACTCCTACAAGTGCGGTAGAACTCGTAGGACTCGCTTCTTCCGAGGCTTAGCAAGAGAAATATCCTTAAATTCGATCGACCCACCGTCCAACAGAAACCTTATTTGTTGTAATGTTAGAATTTATCGAAAATTTTCACGAATCCAAAACTTGCCCTATGTATCAAAGTGAGGCATTAATTATACGTAAGAGTAATATCGTCGGACAAACGATAACTGTCTATATAGACAGCCATTAAGGCTCTGGACTCTGCTATAACTCGGTCGAGGCTGGTGAGAACCGGCAAATCACTTTTAAACGAGATATCCAGAGCCAATACGGTGACCCTCAGTTGAGTACCAGGGCATATGGATATCGAAGGAAACGAGAAGGCGGATGAACTTGTTAGAATAGGGTCGACGCTGCACATACCGCGGACCCTTCCTTTTGTAGCAGCCCCAGTCAGCTCTGTTAAGAAAAAAGTAGAAGATGAAGCCACCGATCATGCAAACAGACGCTGGATTCATCTGGATACCCGCGTAACGGCTAGAGCTCTATGGCCGCCCTTTAGCAGAAGAGATCATCAACTCTGGTTAAACTCAGTCGTCATAACGCATGGGTCGTTTCTGGCGTAATTACCGGCCATTGTGTCATTGACCTTCACGCAGAGAGACTCGGTGTGCTGCATAAGGACTATTGTAGAAGCTGCAGAGACGAAGAAGAAATCGAATCTATTCGTCACCTGCTGTGTGATGACTGTCCTGCCCTATCTGTTAAAAGGAAGAGAACTTTTGACAGTCAAGCTCTTCTCGGAGCTGGAGGACTTAAGCAATGTTGAGCTGGTGGACCTCCTGAGATTTATATTACTATCTGGGTGGTGCTAACAGCGGCCTCTATTACAGCGTTCCCAGGGTTAAAGGATTGGGCATAATGGACCTGAATTGTGACCTTTTGGTCACAAGGCAGCCATCTACCTAACCTAACCTAACAGGGATGTTTGAAATTAAAAATGGTCTGCAACAGGGAGCGGTCAATTCGCCGATCCTTTTCAATATTTACACAGCTGATCTGATAGGATCTCTTCAATACACTATAGCGTTAGCGGACTATATGATCGCGTACAGATCAGGACCTAAGATTTACGTCATTGCAACACTCTTGCAGGGAGACTTCGATAAGATTCAGCTATATTGTGATGACTAAAAGTTGAAAACAACTTTCAGAAGCATGAAACCATTCTTTTCAGAACGCCGTTGGCCTCTTGGGATACCAGAAAGAATTGGCGAAAGTTCTCCATTGTTGGAGAGTACTGGCCTCCACTAGCGTTTTACAATATGGTCAGATACCTGGGGTTTTGGCTATATTTAAGTAAACATGTAGGTATTGGTCTGAACAGAGCCCGAGCGGCTTTCGCCCTTACAAAAAGACTGTTTTTTAGCAGCCAACTTGTTGCAAGGGTGAAGGTAATCTGCTACATATGGTTCAACATAAAAACAAGCAGAATGGAAAGGATTCGGGTGTTTGAGAGGGTCTGCCTTCTGGCTTGCTTTCGTCTATACAAAACACATACAATTCTATTCCAAAGAGATTCTTTACAACAAAGCGAATTTCCTTGTGAAGATAACTCGGAGGCACATTGCGAGAGCAATGACCTAACCTGATCTCCGGGGCTTATTACCCCAATAACATGTACCATGAGAGCGTGCGCCATAACCGCTTTGTTCCCCCAGAGGCATTCTTCTATTACGATCAGGCAGGTTTGATTCAGGATAGAGCGGCTGCGCCGATAATATTCCACGTGCCCCGAAAACTGTGGATAGGCGACTCAACTACGAGCGAGACGTCACACAAGACGACTCTGATTTAGTAGGTCGGTTTAAATCCGAGATGTAAAGGACGTCGAGCGGCAGCACAAGCCATTCTGGTGGCTCAAACAGCGAGCTCCCTCGTCGCTTCCCATAGAACTCGGATAGGGACAGTACGGTTAGTTGGCCGCAGCATATTACTACCAATGCCGGACTTACATAGTTCATTAGCCTGTAGGTGTACGTTCAATTAAGCATACTATATATAAAAAAATGTCCGTTGGCAGCCAAAAATATACAAAAAAAAACAAAAAAAAAAGTCTGTTGGAAAATAAAAAAAAAAATTAACCGTTAAGTTTACTTTTATGGTATATTTAGTCTATTTAAGTTTAAGGCAGAATATATTTTTTATAGATAAAAATGTCCCGCTACTAAGTTTTTCCAATAAATTTTTCTTAGTTTTCTAATAATTTAGTTCATATTCATATTATATATTCATATAATAGATATGACGATAACCGTTTCCAGAAAAACTTAAAAAAAATCGTAACTTTTAAACATGAAAAACCTTTCAAAAGATTTTATTTGAATTAACTAATATCTCCATTTCCTTACTTACTTTAATATATTACTTGTTTTGATATTCTGGGTTTGAAATTTTCTATCATTTTTGTTTATTTACATGCTCGAATTAAGCTCACCTAAATACAAATTCTTCAATTTTGAAAAAAACAACATTCTGCAGATAAGCAGGCTTCGCTTCACAACCATTGTAAAAAAAATAAAAAAATTCTTAAAGCTATTTATCATGCCTTATTTCAAAACAATTAATATAAATATATAACATTGAAGAACACTTCGCTTGAATAAGCTTATACTTACTGGATCAATATTTCTTTTTCAATGGTAAACTCAATGTTACTCTTATTCAACTTGGCTTCATGGAGTTTAGCGTCTATTTCAATTTTCCCTTCAATTTTTTTCATCTGGTCTTCTCTTGCATTACATTGTTTAGTTAAAAGTTTAAGCCTGCGAAAAAAGATGTAAATTCATTATTATTTCGCAAAATGCAAAATTATTAATGCATTACTGTTTCGCTATAGTTACAAAATAAAAATTTGCTAGTTAAAAAATGGATATGGTTTGTCCTTAAATAAATATATATATTTGGTCTGTTCCCTTAAAATCGTAAATTGTTAAATTCAAATGAGTGGGGTAAAAATCTCTCAGAGCGAGGCAATAACTCGTAAAGTCATGGAACTCGTGAAGAAATAATTGTTATAAACGATTTCCATTAGTTTTGACAATTTACGCGTTTTAATACTTTGAAATGTCTTACATTGGAGAGCCTTCAGTTTTAATTTGATTTCTTTTTTTTTTTAATGTTTTAATTTATTTTTCGCAGCTTACAATAAGCTCCAGTCAGAAAAAAAGCAGATTTCCAAATTTGACAGATGTTACAATTCTTACCAACAGAAATTTACTTACTTTTACTTTAATCCTTTAACCCCTCGGGAAGCATAGGGCGTCAACAACACCTGCGCGCCATCTTGTTCGTAGTTCTGCAACGCGTTTGAGCTCTCTCCAGCTCATTCCCAAAGAGCTCGATTCCTCCTCGACTGTTTTGCGTCACGTTTGCCTACGGCGTCCCGCTGTTCTGCCTGCTTGGGTGAGCGGATTCCACTGTATAGCGTATTTCGCAATGGATTTGTCTCCGCGCCGTAGGGTGTGTCCAATCCACTGCTACTTTCTCCTTCGTATAGTCATGTTTATAGGTTCCTGGCCCGTTCTCGTATAAAGCTGTTCATTGGATATACGGTTCGGCCAAAAGATCCTCAAGATGATTCTTAAACATTTGTTTACAAAGGCTTGCAGCCGGCGCGTGTTAATGGTGTCCACTTTCCAAGTACTGCATCCATAAAGCAGTACCGATTCTACGTTGGAGCGAAACAGTCGTAGCATGGTTCTTAAGCTGATAGCTTTGCTTTTCCAGATGGTGGACAGCATGCCGAACGTAGGTTTGGCCTTCCCGATTCTGCTGCACACATCCAGTTCGGTGCCACCACGGTTTGCCGAGACCACACTTCCTAGGTATAGAAAGTTGTCAACTTTCTCGACTTCCTGTCCGGCAATGTTAAGTTGCGCGCTGGTGTTAGAAGTGCTCAGGGCTTTTGTTTTGGCTGTGTTAATTTTGAGCCCTACTTTGTTTGCCTTAGCTTCTAGATTCTGGACCATAAGATGGAGGTCCATTATCCGATGTGAAAGTAGACAAACATCGTCAGCGTAGTCTAGGTGTTTGAGGTAAGATGTCATAGTCCAGCGAATTCCATGATTTCCTTCCGTCAATGCTGCACGGAGAACATCACTGATAACCACTAAAAATAACAGCGGTGACAGTATGCATCCTTGACGTACTCCGCTTTGGACTTCAAATTCTTCTGACACCTTGCCATTGCAAGACGTGACACTTAATAATAGCAATGAGTTTTTCTGGGATACCTCTCCTGCGCAAGGCCAACCAGATAGCATCTCTTTTTCGGAAGTTTGATGATCATCCCTCTTTTCCACTCCTGTGGAAACTCTTCTCTATCCCAAGCTCTCCGTATTAGCGGATGCAGCAAATCTGCCGATATATTTGGCGCCGCTTGAAATAGTTCGGCAGGGATGCCATCAATACCAACCGCTTTGTTTTTCTTGACGGACCTGATCGCTGTTATTTCGTTCTTACTGAGAGGTGCGGTGCGGATTCAGGAATTTAGTGGTTTCGTAACATCTGTCATGGAGGGGAAATGTTTTACTCTCTTTTACGGATTTGTTCCAAGTTCGAATGAAGAAAAATACCATCAAACGTTTTTTTTTTACCCCAGTTCTTCCGAGTGTCTGACAAACATTGTGTGTAATGCATTATCCACGAGAATGATTTTCTATAAGTTATTCAAGTATATTATGATCATCATGTTCGAGTCACATGATCCTGTTCATCCAATTCTCCCTCCCATTCGCACGATTTATTAATGTATATTAGTACATATATAAGATAGAAGATTTTGAAGAATAAAATCACTTGTTGATTGATAAGATTGATTGGTCTCACAGGAACCTCCCAGAGATGTACCAAGTGAAGCGACGAAGGGGACAAAACAGTAGCCAAATCTTTGAAACGCCTTATCGACGGTCTCGGCGAAGTGGATCCATCGATTAAATCAAAATCCTTTTACGAGCTGAGGATTCAGGCGAAGAAATATTGGACCCAATTAGAAAATCTTTACCAAGATCTTGGAGAAAGCGCTCACGATTCCACCATTCTAGGGTACGACATGGAAGAATACATTAAGTTGGAGGACAAGGTCCAACAACTAATAATATGATTATCTACGAAGCTAGAAACATCCTCAGATGCTTATCCGCATGCCTGATCTATGCTTCAGCTCCCAAAAATAACCATTCCCAGATTTGATGGAGATTATGCAAAATGGCGCCAGTTCTCGGACCTGTACTTGCAGATGGTCCATAAACAACCATTGAATAACTTCCAGAAAATGTTGTATCTCAAAACGAATTTAATAAGTGAAGCAAAAAAGCGTTGAGGCATTTCTCATTGTCAGATGACAATTTTAATGGTGCATGGAAGATGCTCGTAAATAGGTACGAGAATACAAGGCTACTTGTTGCTTTACTCATGTTTATGAGTACTCAACCAGCCGGGCCATTTAGCATCCAGATTCATATCGAGATACTTAGCTGTGTTAGAGTAAGGAACTACTTGATTATTAATAATCAAGGTAAGATTCGTTATCTTTTTATTTGTAAAATGTGGCTTATCATAATATCACTCGCATGCGGTATATCACTCGTATATAATCAAATCTGGGCGGTTCCTACAACCCTTCCCTGTGGAACACCTGCTTGAATTTCTTTAAGTTCAGAGTACGCTGAACCATAACAAACTCTAAAGAATCTACTACCTATGTAAGATTTAAGGATCTCATAGTACTGTCTAGGTAAACCTAGACTCGAATCCCTTGTGCAAAACTTTATCAAAAGCCTGTGAAACGTCTAAGAATATTGCAGAACATATTTGTTTTTCTTCCAGTGCCTTTTCTATAACATTAGTTATACGATGTCATTCTATTCCTGGTCCATCGTCGAGTGTTTATTCCTAAACCCGAATTGATGGGTAGGCATAAGCTTTCTTTGCTCTATGATTAGGTATAACCTTTTAAGAAGGAGATTCTCGAAGTTTTGAAAATAAAGGTAAAAGTAAGATTGGCCTATATGAGGTGACTTCTGATAAAGGCTAAGCTTGTTTAGGAATAACAATAATTTTTACTATCTTGCAGTGACGTGGGCCATACCTTTGTTTAAAGCAAGCATTAATTATATGTTTGATTTTCAATAATGCAGTTGGGGGAAGTTCCTTCAAGATTTAAGCAGTTAGAAGATCATAACCTGGTGATTTTGTATTATTTATTTTATCAATACATGCCTCAATCTCTTTTAACGACACAGAGGGAATTTCCATTTCGTCTACTTGTTATAGAAATAGAGATCTTCGTTTGCAACCATAGGTGGAAACGGTTTGAAAACATTTGAAACGTGCTGAACAAGATTAACCTTTACCTTTTCCTTTGGATCGCCGATTACCCATCAGATGTTTGCAACAGGGCTTGAGGTCTCTTTAAACGTTTAGCAGCCTTCCAAAGGCAGTAGTCCGTGACTTTGTCGGACGTAAGATTACAAAGGCATAGAAATATTTTTGAATTCAATATTAGTTTTTTTAAGCCTATTATTAAGTCTATTAAATATAGTTTTATCGCCTGGATATATTGTCGCTTGCCATTTTCTATGAGCTCTTCTCTTTTTAAGTATAAGTTGCAGGATTTCAGAGGAGTATTTCACTGAGGCCGGTTTTCTTTGTTGATAATTCGGTGTACTATCTTCTGCTGCCTGTTGCACATCGACAATGAATTGTTCTGTTTCAATGTCAATATGATTTGTTGTGACTAGGGGGTTAATGCAACCTTCAAGAAGTTCTCTAAATTTACACCAGTTCGTTCTATTATTAGTCAGTCGTGGGTTTTTTGTCTGTTCTAACAATAAACGATTGACTGTAAGGATCAGGGATGTATGATCCGAAGATAGATCATACACTTCTTTTAACATTAACTACTTTTTTATTAATACCTTTCGTTATGAAGAAGTCGATAACATCTGGTATTTTCGTAATAAATAAATTCACAGTTCAAGTTAAGTTGTGATTTGTAGAGCTTCCTGCCTTTTGTTGTTGTAAGTAATATGTATGTTTTGCATAAAAAATCACCGCCGATGATGGAATTGTTACCTAACATTTGGAAAAGGTCAATTAGGTCTTCATCTGTAGGTGAGTGGTTAGGTGGGCAGTATATCGCAGCTATTTAAAACTGCTTGCCTTTAGTTTCTATGTTTATTGTCGCAACTTACATTGTTAATTTTGCTATTTTTGGCAATCCATATGGAATCAAGGTTTTTTTTACAATCACAGCATTTCCCCCCAATTTTGCAATAACTGTATTATATTTATAGCCAACATAAAAAAGTTTTCTTTAATGTATCTTAACTGTACTGAAAATGTATAGATATACATACATAAGTGTAGTTTGTACGACTCAGTCAGTTGTGAAATCCTTTTTTTTTCGATTTTGGCTTATTTGTAAAGAACTATACCGAGTGTATTGGAGAAAAAAGAAATGCAGTACTTCCAGTCCAAACTGAACGGATGACGATATAGTGAATCTTCGATATAACGAACGCTAATAACAACTGCATCTCTATATAGCGACTGTTTGCACAAGTTTGCTATACAACATAACGATCATATCCCACACAAAAGTGACACAACTCAAAAAACGCAATAATTGAACTAGCCCAACAAATTTAGCAAAATCAAATTACATTAACTCTTAGCCCTGCTGGCAGCACCTGTGTTGTTCTAATATATTCAAAATAAGTCCAATATCGAATTGGATATTTTCAAAATGAATTATCTTAAGAAACTTAAGTTTTTTTAAATGTGCCACTTTTGAAATACATGTGCGTATATAAAAGAACAGTAACGAACTCTTCTAGCAAATGACTTCAAATACTATATCAATTGTTAAATTGAGCGTCCAATGTTCGTGATAAGCTGAACAAAATATAGGTTCTTGGACATTATTTTTATTTCGTCAAGATCTAAAAAAAAACCAGTGAAAAATGCTACAATCCGCCTGGAGCGAATCGTATGATACCCTATCCCTATCTTATTTGGTCATGTCAGTGGGCGGTGGAAAATGTATTCACAAAATTTTCTATTTTGCCCTATAAACTAATATTTTTACTCGAAAATTAATTTTTGAAGTAAACGCCCCTAAAAAGTGGGCGTGGCCATATACAATGTACAGACGATTTGTAGATTAAGTGGATATCTACATATTTGCTCAAGTAAGTTTTTTCGAGTTTCATATAAAAATAGTGAAAAAAAGTGATTTTTTTTGAAAAGTGGGCCTGTCAGTGGGCGGATTTTAAAATTTTTTACACTTGTATTGCTTACTTTTCCAAAGACCTCGTATACAAAATTTCATCAACCTAGCTCAAAATTTAAGGCCCAAAAACTGGTGACATACGGACGGACGGACGGACATGGCTTAATCGACTCGGCTAGTGATGCTGATCATTTATATATATACTTTATGAAGATAGACCTTCAATATTTCTCTATGTTACAAACTATGTATCAAACTTAATATACCCTTAGGATAGGGTATAAAAAGAGTTTTTATACAGAAAATTGTAGATGTCCCAAAATAAACAATTCGCTCACATTTAGTTTAAAATGTTTGCACTGTGTTGAGTTCATCAACAAAAACAATAAAAAGTCTGAATAATAATAAATAAAAACCAGTGAAAAATGCTACAATCCGCCTGGAGCGGATCGTATGATACCCTATCCCTATCTTCTTTGGTCGTGTCAGTGGGCGGGGGAAAATGTATTCACAAAATTTTCTATTTTGCCGTATAAACTAATATTTTTACTCGAAAATTAATGTTTGAAGTAAAAAAAAATAAAAAATGGGCGTGGCCATATGCAATGTATAAACGATTTGTAGATTAAGTGGATATCTACATATTTGCTCAAGTAAGTTTTTTCGAGTTTCATATGAAAATAGTAAAACAAGTGTTTTTTTTTAAAAAGTGGGCGTGTCAGTGGGCGGATTTTATAAATGTTTACACTTGTTCTGTCCCGATGTCCAAAGACCTCGCATACAAAGATTCATTGACCTAGCTCAAAATTTAAGGCCCAAAGACTGGTGACAGACAGACGGACAGACGGACGGACATGGCTCAATCGAATTGGCTATTGATACTGATCATTTATATATATACTTTATTGGGTCTGTCTGCAATATTTCTCTATGTTACAAACTATGTATCAAACTTAATATACCCTTAGGATAGGGTATAAACAACAAAGTAAAGTGAACCCCTAATAACATCAGCAGTGTCAGCATAAACCTGTTGTGCAATCAGCGACGAGTTCATCAAGTTCATCAAATTCCTTCGGGGTGAAGCTCGATGACGTTATAACTCGATAACCGCTGGACCGATTTTCATGATTGTTTTTTTAATTTGTTCGTATTGCTGTACTTTAGGTTTGTAGAGAAAACCTAAATTTAAGAAATTCGCATTTTTCGCATATTTGGCGTTGGGAGTGTTGATATATGACTGTTGATTTCTATGCGCGATGTTTTGTATATATGTAAATATCTATTAATGAATTCGTTTCGGTTAATGCTTAGTCAAGTCTGCTTTACATTAAAATACACTACGTAAACGCGCACCACATATTTGCAGTTTACGGAAAGATAAGAATGCAAAACGGAGTTATGCAGGTTCAAGCTAGTTTAATATAAAAATGACAAAAAATCTAATGGATGTGGTCCAAACTGTGTTTCAACTGTTTGCGAGATGGACATGCCACAAAGAAATGCTCATCGAAGAAGGATTGCAGGCTATGCAAACAACAACCAACAAGTTGGTGCAACTTCAACCCAAAAAAATTCACGCAAGAAATAGCATCCTCACATCATGTAACAGTTTGTGCAATGAGGATGAAGGTTTGAAGAAATTCTGGGAGCTAGAAGAGGTACCAACGGTGAGGATGAAGTCTGCAGAAGATATACCGTCAAATTGCCTCTACTCAAGGATCGCATGGTCTTAGGCGATTCACGCAAAGTGGCATTAAAGCGATTTTCACTTGCTATAATATAAGTATAATAAGTATAAGTATTGGATTCGTGAAAAAATTCGAACTCGAGATAACAATGACATTACGATGATAGAGAAGCTCGAAAAAGTGGGTCTACCCACGCTGGACTGCAGCCAGAACGACTGGGCCGATTTGCTTCAAACTTCATATCTGAGCTCTGTAAGGTCGCAATTCGAGGCGAAATCGGAATTTTTGTTCTAAACCTGTTATTCATGGTACCTTACTTAAGGCCAATTTCAAAAAAGACGATTTTCTCGAAAACGGCTCTAACAATTTTGATTAAATCTCATATTCGAGTTAGTCTTGACAAGCGCTATAAGCTGTCGTACCACATTTTTGCCTAAAAATACGTATAACGGTACTTTTCTTATTAACTGGATTTAGAAATATGGCCATATCTTGGCTAAGACTCGTTGAATTTCCACAACAATCGATATATGGACAAACCTTAATGTTTTATAAAATGTGGCATTTAAACTTATACAACATTTTTAAAAATATTTTTTTAAAAATTTAATTTTTTTTTATTTTTTTATGTATTAAAAATTTGTTCAATTTAAACTACCAGCATATACATAGGCGCAAGTACGTACGACCCAGTCGTGCACTTAATTTATGTTGGAACAAAGATTCGCAAAAAACAAGGAGTTTCGGTATGAATATTCCAAATTCATGCAGGAATATATTATTCTTGGGCATATGAAGGAAGTACAGGAGGAGTTCACCGAAAAAACATATTATCTTCCAGATCATCCGGTGATGAAAAATGACAGCACTACTATCAAACTGAGGGTAGTATTCGACGCCTCGGAGAAAACAACATCTGGGAAGTCGCTAAATAGCATTAGGATGACAGGTCCCACAGTTCCAAAGGATCTGTTTTTCTTTCTACTTCGATGGAGGTCATTCCCTATCGTGTTTACAACTGATATCGAAAAAAATTATTGGCAAATTTTAATCGATCAGGAGGATTAAAACCTGCAGTGCATCTTGTGGAGAGAAAATTCCAATGGTCCAATCAAAGAACGCTTTCAAATCTGTCACGTATGGTACAGCATAATATCTGGCAATTAAAACTTTATGCCAGCTAGCTGCGGATGAAAAACTTGCTTGAAGGATTTTATGTAGACGCCTGTTTTGGCGGTGCAAATTCACTAGAGGAATGCGAAGACCTCCAACGAGAATTGGTGCAGTTACTTCACTTGGGCGAATTCAACTTACGAAAAAAGTTCAGAATTCATAAAAGCCTTGCCAAGAGAGGTTGTTGAAATGGAACCAACATTCTAAATTTTTGGAATAAAATGGTGCCCGAGGACAGACGACTTTCAATTTAAGGTAAATTCCTCGTCATACAAAGAGTACTCTTTAGCGGGTTGTCGCCAATAACAATCAAGGCAGAAATTGGAAACCTCTTATATATAACTGCATGGATTTGCAGAAGCCTAAGAATCAGCATATGCAGCGGTGGTGTATCAAAAGCTCATTAATTTCGGCTCTTCTACAATATGCATCATTGCATCAAAGACCAAGGTGGCGCCTGTGAAGCAAGTGTCACTAGCTAGACTCGAGTTCTGTGCAGCTGCACTTCTTACGAAGCTAATGAACTACATCAGAGAACAGAAACTAAATCAGACTATGGTCTGATTCTACCATAGTATGAAACTCATTAAAACAACACCCAGTGTAATGGAACAGCTTTGTAGAAAACCGGGTATCCTATGTGCAACAAAATTTCAAAGAACAATGGAGATTCGGTAGAGAGAATCCTGCAGACATTCCGTCAAGAGGGTCATTTCGAGATACTCTCGCTGAAAATTCAACATGGTGGCACGGTTCAGTCTGCTTAAAGAAAGACGAACAACATTGGCCAGCTGATAAGATTGTGATGCCAGTGCAAGATATACCTTAGACCCGGAAGTCGTACGCTTGTATGATTACACAAACGCTCAATCATCCAGGCACCGACATCACTTGTGCCTTTTCATAATTTTCGAAACTTAAACGTATAAGCGCAATCTGTCTACGATTTAAAAACAATTGCAGAAAGAGAAAGAGAGGCGAACCACTAGTACACGGCATTGTGATGGTAGAAGAACTCCTGGAAGCAGAAAAGGCACTGGTAAGGGGTGCTCAACGAGTGTTTGCCGAGCATAAGAATAAATAAATCACTGAAATCAACTAGCATGATATAATCACCGAATACATTCATCGACGCCAAAGGAATCTTGCGAGTGGGCGGTCGATTGGGACACGCTATTATATCAATTGACCAGAAACATCCTATGATTTTATCATCATCGTATCTGCTAACAAAGTCAATTATCAATAAAGCTCACATCGATACACTTCATGGTGGAGTAAAACTGACGTTAAATCACATTCGAATGAAATTTTGGATCATCCAAGGAACCAATACTGTCAATGGGTCTGATGTTTCCGATTCAGGGCCAAGGAATCAAATCAACTCATGGGACAACTTCCAGAAGCGCGAGTAAGGTTTTCCCGTCCATTTACACATTGCGGAATAGACTACGCAAGCCCATTCAACATACGATGCTCACAAATTCGAGGTGTGAAATCGCACGTCACGAAATAAAAACTTCCGTCTATAAACATAGCAACATTCAGTGGAAGGTATGAATAGTGGACACCATTCTGGGAACTATTTCAACTTTTAGTACACCAGGATAGGTCTTTGAGCGATGTCGAACGCATTCAATATTTGAAGGGAAATCTAAGCGGAGAAGCAGCAAGGATTCTCAACCACTTACCACCTAAGTCAATCAATTATGCAACAGCTATAGAATTACTAATGAAACGTTTTCAAAATCCAGCAGCGTTGGTCTGGCAAAGCAACTTTTGAGAAGTTTACATTTATGTATATTTATAATGAAACAGAGTAAAACTTGTAATTATTTAATATAAAAATGACCCACTCAATAATGGCTATAAACACCAATCGCAAGTAAAAACGAGTTTCATATAAAAATAGTGAAAAAAGTGATTTTTTTGAAAAGTGGGCGTGTCAATGGGCGGATTTTAAAAATTTTTACACTTGTATTGCTTACTTTTCCAAAGACCTCGTATACAAAATTTCATCAACCTAGCTCAAAATTTAAGGCCCAAAAACTGGTGACATACGGACGGACGGACGGACGGACGGACGGACGGACGGACGGACGGACGGACGGACATAGCTCAATCGACTCGGCTAGTGATGCTGATCATTTATATATATACTTTATTGGGTCTATCTGTAATATTTCTCTATGTTACAAACTATGTATCAAACTTAATATACCCTTAGGATAGGGTATAACAACATCGACAAAAAACCATTTATAGCTACAGTCACACAGTCGAAATACGTCTTATGCAGCTAGTCTCATTAATTGCTAAATTGGAGGAGATTTCTTAGTTTGAAGGCAAAAAATCGAATGTATGTGGTTATGGAACAGTATAATTCAGTACTTCATTTTCCTCGAGGTGAGAGTATAGCCGTAACATGAAGAACAACACTTGAAGAAACACCATCGGTAATGCAGATCGCCACAGCATGTACTATTAGCTTGAGGAAAAGTGAAACTTGTGCGAGCTCTGATTGATCAATGATCTCAGTCGTGCTTCATTACAGAGAAGTTAGTACGTCAAATAAGGGTTCCATTGGTTAAGTATGATTTATGGACAAATGGCATCAACGGTCATGCTACACAATTTATCGCAGCATGCCATTTTACCATTCAATCAATTCACGATGGAAGAGTCAACGTGGAAGTCGAAGCTGCAGACTGAAGACTGAAGATATTGAATTACTGATTGGAGCAGACATTTTACCACACTTCCTGAACATGGAGTAATCAAGGGTCCAGTCAATAGTCCAATGGCACAAAACACGAGGTTCGGCTGGATACTATCTGGACCAGTAATAACAACTTCAACCCAAAAAATTCACGCAAGAAATAGCATCCCCACATCATGTATCAGTGTGTGCAATGAGGATGAAGGTTTAAAGAAATTCTGGGAGCTAGAAGACGGTGAGGATCATGTCTGCAAAAGAAGAAACGTACGAACAGCATTAACAAATGACACATAAACGGGATGATACAGGACGATGTACCATCAAATTACCTCTACTGAAGGATCGCATGGTCTTAAGCGATTCACGCAAAGTGGCATTAAAGCGATTTTTTATGTTGGAACAGAGATTCGCAAAAACCAAGGAGCTTCGGTATGAATATTCCAAATTCATGCAGCAATATATTATTCTTGGGCATATGAAGGAAGTACAGGAGGAGTTCCAGAAAAAACATATTATCTTCCAGATCATCCGGTGATGAAAAATGACAGCACTACTATCAAACTGAGGGTAGTATTCGACGCCTCGGAGAAAACAACATCTGGAGTCGCTAAATAGCATTATGATGACAGGTCCCACAGTTCAAACGGATCTGTTTTTCTTTCTACTTCGATAGAGGTCATTCCCTATCGTGTTTACAGCTGATATCGAAAAAAATTATTGGCAAATTTTAGTCGATCAGGAGGATTAAAACCTGCAGTGCATCTTGTGGAGAGAAAATTCCAATGGTCCAATCAAAGAATACGCTTTCAAATCTGTCACATATGGTACAGCATAATATCTGGCAATTAAAACTTTATGCCAGCTAGCTGCGGATGAAAAACAGAGATATCCAAGGAGAAGCAAGGCAGTGCTGGAAGGATTTTACGTAGACGACTGTTTTGGCGGTGCAAATTCACTAGAGGAATGCGAAGACCTCCAACGAGAATTGGTGCAGTTACTTCACTTGGGCGAATTCAACTTACGAAAATAGTTCAGATTTCATAAAAGCCTTGCCAAGAGAGGTTGTTGAAATGGGTACAAAGAGTACCCTTTGGCTGGTTGTCGCCAATAACAATCAAGGCAAAGATTCTGATTCAAAGTTTGTGGGTCTTGGGTATCGGATGGAATGAAAATGTGCCAATGGCAATCCAAGAGGAATGGGAAGAATTCAAGAAATGATTATCGAAAATGTAAGAATTCCACGATGGACGCAGTAATTGGAAACCTCTCAAATATAACTGCATGGATTTGCAGAAGCCTTAGAATCAGCATATGCAGCGGTGGTGTATCAAAAGCTCATTAATTTCGGCTCTTCTACAATATGCATCATCGCATCAAAGACCAAGGTGGCGCCTGTGAAGCAAGTGTCACTAGCTAGACTCGAGTTCTGTGCAGCTGCACTTCTTACGAAGCTAATGAACTACATCAGAGAACAGAAACTAAATACACTAGAGTTGTCGCATGGTCTGATTCTACCATAGTATTAAACTCATTAAAACAACACCCAGTGTAATGGAACAGCTTTGCAGACATTTAAATTCCGTCAAGAGGGTCATTTCGAGATACTCTCGCTGAAAATTCAACATGGTGGCACGGTTCAGTCTGCTTAAAGAAAGACGAACAACATTGGCCAGCTGATAAGATTGTGATGCCAGTGCAAGATATACCTTAGACCCGGAAGTCGTACGCTTGCATGATTACACAAACGCTCAATCATCCATGCACCGACATCACTTGTGCCTTTTCATCATTTTCGAAACTTAAACGTGTAAGCGCAATCTGTCTACGATTTAAAAACAATTGCAGAAGGGGAAAGAGAGGCGAACCACTAGTACACGGCATTTTGATGGTAGAAGAACTCCTGGAAGCAGAAAAGGCACTGGTAAGGGGTACTCAACGAGTGTTTGCCGAGCATAAGAATAAATAAATCACTGAAATCAACTAGCAAGATATCATCACTGATTACATTCATCGACGCCAATGGAATCTTGCGAGTGGGCGGTCGATTGGGACACGCTATTATATCAATTGACCAGAAACATCCTATGATTTTATCATCATCGAATCTGCTAACAAAGTTAATTATCAATAAAGCTCACATCGATACACTTCATGGAGAAGTAAAACTGACGTTAAATCACATGCGAATGAAATTTTGGATCATCTGAGGAACCAATACTGTCAATGCGTCTGATGTTTCCGATTTAAGGCCAAGGAATCAAATCAACTCATGGGACAACTTCCAGAAGCGCGAGTAAGGTTTTCCCGTCCATTTACACATTGCGGAATAGACTACGCAAGCCCATTCAACATACGATGCTCACAAATTCGAGGTGTAAAATCGCACAAGGCTTAGATAGCACTGTTTGTCTGCGTGGCAACAACCGATGGATTCATGGCAACATTGCGACGAATGATCAGTAGAAGAAGATCCATACATCATCTGTGTAGCGACAACAGTACAAATTTTGGTGGAGCGAACAACATGATTAATGCACTACAAACTTCTCTTGCCGATAGTGGAACTCATTGGCATTTCATCCCTCCGGGAGCTCCACGCTTTGGTGGCCTCTGGGAAGCTGGATTAAAGTCTGTCAAATACCATTTGAACCGCATCATAGGCGACCAAATATTGACATATGAGGAGATGAACACAATTCGGTGCAAATAAAAGGATGTCTAAATTCGAAACCACTCTGTCCATTAACGGACAACATTGACGACCTTGATGCTCTAACACCAGGTCACTTTATTATTGGAGCACCATTGATAACGCCGCGACGAGGATTACATAACCAAAATTCAACAACGTTATAAATGGAAGCAATCAATACAAAATCTCAGTATTGGTCAACTTTTGTTGCTGAAAAATGAGCTGCTCACACCATCGAAGTGGCCTTTAGGCAAAATAGTTGAAGTACATAGCTGAGTAGATGAACTTGCCAGAGTCGTGACAATCAAGACAGAAAAGGGAATATTCAAGCGACCAATAGCCAAAGTATGTTTGCTGGCCATAGATGACAACATCATAAAACCCAGAGACAGCAGATTTCAACCATGGAAACAAGTCTCAGAGCAGCTACCAGAGCAGTCACCAATCGGTAGGCCCGAAAGAAATCTGAAATATAAAAAACGGAAGTGAACCAATCATTCAGCGAATCTCCGTTGCCCTTTTGACTCTATGTCTGCTTACATTTGTTATGTAACAAAATCAACAAAATATTTAATAACCCATCCAGACATTGGATTGTTCGTGGAGCAAATTGGAACTGTCAAAATTTAACGAGGAGTGTTACGAACGAGCTTTCGATTCCCAATCGAAGACATGTTACGGGATCAAGCGAGCATGAACAAAACGAGGGATCAAATAATAAAGTTATGTAACAAAGCGAAAGCAGTGACAAAAGAGACTCAGTGCGATGAATTGCGACATCATTATAGAAGAAGAATGGAACAATTTGTTCTCGATCATCAACAGACTCCGTTGCGTAGACAAAAACGAGGACTACTGGGAACTATTCTCAATTCATTATTTCGAGTCAATGATGAAGTATACCACTACATTGAAGAACTGGACAGTAATCAGAAGGAACTGATCAAAAGTACGAAGACAAACACCAAAATTATGCTGTCTACGATTGCCAAAGCTGAATGCTGGCCTGGAAGAGATCAATATGATGGAATCTTGGTACACATTCGTTGACGAAAATAAGATAAATTTACATGTGACGAACGCCTAGCTCATTGCACTCAGTTACATGCGAGAGATTGAAACAAAGTACAACAAGTTGTTATATGCGTATCTTAAACGTAGCCATTTGTTTGCATTCTTGTCACACAAGAGCGTGGGGGATATCATAATAAGTGTGCAGAGAAACTTGGCCCAGAGATGAAGGTACTACCAGACCCAATGGACAAATTAGAGATGACTACAATTTCAACGGATATTTTGGTCACAGGATACTTTATAATCAGTGATACCGAGGAATATGACCTGATTAAACCCAATACTGTTCCCGAGAAGGTAGACGAGAAGTAGAGATACAGTGGACGGTGGCGCTGGGAGTCAACTATAATCTACAGAAGTACAGGTATACCCCGGTTAACGTTGTCCCGCACAACGTTGATTCGCTATAACGTCTATAACTAATTGTTACCATACCTCGTTTAACGTTGAGTGGCTTCGCTGTAACGTCGTTTAAAAAAAAATAAAAAATTGATATCCAACAGTAAAACAAAAGTGTCTCCATGGAATCGCCAATTTTTTAAAGGTTTTTAAGATCTTCGACAATTTTGTGTCAAGATATTGCACATAAGTAGTATGTTAGTTCAAATAGTCTAAATGAAATAAGATAAGCTATACAGTAATATCTCGCTAACCCGAATCACCTTTAATCAGAATTTAACGCTTATCCGAATTTCTATATTTATACCCTACCCTAAGGGCATATTAAGTTTGATACATAGTTTGTAACATAGAGAAATATTACAGATAGACCCAATAAAGTATATATATAAATGATCACTATCACTAGCCGAGTCGATTGAGCTATGTCCGTCCGTCCGTCTGTGTGTCCGTCTGTGTGTCACCAGTTTTTGGGCCTTAAATTTTGAGCTGGGTTGATGAAATTTTGTATACGAGGTCCTTGGAAAAGTAAGCAATACAAGTGTAAAAATTTTTAAAATCCGCCCACTGACACGCCCACTTTTCAAAAAAATCACCTTTTTTCACTATTTTCATATGAAACTCGAAAAAACTTACTTGAGCAAATATGTAGATATCCACTTAATCTACAAATCGTCTATACATTGTATATGGCCACGCCCACTTTTTAGGGGCGTTTACTTCAAACATTAATTTTTGAGTAAAAATATTAGTTTATAGGGCAAATTAGAAAATTTTGTGAATACATTTTCCACCGCCCACTGAAACGACGAAATAAGATAGGGATAGGGTATCAAACGATCCGCTCCAGGCGGATTGTAGCATTTTTGTACGCTGTAATCTGAATTTCAACGAAAAATGAAACTTTAGAACGAATTGATTTTCACAGTTTTACTGTAATTTTGTTTATGGATATGTTAGTCCTTACTCTACTTGTATATTGGTTTAAGGTTTTACTTATTATTCCGAATAATTCGATAACCCGAATACCCTCTAGCAATTAGTGATTCGGATTAGCGAGACATTACTGTTTTTTTCCGAGTGTAAATCAGCTTAAAGGCAATGTTTATATTATATTTGCCTCGCACAACGTTGTTTCTCTTAACGTCGTGTTTTCCAAGAACGCATGCACACGCACTCCGGCCATCAATATTTCACAGTATTGAGCAAAGTGAGGATTGCATCGTTCAGCAGCTGTACAAAAAACTGTCGTTCAAGGGTTGCGCAACCAGGATGCGGAAACTAACACATATCATGTGGGAAGAACTATGGACTCGTACTACGCGGATGTTTATTACTCCAGAAAAAACGACGGTGTTTGTAATTTGTGGCCCAATTAGAGAAGAAGCTATTTTAAACGACACGGGCATCAGACTGCTTCGTTCAGTTAAAATATGTACGGTCGGAGGCGAATTTGTTTAAAGAAACAGTTGTAGTAATGCACTTCACTAAGTCAATCGCAACTATCAACACAGCGATATCAATTCAGGCTCCAATTTATCAACCATCGAAAGGCGTCCGAGGTGCTTAACGAGATACATGAGCACAACTAGAAGGTGCTTTGATAATTGATGGGCTCTGATATTTTATCGCCGAACTAGGATTAATCACCCTGCCAACATTAACTTAAAAAATCAGAGCAACAAACTAAATCACAAGTTTGAAATCAATTGGCAAACAAAGCCAGAGGTGGCGAAATGTTGAGTTCATCAACAAAAACTAAACAAAACAAAAAAAAAATGAGTAATAATAAATAAAAAAACAACAAAGTAAAGTGAACCCCTAACAACATCAGCAGTGTCAGCATAAAGCTGTTGTGCAAACATGACCTACACCAAGAGGGTGAACGACAACCGAAAGTAGAGTCAGCATGACAACAGCGGTCATTTACTAATGGGCAAATGCGACAAATCGAGTTGTCGCAATTAATTTAAGCTAGCACCGTAAGCATAATTTTTGTATAAACAGCTAGTAAGAAAAATTAATAAAGTAGATCATACTCATCAATCAAACGATCTGCATTTTTATTAAACAGCTATCCCCCCACCAGCGGTAAGGTGGCTGTTCGTGATAAAAAAATATTAAAATCTAGCAACAGTTAGATTTACACACTGTAGTGTACCAGCCTTTCATAAATTTATATTATTCAAACAAAGTATTGTAACGGGTCTCAAAGAGAAAGAAAAAGAAAAAACATGAATGGGCTACCGGTGCGTAGGAATAAAACGAGTTACACTCAGTTCAGTTGTTCTACAGCAGTCGTGGAGAGTAGAAGTAAGAAACATATATATAGAAATAAAGAATAAATACAAATAAAGAAGAAAGAGTTTAAATATACGATTTCGAACAGCTTACAACCTCAGAAGTGGGATTACCACGGAAAAGTAATTAAAATACATATATATTTATTGTGCAAAAGGAAAACTTTAAAGCGTAGAATATGGCCGACATTGAAAAACTAAACAACCAGTGAAAAATGCTACAATCCGCTTGGGGCGGATCGTATGATACCCTATCCCTATCTTATTTGGTCGTTTGAATGGGCGGTGGAAAATGTATTCACAAAATTTTCTATTTTGCCCTATAAACTAATATTTTTACTCGAAAACTAATTTTTGAAGTAAACGCCCCTAAAAAGTGGGCGTGGCCATATACAATGTATAGACGATTTGTAGATTAAGTGGATATCTACATATTTGCTCAAGTAAGTTTTTTCGAGTTTCATATGAAAATAGTGAAAAAAGGTGATTTTTTTGAAAAGTGGGCGTGTCAGTGGGCGGATTTTAAAAATTTTTACACTTGTTCTGTCCCGATATACAAGGACTTCGTATACAAAATTTCATTGTCCTAGCTCAAAATTTAAGGCCCAAAAACAGGTGACAGACGGACGGACGGACGGACGGACATAGCTCAATCGACTCGGCTAGTGATGCTGATCATTTATATATATACTTTATGTGGTCTATCTTCAATATTTCTCTATGTTACAAACTATGTATCAAACTTAATATACCCTTAGGATAGGGTATAAATATACGGCGCCACAATTGCGAGTTTGGCTCAGACACTTGGGACAGAAAACATCGGGCAACAAGAGCGAGTTGTTGGTGCGGATGCTTGGCATACCCGAGAAAGAGCGAGACGAGTATCCTACAACTATATCGTCATCTGGATCGGACGAAGACGAATTCGAGGACAGCAACGCACAACAAGAAGATCAGAACGAGGACAGTAGTACAAATGAGGGAAACGAAAATGAGTGTGATGCCAACGAACGAGACAGCGCAAAGAATAATGAGCGAAAATCGACAATGAGTGGTAATGACAACGAGAGACAAAATGAAAATGAAATGGCAAAAAATAAGGGTGGAAAAGATGCAACGAGCGCAATGAAATCAAATGAGTGGGAATTGCTAAAAAGAGAGATCAGTATTTTAAGGAAAGAAATACAACTACAAAAGAAAGAAAACGAGCTTTTAAAGAGGGAGAATGAAGAACTAAAAAAAGAGTGGCAGTGTAACAACAGTGTGGTGCAACAAAACCTTTCCAATTTGAAAGATTTTTTGGCAGAGTTTACCGGGGAAGGAGATTGCTTCTCACACTGGGAGGCACAATTGATAAATATTAAAATCGTGTATAATTTAAAAGAGGAAACTATTAGGGCGTTGATATCGAGTCGTTTGAAGGGCAAAGCATTAAAATGGTTTCATTCTAGGTCTGATTTGATGACTGTCCCCGTTCAGGAACTTTTGACAGATATGAGGGAAAAGTTCAGTGACCGCACAAGTCGCTTGTCCATGAAGAGAGCCGTTGAAAGCAGGAAATGGTTAGCCAATGAATCGTTTCTGCAATATTTCCATGACAAAACGATCTTGGCGAATAAAATAAACATGGATGAGGAGGAGCTTCTTGAGTGCCTTATCGAAGGAATACCAGATCCACACCTTCGATCTCAAGCGAGTATGCAGTGCTTCAAAACTAAAAAACTGTTTTTGGAGAGCTTCCGCAATATACAGCTCCCTAAACAACGAGCTACATCGTCAACAGCCATCGATGCACAAGGACCAAAATCTATACGGTGCTTCAACTGTAACTCATTGGGACACATGGCCAACGAATGTTTGAAACCGAAAAGGGAAAAAGGAGCTTGTCACGTATGTGGGATAATAGGACACTTTGCAGCGGAATGTACCGAAAGGAAGAAGATACATCGAGTCCACTACATGGCACAGCAAGAAGAAGAAAACGAGGACTACGTAAGAAATTTATTTTATATATTGAAAAGTGGAAACTATAGTTATAAATTTTTGTTAGGAACACTAATCGATACCGGTAGCCCTGTGAGCTTTATTCGGCAACAATTTGTACCGTCAATATTTTGAAATCGTTTAAATAATAAATGTAGTTTCGTAGGGATCAATAAAAGCCCACTATCCGTTCTCGGAAAAATTGATTGTATAATTTTATTTGAAGAAAAGGAAGTAAAAATCAGTTTACTGGTAGTATCTGATGGGACAATGCAATGTCCTGTAGTGTTGGGAAAAGATTTTTTAAAAATTGGCGGATTAAAAATTAAAGTTGAGGGAAATGTATTAAATAATGAAAGCTATGATAAAGAGTGTATGGAACTGTTAAGCATTGAAATCGATAAAAAAGATAACGAATATATATTGAATGAAAGTATCAATTTTGCACAAAAACAAAAATTTAATGATATATTTGAAAAACATTATGTAAACAGAAAGCGTCCCGAAATCCCTGAGATAAAATGTGAAATGAAATTAACAGTAAACAATGAAAGACCTTTCCATTGCCCACCCCGAAGACTATCATATTTTGAAAAGGAGAAAGTTCAAGTAATATTAGATAGTTTATTAGATCAGGGAGTCATAAAACATAGTAGGTCAGAATACTCTTCGCCCATTGTGTTGGTAAAAAAAAAAAAAACGGGTGACATAAGGCTATGTGTAGACTATCGAGTTCTAAACAAAATGACGGCAAAAGATAACTATCCATTACCGTTAATAGAAGACTTGTTAGATGGGTTGGTGAACAAAAAGATCTTTACACTTATAGACTTAAAAAGTGCGTTTCATCATGTCAGTATGCATCCCGAATCAATAAAGTACACATCGTTTGTGACACCCTTGGGGCAATTTGAATATCTGAAAATGCCATTCGGGTTAAGAAATGCACCATCAGTGTTTCAACGATATGTGAATCGAGTATTTGATGACGTGCTGCGGGCAGGAAAAGTAAGAATATACATTGATGATATTATGATTGCTACAGAGACTGTTGAAGAACATTTAGAGATAATAAGAGAGGTGTTTGATAGGATAGTTCAGAACAAATTGGAGTTACGTCTAGATAAATGTCAGTTCATGAAATCACAGGTTAGATATCTGGGATATATAGTGAGACGGGAGGGCATTAAACCAGATGACAAAGGCATTGAGGCCGTCACTAATTTTCCCGTGCCAAAGAGTTCAAAGGCAGTACAAAGTTTCCTGGGCTTGTGTTCCTATTTCAGGAAGTTTATTGAGGGTTTTTCGATTATAGCACAACCTCTGTGTAGATTGATTAAGAAAGATGTTGTCTTCGAATTTGGTGAGAAGGAACTATGTTGTTTTGAGCGTCTAAAACAGACACTGGTGGAAGCACCAATATTAGCTTTATATGATCCTAGGGATGAAACGGAATTGCATTGTGATGCTAGTTCTTTAGGATTTGGAGCGATACTCATGCAAAAAAAGCTGATGGAAAGTTTCATCCGATATTTTACTTTTCTAAAAGAACTTCCGAACATGAAGCCAAATATCATAGTTTTGAATTAGAAACGTTAGCAATTATCTATGCACTTAAAAGGTTCAGAGTATATTTGCATGGGTTTAGATTCAAAATAATAACTGATTGTAATTCATTAACGTTGACATTGAACAAAAAAGAAATAAACCCAAGAATAGCCAGATGGGCGTTAGAACTTCAAAATTACGATTATGTGGTAGAGCATAGGGGCGGCAGTAGGATGCAGCACGTAGATGCGCTCAGTCGCACCACGAACATTTTAATATTGGAAGAAAATACATTCGAACAAAATCTCTCGATAAAACAATATCAAGATGAGGCCATAAACAAAATTCGGGAACAATTAGAAAAGGGGGAGAGCAGTTTTTATGAAATGAGAAACGGACTCGTTTATCGGAAGGTTGGACAACAAATCTTATTTTACGTCCCAAAAAGTATGGAAGGAAACGTAATGCGGATTTATCATGACGAAATGGGTCATTTGGGGTGTGAAAAAGGGGTTTGCAGCAATAACGAAGACTTATTGGTTTCCTAAAATGAGGGAGAAGCTAAAGGTTCACATTTCGAATTGTCTGAAGTGTATAGCTTTCTCGCCGAAGTTCGGTAGACATGAGGGGTTATTGCACAGCATTCCGAAAGGAAATTCGCCTTTCGATACTGTACACGTAGATCATTTTGGTCCTATTTTATTGAAGGCTGCCAAGAAAAAGTATGTATTCCTAATGATAGACGCTTTTACTAAGTATGTTAAGCTTTTCGCTACGAGGTCTACGAATACTAGAGAGGTGATACATTCAATGCGGTCTTATTTTACGTGCTATAGTCGTCCCGAGACATTGATTTCCGACCGCGGAAGTGCGTTTACATCTAAAGATTTTGAAGCGTTCTTGGAAGAAAATAATGTACACCATATAAAGATTGCTACAGGGTCTCCCCAGGCAAATGGACAAATCGAAAGAGTGAACCGATCCTTGGGCTAAGCTAATAGCTAAGATGTCTAGTGCTGGTAGGACCTTTTCTTTAGACAGAGTTTTACCACATATAGAGTTCGCATTGAACAACACAGAATAAATTATCAACGGACCGTCTTAGAACTCAAACCATATATAATGAAAATGATTACGTAATGGTTAAAAATTTTGAAAGCAGAGCCGAAGCATGTAAGAAAATAATTCCCAAATTCAAAGGACCATACAGAATAATTAAAGTTTTGCCAAATGACAGGTATCTAATAAAAGACGTAGAAGGTTTTCAGATCGGGCAAGTACCGTAAGGGGGGATTTGGGAAGTGGCAAATATCAAACCATGGGTTGATTGTAAGAAAAAGAAACCGGGTGAAATCGGGACGATTTCTGGTCAGGAAGGCCGAACTGTAACGGGTCTCAAAGAGAAAGAAAAAGAAAAAACATGAATGGGCTACCGGTGCGTAGGAATAAAACGAGTTACACTCAGTTCAGTTGTTCTACAGCAGTCGTGGAGAGTAGAAGTAAGAAACATATATATAGAAATAAAGAATAAATACAAATAAAGAAGAAAGAGTTTAAATATACGATTTCGAACAGCTAACATGTAATTCTTAAGTGTACACGTTCACTCACCTTAAAGAAAACAATTTATGAGATCGCAGTAAAAAATGAAAAGCACTGTTTAGGAGATTGCACTTTTGCTATTTGGAGTATCACGAATAACTCGATCTTATTGTCCCATTTATGCAAAAGCATTAACTTACCATCAGTCTAATAGAGCTTTAATAATTTCATTCACACAACGACAAACTGATATACCTGCTTCATTTTTACAAAGCACAGACGTCGTAAAAAGTTTTTTGTCAATAAAGTCAAATGCGTCCGGAATAGATGACATACACCCTTAGTTCATCAAAGCCATTTTGCCTGTTTTATTACCCTATATTACCCACACCTTCAATACAATTTTGACCCAGGGGTTTTCCCGGATCAATGGAAAATAGCTAAGATTATACCAATTGCGAAAAGTCCATGGAGTAATGATTTTAGGCCCATTTCAATGAAATTTTTGAAAAAATTGTTCAAAAGCAGGTCAACTGTTATCTTCAAAGGTATAATATTTTATCACCAAAGCAATCTGGTTTTAGGGAAAAACATAGTTGCTCTACTGCTCTTATAAACGTCACTGAAGATGTAAGAAGAGCCTTAGATTACGGGGATATTACTTTTCTAATTCTGTTAGACTTTTCGAAAACCTTCGATACAGTTCACCATGTAAATCTCTGCAATAAGCTATCAAGGCTATACAATTTTTCATATTCTGCCGTTCAACTAATAAATTCATACCTAACCGGAAGAAAGCAAGCTGTATTCGTGAATGGTCATCTTTCTAATTTCCTTCCTACCACGAGAGGTGTCCCACAAGGTTCAATTTTAGGTCCCCTTTTATTTTCACTGTATATAAACGAACTTCCTCAATCGATATCAAATGTATGCAGATGACGTTCAAATGTACAAAAGTTGCCCTCTGGGATTAATCGAAAACTGCGTCTGTGACATTAATGAGGACTTAGAAAAAATTGTTTCATTCTCGCAAAGCAATGGTCTCTTCTTGAACCCAAGTAAATCCAAATGTATTATTATTTCCAAACAACCTGTAGATTCTTCGAGCTTTCCACAAATTGCACTTAACGGCAATGCAATAGAGTATGTTGAAACTGCAAAGAACTTAGGAATGAACTTTAATAGGAGCTTAACTTGGGATTCGCAAATTAACACGGTGGTAGGTAAACCTTATGGAGTTCTCCACATGTTATGGCCCTCACAGTACTTAACTCCTCTTAAAACTAGATTGATGCTTGCTTAAACACTCGAAATACCTATATTGCTGTATGGATGTGAGGTATACTGCAATTGTGACTTTAATAGCAGTAGAAAACTGAACGTAGCTTACAACAGTATTGCTAGATATATATAGGGCTTGAAAAGATATGATCGGATATCAGCTTTCTCAAAAGCCATATATGATATTTCTTTCGACAACCTTCTCCGATATAGAACGATAGTGTTACTATTTACGATAATGAATACGCATCAGCCCTGTTATCTCTTTATCAGACTACAAATGTCCTCATCAATCAGATCACAACAGCTAATACAATTTCGTTTCTCGTGCTTAACCACTGAACGACAGTTTTTCGTCAATGCCATTCGTTTATGGAACCGTCTACCGCGTAACATCCGGCGAGTTGGGGATATCCGACGCTTTAAGATAGAACTAAAAGCATATTAATCCTCACAGTAAGGTCCGTTTATTCAATCATTTTTTCATGTTTTCTTTTTTTGAAATATTACTACATTTTCTTTTCTTTATTATTATTATTATTATTATTTAAGAGTCTTTCCAATGGAAAATATAAATATAAAGATAAATATAACGTATATGCCTCTGTAAATGAATTGTAAATTAAATGAATTTGATTAGACAATGTATTTTTAAATGTTCATCAGAAGCTAGCTGTTTAAAAATTAAGCTTGTATTAGTTTATAAGATATTGTATCTTAAAATGCAAGCATACAAATGATATAAATGAAATTAAAATTAAGCACACAGCTTTCTCACTCTGTTCATCAATTTTCCTTCCCACTTTCACACAATACGTGCAGATGTCTGAATGTACAACTGATAGTATAAAGCAACCCAGCACAGTCTGATTGAGCAATCACACACTAAAACAATTTTACTCCGGGGCAATCCCTCCCTTGGTTAACTAATTTAATTTGACAGTTGGCCAATGTAAGAATGAGATTGGTTATAGTTTTACGAAAATAAACAAAAACTATGATTTATTTGATATGGGAAGCTTTGTAAAAAAAAAAATTAACTGAATGTATAAAATGTGGCATCCATTTTTAACTTTCACCTATAATATACGAGAATTCTAACTCGAGATAACAATGAGTTCTGACATTACGATGATAGAGAAGCTCGAAAAAGTGGGTCTGCGAATCTGTCTGTCTGTCCGACTGTGTGTATGTACGCTGGACTGCAGCCTATGCGGCTTCAAACTTCATATTTGAGCTCTGTAGTGTCGCAATTAGACGCGAAATCGGATTTTTTGTTCTAGCCCTGTTATTAACGGTACTTTACTTAAAGCCAATTTTACAAACAGACGATTTTCTCGAAAACGGCTCTAACGATTTTGATTTAATTTCATATTCGAGTTATTCTGGGCAAATGCTATAAGATGGCGTACCACGTTTTTGGCTAAAAATACGTATAACTGTACTTTTCTTAGTAACTGATTTTAGAAATATGGGTATTTCTCGGCTAAAACTGAATGGATTTTTATCAAAGTCGAAATGTGGGCAAGAATTAATTAAAATGTGACATTTAAATTTATGCAAAGTTTTTGAAAATATTATTTCATAAATTTATTAATTTATTTTTTTATTAAAAATCTAATCATTCCCAACTAACAGCACATAGGTGCAAGTACGTACGATCCAGTCGTGCACTTTATTTTTGTAGTGTTTATTCATCGGCTGCAACACTAAAAATTAAATGCGCATGTCATAAAAATTTGTTTCCACCTCGAAATTAAAAGTTTCTGTGTATATATTATATACTTTATTGGGTCTACCTTCAATATTTTTCTATGTTACAAACTATGTGTCAAACTTAATATATCCTTAGGAGAGGGTATAAACGGCAATAGTATGGTTTTAGTGATTCAAGTTTTTAATTTTGTGATTCAATATACAGGGTGTCTCGAAACTCAACGTCAAGCGGGCACCAGGTGATAGGGTGGATCACATCCGTGCTGGGAACAATAAGGAAATAAACCATCTCGCTTGGTTACGTAATAATAGCGATACAATGGCCGTCCAGTATAACGAACGGTACAATGGTTGAAGTCATTCGCTAATCTGTTACAATATTCATTAAAATTTAATGCATTTTTTTCCTTTTATGTAAAATTAAATTCAACATATGACAAAATGTACTGTGAGAATAACAATATTACATGAAACAAGAATTGTAGTGAGAAAATTTGTAGTTGTAAATATATTCGTTATATCGAATAGATATATTATATAGATATCGGATTATAACGCGTGAGATATCAATGCAATTTTTATATACGTTTGTAATATCGAAAATTCGCTATATCGGTATTTAGAAAAAAAAAACATATGAAAATGCTATAATTCGTTTATTTTTAAACATATACTGTGTTTTCCTCCAAAGAGGTGCTTTACTTCAATAATTATCGAGTTTCATGTAAAAACTGAAAAAAAAGTGATTTTGTTTTCGAAAAGTGGGCGTGTCGGAAGGCGGATCTTAAATTTTCTCGTTTTCTAAACGAGTTGGTCTTGAAGTGAACGAGGACAAGACGAAGCTTATGTTACAAATAACAAAAATGTATCTATCCAAAACAGTGGGCAGAACGTCACTGTTGATAAGTATAATTTCGAGGTAGTTAAGGAGTTCACCTACCTCGGAACAAATATTAATCCTACAAATGACACCTTTGTAGACACCATCGCCAACGTACGCATAACCTGCACACTCAGAGTCTGGACCAAAACTGCCCTTCGCTATCTGTGGTCGTACGAACGCTCGAGACAGTGAGTACGTACTTCTCTTATCATATAACGTACTTACGTGAAAGTTCCACTCGCTTACACCACAGGGCCCATTTCATTAAGATTTAAAAGTGGTACAATACTTGCTACTTCCATAAAAGTTTATTTATGTAAGTTGTTTTTCTTACAAAACTTACAGCATTTATTTTTAGATTTGTGATTGCGATCAATAGAATTGTTATTGAAGATTATGTGAAAAAAGCAGTAAAATTTGGACATTTATGACCACAGAACCTAAAAATATGGCCTAGAGCAGTGTTACCTCTGGGAAATATCGGGAAGGGTCCTAAAAAGGGTCGCTGCCGAAGGAAAAGGGTCCGATATAAAATCGAAGAACCAAATTTGGTGAATCAAGTAATGTTTTCCTTATTTTCATGTAATTCATTTGTTAAAACAAAGTTAAGCTTATATATTAATAAAAAATAACTAAATCAGTTCCTTTTGGTAAAAAGTAATTATAAAAAAAGAACAAGAAAAATAAAGTTGTGATTCCAATTCAATCAAAATCGGTTATAACGACCTTCAAGGGAGGACCGAAATATTTGGTTGTTATAACCGATGTCTTTATAAGCAATTTGGACTGTATTTACATTTAATTCTTTGTAATCGAGTCCCTTACCTTCTGTATTAAACTTGGGTAGGAAAACACTCTTCTAATTCCTTAGCTTCTAAAATAAGTAATGCCGATTGAACAATGCACAATGTAATGCACAATGTAATGCACGGAACATCAAAGAATAGGAAAAAAGGGATATCGTCCCAAATATGAGAAATATGAATATCAATGAAGTAGGTAGGTGTACGAAACGATAAACACTCACTACATAAATGTTCATGGGGCGAGTAAATGTACATTATCGAAACGAATACATGGTTAAAATAGAAATTAATGTGTAAATTCTGTAAAAATTAGTAAAAAGGGTCCAAAAAGGGTCATATATTTCAAAAAGGGTCAAAAATCGATGATTTTCGAAAAGGGTGGTCCAAGGGTCTGTGTCATCAAAAAAGGGTCGATTTGCCCCTAAAGGGGCCGAGAGGTAACGCTGGCCTAGAGTACTAATTTTTATTATTTTTCTCAATATCGCTATTATTACGTAACCAAGTGGGATGGCTTTTTTCTTATTGTTCTCAGCACAGATTTGATCCACCCTATCACCCAGTGCCCGCTTGATGTTGAGTTTCGGGACACCCTGTATATGTTCAGGGTGAGATGGTATTTACTGGGTATTTGCTTGTTTCTGGTAGACACATAACTTTTTGTCCTCTTAATAACCGCAACATGACTACTTTAATCTTCTATACAGGGTATCCCAGTTAAGCGGTATAATCCTTTAAGAGGAGATTCCTGAAGTTCCGCCGAACAAAAAATTGTATGGCAAGGGGGGGTCTATTCTCACCCCATTTCAAGTTATAGCCCCTCAAAGTGGATGACCTCTAATTTGGAGGTGTAGCCACTTTAAAAGCTATAACTTCTAAACTATTATAGGTACAAAAAAGGTTTTGTACATTTTGGAAAGACAATTTAGTAGCGCATACAAGTGGGTACTTTGGGTACATCTGTGCAGCTACAAAAAAGTTATGGCTTCTTAAACTCAAAATTATGAAAATTTTTTGTTCCATTTTTTTTTACTTAAAATGCATTTTTCTCAAAATTTTTACTTAATAATTTGTTCGTTTTTTTTATAAAATTGTTATCCCTGGAAAATTTCCTAAAATTATGTAAAGTAACTTTTTTACTTACGATCAACAGAAGTTGCAGTAAAAGCCATTTGTTGTCACACAAAAATGGTCAAAAAGCTATGATAATTCTTTATTACGCTCTTTTCTTCTATTCGACAATTAACTGTTAACTGCATTGCTCATGGGTACGCTAGTTTATTATTCTCACTTAATTGTGCCTTTGGGCACGTCTTAGTATTTTGCCAGTTGCTTTTTCAAATAAGCCCATACAATTTTGATGAATTGATGATTTGATTTGAAAATTGATGGGATTTATATCTGGATCTAGAGAATCCATTCTATCGTACCAAATTTTTGCCCATTTAGCCAATTTATTGAGAGTTTTGAGGAATGTTTTAGATCAATGTCCTGTTGAAAAGTGATACGATTTTCCTCCGTTCAAAGCAATGGGCAAATTTTCCTTAAAAATAATGAGATACTGCCCTTTCCTCATTACGCCTTCAATTTTGACCACGGGATCGATACCGCTAGGCGTAATACACCTGCAATCATTAAACTATCTTTTCCATGTTTAACCAATTGTTTGAAGTATTGTAGTACCAAAAACGGCTATCTGACTGAAATCGGTTAATTTTAATCTGGCCAGGAACAAATAACATAAAAAACAAAATTGAATTGCAACAAAAATGGCTTAATAATCAAAAGTTGAGTATTATCCGTCTCCAATCGTCAATAGTCCAGCTTTCATAACTTTTCAAAAAAGCTTTTCGTACATTTCGGACATTTCGCTGGCTGGCAATGCAGGCTTCTTCTTCTTCTTTTCTTTATACGGAACACTTATGGGTTTGATACCTTGTCTGTCTGTCCGTCTGTCTGTCACAGCCCTGTAACTTTTGAACCGTTAGACATAGAGACTTGAAACTTTCACTATGTATACATTATGTGGGAAACCGCATAAGACGGTGGCATTTAATTTCATTTTGATGGCACTTTTTTGGGCACCTTGTATGAAGGGCAAAAAAAATTATTTTGCATTCCATCATGCGGCATATCAAATTACTAAGTTTGGCTCAAATTTAATATTAATTTTACCCTATATTCTCTTCTTTTGCTGCAACTTTATTCGATTTCGATTTTTCAAAAACTAAGTAATTTGTACGAATGGATCGTATATGTTAGCTCTAGGCTACTATTAAGAACTAAATAAGTTAAACTATAATTTTTTTTTTAATTATGGCTTTTTTTTAAATTTATTTTTTTTTAAAACTTCTCAAGCTCTAAATGCTATATTCTTTCGCAAGTCAAGTATTGCTCGTGTTTTACTTTACTTAAACCACTTAACAAGCAAAGTACCGTTACCTGCATTTTTAGCCAAAAGCTTGGTACGCCTAATCTAACTGAAATATAAAATTTCATCAACATCGTTGACAACATTTTCGAGAAAAACCCGTGTTTGTAAAAATGGCGCTTCGTGAAGTTACTCTAATAATAGTGCTAGAACAGAAATTTCAAGATCCCCTTTAGGAGCCATGCAATAGCCTATGTGCCTATGCAGGATATGAATAATATTGCCCTTTATTTAATGACATTATACCGCACGGAAGGACGGACCGGAACACTATTGCACGAGGCCCTCATCGCACTTGCCAAATTTTTTATTTTAAAATTGTAATATTGTTACACGTTTGCTCTTACATAAGTGTATGTAGTTATTTCAAATAAACTATGTGCAACCTATATAAAAGTGTAAGTAAAAAATAAACCATACTTACTTCTGACACATTTCATTGTTGTCATTTCGTAACTTGGAATTTTCCTCATTATTTTTTGCGAGCATGTCATTAATTTCATTTAAGGTCTTTTGAAATTTCTCTTGATTTTCTCGACGACGTACTTCTTCTTCACGAATTTGCTGTTCACTTTGACTACCCACAGACTTAATAAGTTTCTGCTGTTCCCGGCAGACATCCTTGAGTTTTTCCCTGAAAGAAGCATATTAATGGAACACTAGATTATATCTCAGGAAAGATAATATATCATATATACTATAAGAAACAAAATTCTTTGGTTAAAATAAGTGGTTGTTTTTACGATTTATATACACAGTATTTCGTTATTCGCTACCATCATTCCTACATCACAAATTGCTCTACTCCGATGTGAAATTGGAAATAATAACGGGTGAAAAAAGCAAGCTTATCTAGGGTATCAAGCTGCTAGAAAATTATATAACTGCTTCAATTCCTACTCTCGTTTCAGCGCGGAGCTCCCGGACATCTGAACAAATTGAATGAAGACGGAAAAAATTAACCTGCATGGCGTTTAGTAGAGGGCGGAGCCAATCTGATGTATTTGGTTAAAGTGTTCACTAAAGTATGTAGGATCTTGTAACAAGACAAGGCCATGAAACTACAAAGTTGATTAGAATATTAGGGTACCCTCATAAGCGACGAAGCAAACAAAGGTAACGTAGAAATAATAAATTTAAAAATGTGAAGAAATCACCAAATATTAAAACGTATGTTGGTTGTCATACACAAATGGAGCGGGAATTATTATTATTATTTTTTTATTAGTTCTGTCAGGGAAATATTCAGCCACTTTATATTATCTTATACTTAAAGCAAAAGTTAATAAATTAACTTAATAAAATGTAACTCCCGGAAATGTCCAACATGGCAACAAAAAAAACAAAACACTTTACAAATGCACGGACTGGAGATGGGGGATAACTTCCACAAAGATTGAAGAATTTGTTTTTTCCTGAAAATTGAAAAAAAGGGAAATTTTTCGCTGTCTGTGGTGGAAGCTGTCGGCGTGGATGGTTGTGTGCAAGGCGTGATCCGAGGAAATCCAGCCGCAATACTCGGATATTTACAGTTATTTTCCAAGTCGACAATCGACACCCGATCTAAAACGCGTTTGTAAAACAAAAAAAATATATAATTACAAATTTCGACAATTCAGTCTTTTACCTGCTCCTCGGAAGTGCTATGCAGAAAATAGTAAAAAAAAGCTAGAAAAAAAATAAACTCCAGATCGGTGCCAAAATAATCCACAAATCATCATCTCCTAACGGGTACACAAAGTCCAAATTTTTCCCACATGGACAGTCATCCAAGCCCCACGCGGCAATATAAAAATCAGACTTTTTTCAAAGCCGAGACCGTTCATAGCCAGTGCCGTAAAGTGCGCTATTGCTGTCGTAGTCCCTCTTCACTTGAGTGTTAGTAGTGTGTCAAGTCGTTACCAGATTTACAGACCAGCAACATGCATATTAGGGTGGGTCAACAATTTTTTTTTTCTCAAATGGATTTGTAATAGCGAAAATATGTTGCCTTATTAGGTCAATTACAAACCTGTAAAATATTATTCATTTATTTTATGTGTAACAGCCCGCGAATCGAACTACGCAGGTGTTTTGCATTTGAACACAATGAAAAATTTTTTTAAAGCTTCCATGTCATACACAAGCAGTCGAACGGCCTGTAAAAATAGTGATGGAAGCATCAATGTCTTTAAAAATCAATACAAGCGAAAATTGCATGCAGAAAGCTTATGCCGCTTATTTCTTATATTACATTTTCTTGTATTATATTAATGTTTTCTATTGCCAAATGTTTGTACTATTCTGATTATTCCTGCATGTTATGCAATATTTGTTAATATTCCTTTTTATAAGAAAAAAATTCATACATTAAAGGATTTGGCAACCTCACAGTATACCATATATTAACTTGCAAAATATATGGTATATTGTGTGTTTTTTTCTTAGAAAAAAAGAGGATTATGTCGTCAGATGAATAGTTTTTAAAATAGGACATAAAATTTTTTTTTAATTTTTTTTTAATTTTTTTTAAATTTTTTTTTACTATAGCTGTTGACTGGAACACCTATATGCTAATACACTTTTAATAAAAATAATAAAGAATAAATAGTTAAATTTTTTAAAAAATATTTTGAACAATGTTGCATAAGTCTTGCCCACATTTTGATTTTGATGAAAATCCATTGAGTTTTAGCCGAAACTCAACGAAATAGCCATATTTAATTAATAAGAAAAGTACCGTTTTACGTATTTTAAGTCAAAAACGTGGTACGCCATCTTATAGCATATGTCTAGACTAACACGAACATGAAATTTAATCAAAATCGTTAGAGCCGTTTTCGAGAAAATCGTATTTTTGTGAAATTGGCCTTAAGTAAAGTACAATACACACAGACAGATAGACAGAAAGACAGACACACAGTCAGACAGGCAGACAAAATCGGCAGACCCACATTTTCGAGCTTCTCTATCATCGTAATGTCAGAATTCATTGTTATCTCGAGTTCGATTTTTATACCCTATCCCAAGGGTATATTGAGTTTGATACATAGTTTGTAACATAGAGAAATATTGAAGATAGACCACATAAAGTATACTGTGTTGGCCAAAACTAAAGCAACTAATACACCTCACAATTGTTTTAAGATTTAACAAGTGCTTATTAGCCAGAATATTTTTATATTCATTTTTCCCGATATCTCTGAATATTAAAGATTAGTATATAAAATCAATGAACAGTCTTATGAGAAAATTAAAAAAACTACAAGTCCATTTTCGGCTGGCCAAAAATAAAGTAACTTTTCGTTTCTTTCTTCAAAAAACAATTTTCTGTTACGGAAAACATAAAGTAACCCTTGTTTTGAGTTCTTACTGCTATAGAAATACTGCCAATGAACAAACAAGAAAAAATTGGACAATTTTCGGGTATAATTTTGATGCAGAAGACATAAAAAGTTGCTCTAACTTATTTTGTAAAATGGCAAGGAATAGTATTCTGAACGGACAAAATTTTTTTTTTTTGATTTTGAATATGAAATTACACAAGGAAATCTATGCTATATTCTACTCAGTGAAACGTCGTTTAATTAGATATTATCAAGCCAAAAAAAAACCGTCAAAATGATTTACCGAGGTGACAGGCCAAGAGTTACGACGCACCGAAAAGATAAATGTCTGATAAGGAAGATTAGGAGCAATCTATTCATGTCATCTAGTGACTTGAGAATCGAATGAAACAAGAATTCCAGCAAAAGAACGAATCGTCGAAGAGCAGTGAATGGTGGTGTTTCATTTTTCAGGGTCGAAAAGAAACCTTTTATTTCGGTCAAAAGCAGAACGGCTAAATTCAAATTTGCAACTGACCACATCAACTGGACAGTGTCTAAATGGAAGACAGCTCTATTCTCTGATGAATAGAAATTCAATATTAAGGAATTGGATGGATTTTGACTTTGGATTGGACTTCTCGATATTCGTTGGGTATGGTCAAACATGGAGGAGGCTATGTCATGGTCTGGAGCTGCTTCTCTGGATATGGAATTGGCCCAATCCATAAAATATATGGAATTATGAACCGAAATTGGACAAAACTATACTGTAAGACGTTATGCTGCCACATTGTCTTTGAAATTGGTCTTTCCACAGGATACCGAACCTAAACATACCTCAAAACTTGTAAAGAAGTGGTTTCAGGATAGAGAATTTGGGGTCTATGGAATGGCCTGCGCAGTCTCAGGATCTGAATGCTATAGAAAACCTCTTGGAGATCGTAGATCGGAGAATAGTTCGGGATACGTGTCGAAACAGGGGGGTCTTTTCACTCAGGTCCCCAGTTCCATAATTTCAAATATTTTGGAGAGTATGCCTAGGAGGTGTGCAGCGGTGATCTGAAATAATGTTTTCGCATAAATATATTGAGTTTAACAAAACGAATTTGAACATAAATACAATTTTAGTATGGAGTTGCTTTAGTTTTGTCCAGCTGAAAATCGGCATATTTTAGTATTATTTGTTTTTTCTTTGGGCGAGTTCCCAACACCTCGCTAGTCTAGCTGCTAGGTTGGAAAAATACCCTAGAAGATGAAACGCACAGCTAGAGTTAGAAAGTACTAAAAAAATACACCACATGTCCTGTTTACATGAGCAGATTGTGAAATCGGATTGGGAACGAATTGGGTTTCAATCTGTATTCGATCGAGTTCGAAATTGATTGTAAACGTGTAATATATGGCACTTTTCCTTTATGTGCAGAGGTGGTTTTGCCACACAATTAACCCTTATTAGCTATAAAAGTTTTATGACCTTACAGTATATCTTATTCGTGTGAAAATACAACCCCTTTTTGTTTTCTGATGCCACACCGATTAATTTCATTCTTTGCCTGCCAAACTCGATCTTTCTATACTCCTATCCTTCGATCCTTGAATTTCATGAACATTTCAAACCGATCCCAAGACATTTTATAATCAGATCGATTCAATTAAGTTCAAAATCGATTCCCTCATATAAACGGGGCAATACAGACGTTTTTATTTTTCCGTAAAATAAAAAACATAGAACATACATAAATTGCCACACACATAAGAATCGCCACTTTTACCACACTTTACAATTAAGAAAAGCACCTAAAATGGGGAAATACATATTGCGATTTACAAATTCACAAACTTTTTGACAACAAAGGCGAAAATGCAGACAGCTGTTTTTTGTTTTGATTTCTTTAGTTGATTTACTACGTTTTATGCAAGTACTAATTAGGTTTACTACTTTGCAGCGAAGGTCTTCGTCGCTAGGATCTTCTATAATCTAGTCAAATTTTGGTCCTAGAAGCCGCTAGATTCTCTAGGACGAAATCTGTCATCCCGGTGCAAAAGTATTCTAGCAGCTAGATTAGCGAGGTGTTGGGAACTCGCCCTTTGTTTTTGTTATAAATCAATGGATTTTTTTTTTATAATCTAATTTTTGATTTTGATTTTTGATACTTTATTGGGTCTATCTGTAATATTTCTCTATGTTACAAACTATGTATCAAACTTAATATACCCTTAGGATAGGGTATAAACAGTTACACTTGCGATATTTAACCACACCAAGATATTAACCAAACAGCAAATCATATTCGGTCTTGGTTGCCTTATAACTATCCCAAACTCTTCAGAATCCACCTTAAAGTTCAGATCTCCATCTAGTTAACCACCTGTGGAAACATTTAGACAAATAGAAAAATTTTGAAAAATACGCGGAATCACAAAGTTCGGGTAAAATTGTAGCTTAAAGAAGCAAAGTGAAAGAAAAGTGAAATAGCATGGGCCTTAGCATAACAGAAAATCCTGTACGACCATTGCCACATAGGTAAAAAACCGTAATTAATAACAAGGGCCTTCATACTAGGTGATAAAATAATAAACATACCACTTTAATAAATGTTTTGAACTTTGTACGAAAAATTTTTCTTTTTGAAGACTAATTAAATTTATCTTATTTACATTGTTAACCTTTCTTATATTCTATTGTTTTTGCTTTCAAAAATGTCCCTGACATTTGTTTTAAAAATATATTATATATGAAAATCTAATTACATATCGTTTTCATTAAAAAACATATGAAAAGGCTACAATCCGTCTAGAGCGGATCGTATGATACCCTATCCCTTTCCTGTATACAAACTTTTCTTTTTAATATCTTATCAAAATACTCCAAAATACGAATTTTCTCAATAAGCGGGTGTGGTAGTGGGCGTATTTTAATTTTTTTTTAATATATATTGTAATTTGTTCCTTAGAAATGCTATTGTACGAATAAAAACATAGAAAACAGTTTTTCTGATAAAAACGCCCCTAAAATGTAGGCGAGGTCGAATATAATGTATGGAAGAATTGTAGAGTAGAAATATATCTACCTATTTGCTCAAGTAAGTTTTTTCGAGTTTCATATGAAAATACTGAAAAAAGGGCGGACTTTAAAAATTGTACACTTATAATGCTTACTTTGGCAAAATTTCATTGACCTAGCTCAAAATGTAAGGCCTAAAAACTGGTGACACAGACAGTTGGACAGATGGACGGACGAACATAGCTCAATCGACTCAGCTACTGATGCTGGTCTTTTATATATATAGTTTATTGGGTCTATCTGTAATATTTCTCTATGTTAGAAACTATGTATCAAACTTAATATACCCTTAGTATACGAATCTATTTGGAAACTCAATATTTTTTTATATTTGCCGCTCATTCATTATTTACGAACAAAGCCTGTCACGCGACCGAAAGTTGAATATTGCCCAACTCATACGACCGCCTCTACGACAGAGACCGCAATGCATTGTATTCACACTAAGGCATTTGTGTTCAATTTAACTTTTGACATATGTTATAACCGCGACCACGACCTCATTGTGTTCCAACAGAAAGGCTATAAATAAGTCTAAAGAAAATTATAATCATTCAAAAAATAACATTATTTTCTGCTTTTAAAAGAGTTTCATTAACAATTTTCAAAGATGGCTAGGTTGTCAATTACTAAATTTACTTCCCTGATACAACGCTCAAAAGTTTCGTTTCTGCTATAATTTTTGTGCTCGAAAATGGAACCTCATGCGTAGATTTCTTGCCGGGAAATAAAAGTTTACTCGCTATAATAAATGAGAGCAAATTAAACGATAGTTAATTATATCTCTTATTAGTATAATACAGAAATACCTGCGTCTGTCTTCAAGAGTTAGCAGATTAAATAAAAGGGATCTGGTTTAAAATGGAAAAATTGGACCCTTTTTATCCATATGTAATTTTCCATTGGGCAAAAATAAACCTTCCTTTTATCTTTCGAAGAGAAAGCACATGAAAATGCTACAATCCATCTGGAGCGGACCGTGTGTTACCCTACCCTTTACGTAAGTGTTTTTTTTTAAATCTCTTAAAATTATTCCAAAACCAGAGTTTCCCAAAAAGTGGGCGTGGTAGTGGATGGATTTTGAAAATTTATTAACATATAAAAACGCCTAAAAACAAATTTTTAAAAAACCACCCCTAAAAAGTAGGCGTGGCCATATGCAAAGTATAGACGATTTGTAGATTAAGCGAATATCTATGTATTTGCTCAAGTAAGGTTTTTTGAGTTTCATATCAAATAACTGAAAAGTGATTTTTTTCGAAAAGTGAGTATAACAGAAGAAGAGTAAGGAACCACTTAAATAGCGGGGAAAAACACAAGCCGAGAACGATGTTCTAGGCGAGTGCAACCCAACACCTCAAGGGTAGTTTCAGAGCCGTGGAGAATTGCAGCACGACTAAAGCATGCCAGTGCGGAGTGTAGGAGCCAAGCTCTAGCCCCTCGACTCTTGTGCAAGACAACTGCAGCAAACTATCAAGGTTTTGGAGTAGCGAAAAGCTCCAAAAAAGGCGCGTTACGCTTAAAAATGCTATGCGCCAAAATAGGAAACAAAGTGAATCCACAACTGCTAGCAAAAAAGCAGTGAAAAATAGAAAATCCCCCACTACTGACTTAAACACGGTAAATGAAGAAAAACCAAAAACTAGCACAAAAAAGAATCAAATTCATCGAACACTGGCATGCAGTCTTATGCCCAAGCGGTGACATACATGACCGAGAACTCATGGGTATCCAAAGCAAAAAACCATCGAAACATGAGCGGTAAAGTGCCCAACCCTTAGAATCCGTCGATCCGCTGTTCCGTCGACGTTAACTGACAGCTCGATAAAATACACACACACCTTATGGGAGGCGGCCCATAACCAACGGATGGATGAACTTCGACGGACAAAGTAGCTTTACTTTCTACTTTTTCAATCCGTCGATCCGTTGTCAGTACACACATTCACGTATTTAAGTTCACACATTCACATATTGAAGTTCACGCATAAGAAAATTGAGAGTACGCATTTTCATTGGTGGAAGCAGAGAGAGAATTAAAGAAACTGTCATCGCCTTTGACAATCAGCTGACGGTTGTGACTGATTCTATGGGACTGTTCTATCCGGCAATACGTCAACTTCAACGTCAACGTAAAACGGATTGACGACGACGGATTCTATGGATCGGGGCCTTAATACTTCTGGTCGAGTTGTGCATTGGAAAACAATGAATGGGACAGTACACAAGATCCTGTATCCAGGTGTTTTCCATAATTCTTGCGAATCTTGAAAAGCAATGTAGAACAAACAAATTAGTTTTCGAAAAAATAGTTGTTCTTCAAAACAGCGTGCAGAACACGCGTAACCAAAACAGAATATGAAAGAAACGCTTAAAATTCTTACATGGAACGCCAACGTTCGACGAGTTAAAAATATTTATACGAGAAAAAGATATAGATATTTGCCTGGTCTGTGAAACCCTTCTGACAAAACTATCGTGCGTCAAGATAAGGGGATATAATGAACCACGCTTTCCACCGATCGAGCCAGAGGCGGATCATCTTCGTTTATAAAAGCATGTATCGAACACTCAGCAGAAGTAAAAATTGAATTAGCACCAATGCAAGTAAGCACGGTTCGCGTTAGAAATAGACATTTTACATTCAGTATTTCGTCAATATATTGCCCGCTGCGTTATAAGGTTGAAGAAAGTAATTTCATAAATATCTTTAACTTCCTTAAGCCAAATTTTATTATTGGTGACGACTCCAATGTGAAACACCCTCGCAGACACCGGATCTGATCGATTTCTTTGTTGTTAAAGGAATGTCTAGAAACTTTATAAAAGTTGTTGAAAGCTTTGACCTCTCGTCTGATCATTCTCCAATCATTATGACCGTAAACGAAGCTCTAATTAAAAAAGGAAAGAATGGTCAGATTAACCAGCGCGAGAACTAATTGGGATAGCTTCAAAAAAGATATAGAAGTAAATATCGATCTGAGGGTATCTCTTAAAACACCGTATGTACTTGAAATAGAAGTTGATCGCTTCGCTGACATCTTACAAAGTCCGCGTGGAAAAATTCTCCAAAGCAAAAGAAAACGCCGGTCAGTAATGTTCAAACTTATATCGAGGAAATACAAGAGATGATTAAGGAAAAGAGAAAAGCGCGTAAGAAATGGCAACAAAGTCGGGCTCCGCAACATAAATCACACCTTAACCGTTTGTGCAACTCACTAAAAAAGGCTATTAGAGATCTAAAAAATAAAGAAATATAAGCTTACCTTGAAAGCTTATCGGCAGAAAAGGATTCCAATTATTCGATTTGGAAAGCTATAAAAGGTATTAAAAAGCCTATAATACAAGCCGCACCAATCAGAAAAAACAAGACGAATGGGCCAGGCATGATAAAGAGAAGGCCATTTAAGCCATTTGATGGACAAGCTCTTGTTCAAGATGCAAATACGTCGGATATAGACAATGTTGCAATAAGAAATGCAACACTAACCGAACTTAAGGAAGAAATAAAGAAACTCAAACCCAAGAAAGCTGGGATACGACTTTATCACGGGAGAGGTTTATTATAAACGCCGCACTTAGACTTGAATATATTCCCGGTCAACAGAAAGTTGCGGAAGTGATAATAGTTCTTAAGCCCGGTAAACCACCAAATGAAAAATCTTCTTATAGACCAATTTCACTTCTTCCAATTATGCATATCCAAAGAATTAGAGAGAATATTGATTAGACGAATACAGCCGATAATAGAAGAAAAGCATCTCATGCCGGATCATCAATTCGGATTCAGAAGTAAGCACTCTACTGTTGAACAAGTACATAGAATAACAGACGTAATCGAAAGATCTCTTGAAGAACAAAAGATTTGTTCAAGTGTATTTCTTCATGTTTCTCAAGCTTTTGACAAGGTCTGGCACGAAGGCTTAAAATTTAAATTACAAGTTTTGCCAGAGCACTTATATAATATTCTAAGAAACTACCTTATGAATAGAGTATTCGGTGTCAAATGTGGAAATGAATATTCGGATTTTAAGGAAATAATGGCTGGGGTGCCGCAAGGAAGTGTTCTTGGCCCACTTTTATATCTATTATAGACTCGCGATATACCGCAAGTGGAAAGAACGAAGTGAGCCACTTTTGCCGACGATACTGCTATATTGGCAGTAGGTAAAACGGTCGAAGAGTCCACCTACAAATTGCAAGAGGCATTGGATAGAATAAATGAATGGACAAAGGTTTGGCGAATCGCACTCAATGAGACCAAATTTGTGTATGTAAATTTTACTAATAAGAAAATAATTCATTTGCCGATCTTTTCGAACTCGGTTCAAATTCCGTTCGCAAACGAGGCTAAATACCTTGGAATGACACTTGATGCAAAGCTAGAATGGAAATCGCATGTAAAGAAAAAACGCAGAGAGCTAGAAAATAAATATAAATATATGTATATATATATGTATAGAGCTAGAAAATAAATATAAATATATGTATTGGTTACTTGGAAAATATTCCAAACTTAATATAGACAACAAACTGCTTCTGCACAAGCTTGCTTTTGTACAAGCAAGTACCCCAACTCTGGGGTTGTACCAAAATAAGTAATATAAATATTCTACAAACTTTTGAAAACAAAGTGCTAAGAGGAATTGTTAATGCGCCATGGTATATTAGAAATAACGATATCCACAGAGATCTCGGCATTAAAACAATCGTAGATGAAATTAGAAACTACGCGAGAAAGCATACAATTCGACTAGAAAGTCACGTTAAGTCACAGTCCTTCAAGTTTTGGATGAAAGTAATCTACTGCGCCGTCTTCAAAGAACTAAACCTCTAGACCTGGCGCGATAAGTAACCGCTTCTAAACTGCGGAACTAGCAGGAGTTTCTAATGGGAAGCTAACCTGCCAAATTTTCTTATTTCGTGAGAAGAAAACTGCTTGATAAGTCGAACACTTAGTTGTAGTAACAATAAAAATCAACAAATATAATAGTTTATTGAAGGGAGGTTTTTTAGTGGGTAAGAATCCCACACTACTATGAGCACCGTCGGAAAAAAAAAAACTGCAGAGGACAAGGAGGTAAGGAGTTCGGGCACAGCTCAGACACTCACTCCTTCTCAGTCTAACGTAACTGCCACCACCTGGACAACAAAGAAGTTAAAATGACCCCCTGAGGAAGGGTTTAATCAGAGCCGGGTCAGGGTGGTACCTGCGTTACCTTGAGATGGGCCTAGCACCTGAAGAAGCCAGGAAGAAGGCGGAGGAGCATAGGGCTGAGCCCGACTTCGATGCCCTGCCATCAGCGAAGAGGGCCAGCAGTGCAATTATCATGTAAGGACGGAAAGGTAATTTGGGATTTAAGGCTGACCAATCCAAGGGCATGTGTCCTTATTAATAATAAAATTAACTTTCTCCTACTTTCAGATTATGCAGCGCGAGACCTGGTGCCTTTACAAGTAACCTTAAACATCGCACGATAATTATCGCTTCTGCATAATGAGCAGGGGACGAACCAGTAGTCTCCAACGAACTGCAGCGCTTAATGGAGCACTGTAATAAGTTCCAAATGCCGCTGCTGATTGGTTGTGATGCTAATGCTCACAACAGGAAATAGAGGAATTCTTTGGAGTCTTACATCTGAACTCAAGCACCTCGACTACGCCGATGATGTATGCCTTCTGTCTCACAGAATAATGGACCTTCACCAAGTGACAGCAAATGTGGAGAGGGAAGCAGACGTCGTTGGGCTGAAAATTAACTCGGTAAAAGCAAAGATTATCAGCCAAGGACTGAACTCATCAACTCATACATATATGCATTGCTGGACAAACGGTTGAGAGAGTAGAAAGTTTCCAATATCTTGGGAGTATTGTCTCAACCGATGGCGGAACCGAACTGGATATAGCCAGCCATATATAGGTAAAGCATCAGTAACCGACTATCCGCCGAGCTAATTAGATCGTTCCGTTGCTTTCTTTTCTTTCGCTGTTGTTTTTTGTCTGGTGATTTCCCGCTACTTCGCTAGCTAACTCTCTCACATCCCTTTGCTTGCCTCATTATAATAAAAAAAAGTAAAAAAAACTAGCGCTAAATATCCTTGTGTAATGGCCTCCGGGCCACGTGTGCTTACGGGTAACCGCTTCAGTGGGCTTAATGTATACCGTAGCCCAATAATAAAATATATGAAAGATTTGTAGAGTAAGTTAATATCTACATATTTGCTTAAGTAAGTTTTTTCGAGTTTCATATTAAAATGCTGAAGAAGGTAAATTTTTTCGAAAAGTAAGCGTGTCAGTGGGCGGATTTTAAAAAATTGAACACTTGTATTGCTTACTTTTCATCAACCTAGCTCAAAATTTAAGGCATAAAAACTGGTGACACACGGACGGACGGACATTGCTCAATCGACTCGGCTAGTGTTCCTGATCATTTATATATATACTTTATGTAGTCTATCTTTAATATTTCTCTAACTATTTACAAACTATGTATCAAACTTAATATACCCTTAGGATAGGGTATAAATAAAGTGCACGACTGGGTCGTACAAACTTCCACCTACATATACCTATAACTTTTTTGTGCAGTTAAGATCCATAGAACCAACGATTTACTAATATAATTTTTTAGAAAAAAACTTTGTTGAGTATTAAAAGTACCGTTATTATCAGTTTTGTCTAAAAACGTGGTATGTCATCTCATACGACTTCAGAAAATGAGTCCAAATCTGAAAATTAACCAACAGCGTCGTGGGCGTTTATATGAAAATTACTTTTTGGTTAAGTTGGCTATAAGTAAGGTGCAATTATATAAATTTTTTGGCGGAAATATGAAATGCAGTCTTCTATGACGTTATGAATGTAGTCTATGTATGCAATTTAAATGATTTTTTTAAATTTAGAGCCATTTAGGAGATACAATCCATTTTGTTAAGTTGGCTTTAAGTAATGCACCGTTATTTGATCTTTTTACCAAAAACTTGGCCATTTTATAGGAATCCATAAAAGTAGTTCAAATATCAAATTTAAACGAAATCGCTGGAGCTGTTAACGGTAAAAGGACATTTTGTTAAGTTGGCTATAAGCAAAGTACATACCATTATTAATAATTTTGACCAAAAATTTGGTACGCATTTTATAGGACTGTATAAAAGTAATTCAAATATGAAATTTTAGCGAAATCGTTGGACCCGTTTACGAGAAAAGGACATTTTGTTAAGTTGGCTATAAGCAAAATACATACCATTATTAATAATTTTGACCAAAAATGTTGTATGCCATTTTATAGGACTGTATAAAAGTAATTCAAATATAAAATTTTAGCGAAATTGTTAGAGCAGTTTACGAGAAAGAGAAAATACGTATTGTTAAGTTGATAAGCAAAGTACGATTATTAACAATTTTGGCCAAAAATTTGGTACGCTATTTTATAGAACTTTCTTAACTAGTTTAACAATGAAATTTAAAGAAAATCGTTGGAGCCGTTTTCGAGCAATTTATCTAAAACCCCTAAATCCATTCAACCATTTTATAGCACTTGCGATTTTTAATCTAATGTGAGTACTTTAATAAAATCGTTTGATCCATTTTCAAGAAAATCGTCTTTTTGCCAAATTGGCCATAACTACCGTTCTAACCAATTTTGGCCAAAATGTGGTATCTCATCTTTTGGCATGTGTTTGTACTAGTCTCAGTGTGGAATTTAAGTGAAATCGTTTTACCAGTTTTCGAGATCGAAAATCTGCACGAATCCAATACTTGCCCTAGATGCAAGTAAAATAAAGTGCACGACTGGATCGTACGTACCTATATGCTGTTAGTTGGAAATGAATAAATTTTCAATAAAAAAAGTTTGAAAAAAATCTTTTCAAAAATGTTGGATAAGTTTAAATGCCACATTTTGTTAAACATTAAATCTTGCCCACACTTCGATTTTAAAGTACCATTAATAATAGGGCTAGACCGAAAATTTCAATTTCCCCTCTGGGGAATACACAACAGACCCCAGATATGAAGTTTGAAGCACATTGATCTACCTGTTTGGGCTGTAGTCGAGTGTACATACATACAGAGTGACGGACAGACAGATAGAATCGGCAGACCCACTTTTTCAAGCTTCTCTTTCATCGTAATGTCAGAATTCATTGTTATCTCGAGGTCGAATTTTTGCACGAGTCCGATTCTTGCCCTATATTATAGGTGCAAGTAAAAAATAAATAAATAAAAAGTAAGAACTAATAAAAAGAAAAGAATCGTTTAAATGAGGCAGAGCTGTCTTGAAATTTTCTGCGTAATCTTTTTATTACAGCAGGTTCCGTTCGTGTTGTGCACATCACAGCTGGATCACAGGTCATTTTCTTTTTGTATAAAAACCACTGAAAAAATGCTACAATCCGCATGGAGCGGATCGTATGATACCCTATCCCTATCTTATTTGGTCGTGTCAGTGGGCGGTGGAAAATGTATTCACAAAATTTTCTATTTTGCCCTATAAGCTAATATTTTTACTCGAAAATTAATTTTTGAAGTAAACGCCCCTAAAAAGTGGGCGTGGCCATATATAATGTATAGACGATTTGTAGATTAAGTGGATATCTACATATTTACCCAAATAAATTTTTTCGAGTTTCATATGAAAATAGTGAAAAAAGTGATTTTTTTGAAAAGTGGGCGTGTCAGTGGGCGGATTTTAAAAATGTTTACACTTGTATTGCTTACTTTTCCAAAGACCTCGTATACAAAATTTCATCAACCTAGCTCAAAATTTAAGGCCCAAAAACTGGTGACACACAGACGGACGGACGGACATAGCTCAATCGACTCGGCTAGTGATGCTGATCATTTATATATATACTTTATTGGGTCTATCTGTAATATTTCTCTATGGTACAAACTATGTATAAAACTTAATATACCCTTAGGATAGGGTATAAAAACTGCTACTACTGCCGTGGGTGGCCTAGTGTATTCGGTCATTGAATGAGAGGTTTGGTGATCAACTCCCGACCAAGTCCATTCAATTTTCACAGTATTAAAATTAAATAATTCGCTCAGAAAGTACTTCGTGTATTTCAACATGAACGCGAACAAAATACTGTGAATTACGAAAGAATGCAAAAATCACACAAAACTCTCTCCCCAGTCAAATTGGAAACCACCCATGGAGAATAAAAATTGAAACCTAATATCGCCTGAGTTTCAAATACCACTACACCAACTCTTTCATATCCCTTCTTCTCTCTTCCAAAAATTAACTAACGCCCGTGCCCTGTTAATCAGTAAAAGGGTATTCATATCCCCTTTGGCATGTGCAAATTATATAAAAAAAAAATCACTTATTCCACTTTACAGTGAACCTTGGCGCGGTGTAGAAGTTTAGTAGGTCAAAGAATCTGGTTATTACTCCCCAGACGAGATCGAAGCTAAAATGTAGTCATTCGTACCCTTGTCTTACCCCCATCCAAACAAAAAAACAAACCACAAAAGTCGGCAAGTAGCCGAAGTAAATGCGCATATCAGCGTGCTATCTTCATTTTGGATTTGCTCGACCTGTCTGGAAAAATCAGGCACCAAAAGATAGTTGAGGAGTACATCAACCGCGTGCCACAACAACCTGTCAAAGGTTTCGGCGAAACGAAACCGCTCCCAAGAGGTAATCAAGTCTGATTCTCAAAAGAGCTGGATCGCTAAGCTGTCTACGCCCAAGACGAAAGAACCCTGCCAGCGATGTTGTCAGAGAGCTCCAAGCCGCCCTTATAGACGAGCACTCTAATGACGGCAAGACAGTGACGGAAGCCTGGGTAGCCAAAGAGGTCAAACAATCCGAGATGGTCATTGACCACATAATGAACAACCAAGAAGGACCGCTGCCGTGTTTCGACTCAGCTGAAGTCATAAGATGACGCCTTTTCCAAGGAATTTCTTAGTGGCTGTGACAACAAGATCCGTGATACATGGCCATGGCCAGAGAGATTCCGAGGAGAATCCACGTTTGGCTCCCAAATATGCCCATGGACGGCGATAAGCTCTTGCGCTGTCTAAAACTACACAACCCAACGGTTCCCATGAATGACTGGAATGTCATCAAGGCTGAAGAACCTCGTAATAACGCACTCTCTTTCCTCCTTCTAATCAATGAGAATACTGCAGTCCACAGTGGGTAGATTGGATGTAAGCTTCTTGTACTTTTACGCCAAAGTCAAGATCTTCCGATCCTCAAGTCTGACCGACGACAAGTTGTTGGAGGACATGCGGTCGAAACCACAGCCCAATCATCAAATATAAATGTTTTTATATGTATGTCCTAATTTTAGCTCATCTCATTTAACAGTCGTTAAAATAGAGAACGCAGGCGCTGACCTTCACATCGCGTCAGCTCACATAGCACACGACGGACCAGCACCGCCGGATGAACTGACGATGGCCATATCCGGAAAATCAAACCAGCTGATAAGCTGCGACGCTAACGCCAGACACGAGTTATGGGGCAGCTCCGAAAGGAACGAACGAGGTGAGTCTTTGTTAGATTACATACTTTTAGCAACCTCTCAATCTGCAACAAAGGTAACCTTCATTTTTTCAATTACAGATAATTTTAATGGTTGGAAGGATGTTATCGATAAAAAACAATAGTGACCAGGGAGACTTTTAATATCTGCTACAGATACAACTACTGGCAACCTTATCAAGTATGCCTTAAAAAATACAAACAGCGCGTTTGTTTTTTTTCTGATAGCGCATCAGAAGGACTAAATATCATTCCTGGATATCGTACTGCGAATCTATTGAGACCCTTAGAGATTCTGCTAGAATCAGTAAAATCTTGTCAAAAGATCATTCCAGTCCATCTCTCCTGAAAAATCTACACTGGAAACTGGACTCAATCAACCGCAGAATTCTCTAGAGACCCTAATACAAACCCACTTTCCCGGTTAGAAAGACAGCCTCTTAGAACCCATCGGTTCGCAACATTAACAGTCAGTTGCATGGGAAAACATTACACCCACAAACATTACAAACAGCATCGCTCCCTGTAAATCGCCAGACCTTGACGGTATTCTACCCAATATGCTACAGAAGTTGCATGACGTGGCAATAGCATGGCTAACACCGATTTATAGGAGCTGCATTTTCAATATCCAACTCTTGGAGACAAGTGAGGGTAGTCTTCATTATGAAGGCAGGCAGACGGGGTCATGGAAACGCGAACGATTTCAGGCCAATTAGTTTAGAACGAGTTCTAGACAATCATTTGCGGAGTAAAGAGACAGCTCTTCACGAAGTAGTGCGTCCAATAGAAACATCCATATACTACAAGGAATACACTTTAGCTACCTTTCTAGATATAGAAGGAGCCTTTGATAACGTACTTACTGATGCCATTCTGGAATCCCTCACGGGATTGAATATGGATAATCTCTATGCTCAACACCAGAATCATTCAGGAAACAACAATTTAACTAAGTTCGCGGCAGTATAACAAGGCGGTGCAGATGACGCTTCCTCGCTCTAACGGTCCGATAATCCCCCTATCATCCAGTACTAAGTATCCAGGTGTTATCCTAGACTCCAAACAACTCAACTGAAAATTCAATATAGAGCAGCGAGTAAAGAAGACATGTGTATAGTCTTCTACGTTTGCAACAGAACCTTTGCAAATGTTGGGATTTGCGATCAAAATTGTACACGCCCATAGTTCGTCCGATTCTCACATATGGGTCGATTGTATGGCGGCCAGCCCTTAAGAACAACTACAACATCAACAAATTGAGCAGGATTCAAAGGACAGAATGTATAAGTACTACAGGAGCTCTGCGTACGGCTCCGACAGATGCTCTTACGGTCATAGATATCATAGATAGCACAGCTAAGTGCTAAGCCAAGCCTTATGGGCACAGCAAAAGCTTAGATTCTGAACCGAGACAACTCGCTATGCCATCTATAGACTATATCATCCCCAAAATAAGCTTCCTAAAGAGGTTTAAAGCACAATTCTCATCAAAAATGGAATGGATGATAAGAGATTTTGACCTCCTGTATACAATGCATAGACGGTTCCAAAATGGACTGTGGAGTCGGTGCTGGTGTGTTTTCGAAATCCCTTAGCATCTAAAAATCATTTAGACTCCTGAATGCTTCCAACATCTTTCAGCCGGAACTAGTTACTATCCGTTAAGCCTGCCGTGAAATCAAACAACACAACAATATCCTACCGAGACAAAAAATCGGTATCAAATTTGTTCTAGAATGCCGAGAAGAACTAGCCTCGCTGGGATACCATTCCAGGATAACTCTTATATGGGTTCCAGAGCATAGCAACGTTCATGGGAACGAGCAAGCCGATGAACTGGCCAGGCAGGTCTCAGCTCTCCACTGCTCACTTGCGGAGCAAATTTCTATCCCTCTTGGGGTAATAAAGGCAAACATATCCTCAATCTTCTTAAAAAAAGCTAACCTTAGATGGACTAGGCTATTGAACTGTTCCATTTGCCTATAAAGATGTGGCCAAGACACAGCCTGGCCACGGCAAACGACCTACTAAACAAAACGCGCAAAGATATCGCCAGAATAACAGTAATCGGGACAGGACACTGACCTATTGGAGTACATGCGCCAAGACTAGGAGAACTTATCTTTAATTTCCTTGAGGATGTCTCAGACATGAATTTTAAGCAGCTTCTAGTATTCTTAAATCCCAGAGGATGGATTTAGAGACTACTCACAAATAAACATCAACAAACAGATCACTTGAGTCGTGGTTTCAAAACGGCACCTTGTTGCTTATTGGGTTTCCCTTGGGAAACTACCACTTGTACCTACCTTTCTGTAAAAGGAAGATCAGATTCGATGTATATGTGTGGTGTTTTTTCCTATACCACATATTAAGTTTATTTTAACAAAAACCTTTTAAATAAATAAAAGAAGTATTAAATTTATTTTTATTTTTTTCATTTTTCGGTGGTTTATATCAATTTTTCTACATAACTATGTAGAACTTTCATTAAAAAATCAATTGGTTAACTAGCCGGTTAACCACTTATCCGATTTGCGTAATTTGTTTTTTAATTTATAGATATGTTCACTCTCCTTAAACTGGGCTGTGTTTTATTGCTTTCGATAAAATAAGGAATAAAGCCTAACGAATGAATTAGGGAAAAAGTTTAATTTTACTTCACTTGGCTTATCGGACTTAAAAACAAAAAAATATGTGATATTATTAAATTCCCTTCTGATTCTTTTGAGATATAAAACAATAACATAATATTATCCCATATTTATTTAGCATACGCTATATCAAGTTTTTATATATCAATTTTAGTTTTCAGAAAATTGACTTTTGGCCAGGTTTTTGATGGAAATATGTGCGACGCTTCAATGATAGTTTATTACACTTCATAGAGTTCTGATGTGGGGTAATAATCAGTAACTAATTTTAGAAAATAAAAAAAAAATTAAGTCAAGGTTTTTTTTCAATTCGAACTCAATTTCTCTATACTATGAAGGAGAAGTTCAACTTGTGTTATTTAGCACATGTTTTAAGATATATGTAATTCTAAAAAGATATTCAATTCTGGCATGATCAACAGTATATAACCAGTTTTTAATTTTCTTTTTCCTAAAGATATTTATTATTCTGATGGAACTCTATTAAAATATGTTACGGCTGTAACTGTATAAGAGTGGAAGAAATGAGTTGTATGTGCAAAAGGAATATTAATAAGAGCCATGTTATTGATTCGCAAATTGTAAATTTGATTACTTCTACTAGGAATGTTACCGCTATGTTTAAAGAATTCCCTAAGAACCTTAAAAACATACAGGTGCCTAATTCGTTAAACATTTAGTCTATTAGACAAAGGAAAAAGATTAGATATACGATTACAGCGCTAGAAAGAATACGAACTAGATGTTTTTGCGCTGTCAAAACAGGTGCCCGCGTATGTAAATAAAATAAAATTTTCCCTATTTGATAATGCCACACTGCAACTTTGAGTGTTAAATTTTGTATAAAACTTTCTCTGAGCAATATGGTTTAATAAGATACATCTTACGAGCCACTAGATTCATGTGTGATTTTAGTGCTTGGATATGAGCCTTCAAGTTCAAGTTATAATCAATTAAAACTACTAAATATTTGTATGTTTTAACTGACTCGATTTAAAAGCATTAAACATGTATTGTTACCATGAAAATTATTTTCACCACATGTGTATAATGGGTGAGCAAAAACTATTACAGTCATATGCATGAAAATAAATATTGTTATCAGCTAAAACATTACCCGATATTTTAAAAAAAATAACAATTTAGTTTTCTCACTAATAACTAATTTGTGAGCGGTAAACCAACCACAGTCTGAATTATTCTAAGTCTTCTCCAATCTTAGCAAAAACATTCAAAATGGTTTTTGGAACATTAAAATATTGCGTGAAAAGCGTATTGATGTAAAATAGAAGAGGAATACAGAACCTTGAGGAACGCAATTCCTTATAACATGCTTTTTTGTTATTATTTTTACTTTTTGTTCTCGTACATTACACGTACACGTCATACATTATTTCCCTTATAATCTGAGAACATACTCTGAGTATAGCGCACTTTGGTGATAGTCCAGATCTAAAGCAAAATTGATTAGTAGAAAAATATTCAAACTTTAACTTTTTTCTCAAAAAGTTTAGCAAGAGTTTGCAAAAGAGATATGGGTCTTTTATTACCTACTTTCTCCTATTGCCTTTCTTTATAGACTGAGAAAAACAGTTATTACAGACACTTAGGTTAAAAATGCAACACTTTTACGCGAATTTTTATTTTAAAATGACATTATGAGTTTATAAAGCTCAACGGAAGTTATTGAGTCAAACACAAAAATATTTCTTGCATGTGGTCAACAATAACATTTGGACAGGGACGAAGCCTCCATATATTGAGTGGAATGAGTGCTTCCGTTAAGCAATTCAAAAAAATCTTCATAGCAAATAATTATGAATTCCAAATTCCAAATCGTATTTACATTGTAATATCAATTCCTAATCGAATGTTCTTTTAATCTCTACTGTAGATTAATGAAATCCCACATCATTATGTGAACATTATGATCTTTTATCAACATCACCCCTGAAAACACTAAGATCCGCACATCATCCCTTTGCTTACTACAACTCAAAATGTTCCTCCTACTCCAACTGAGAATGCACATCACTCCATTACATGTATGTAAGTATAATGTTCACAGGAAATCGTTTGCTAAAAAAAATGCCTACAATACATAACATCCAGACATTTTTGTATTTCGCCTTCTTAACTCAAATCCCATCCCAAAGTCAGATTAAAATCTTTTTCATTTTTCACCGTTTGAGCAAGGTGTAAAAATTAGTTGAGTGCATTCATTACGAAAATTCAACTAAAGAAAAGATTCTGCGTTTTAATCACACTGGTGCAATCAAAAAACAAAGCAAAAATGGGTACACAAAAACTTTTGTTTGTGTGACTGTGTGAAAATTGTAGTGTCATAGATCATTCCATCAGAAAAAACATATGAAAATGCTACCATCCGTCTAGAGCGGATCGTGTGATACCCTATCCTTTTTCTAAGTGTTTTTTTTTTGCAAAATATTGGTAACCATTTGTTTTCTCAAAAACTGGCCATGGTAGTGGGCGGAATTTGTTCAACATATATTAAATATTGTTCCTAAGAAGTGATTTTTTTCAACGGAAACGCTGAAAAAAGGTTTTTTTTTCAAGAAAATCTTCCGATATCCAAAGGCTTCGTATTTCATTGTCCTAGCTCAAAATTTAAGGCCCAAAAACTGGTGACAGACAGACGGACGGACATGGCTCAATCGAATCGGCTATTGATACTGATCATTTATATATGTATATACTTTATGAGGTCTATCTGTAATATTTCTCTATGTTACAAACTATATATCAAACTTAATATACCCTTAGGATAGGGTATAAAAAGTGCGTTGATTTGAAGGGTGGCGTTTTGTTTTTGAATTTCTATGAACTATGCAACTATGGAAATAATAGAAAGTATGTTACAAATTAAAGGGATATTGTCTCAAATAAAGGACTTTTTTTCTTTTTTTTACGTTAGGTGCCTCCGCTTCCGAAAAAGTCACGCCTTGCCTACATTTGGAGGGACACTACAGTTGCATGACCTATATGATTAAAAGATGGCTTTAATTGCTCTGAAATATCTGTGAAATATTTATCAAATTCGTTTGATATACCCTTCAGATCATTTGTCTCCATAGCAAGATTTTGTTTCCCCAAAATGATATCTATAACTCCCCATTCCTCTTCACATTAAAATTTGTTCTTTCATACATACTCGGATAATAATTGCTACGCGTTTCGATAACTTCTTTAGAAATCCTTTTGCACCGTTTTTTATATTTTTTTTTTTATGTTTTGCAGATTTACCTGCATAACGATTTATTCTTTGTATTTGTTTTGCACTAGTGCAAAATTGTTACAAAAAAAAATTCAGTAGAATTGAAAGGAATGTGTCAAATTCAAAGGCAATAGAAGGATTAACAACAGAATAGAACGGTTCGAAATTCGTAAGTTAGCGTATCTTTTAACATTCTATAGTTTATAGCGTTGGACTACTACGCAAGGGGATCCAAGTTCGAATCCAGAAAAATACCATCAAAAGTTTTTTCACGACCCCACCTCTTCCGAGTGTCTGACAAGCATTCAAGAGTATAACTGTCATGAGAAAGTTTCTCAAAACCCCTCTGCCCTTCGGATACGGCATAAAACTGTAGGTCCCTTCTGTACATGCAGAAATGTATACCACGCACAACATGTACAGTTGTGAGAAGCTAGGTCTTGGCCCTCTATGGGCTGCTTACGGCCTGATATTTATTTATTTTTTATAGTTTATAAAACGATCATTTCGTTGGGGTTTGAATTTTTGTCAATTTTTGGCTGGACTTTTTATGTATAAATATTGAGAGTTATCATATGGTGATCAGTCATTCTATAGTCCTTAATGCTACCATTTTAAATATTTATAAACATTTTGCTTACCCTAGTAAATTTATGGTCAGTGCAAGCATACTTCCAATGCTCCGTAACGCGAGTTGGATCATTGATTACATATACTTTTTAGACCATTAAACGCCATTAGAAATACAAAGTTCTCTATGAAATTATCAGAGCGATTCAAAATATCTATACATATTTATGTCGTCTAAAACAACCAATTTTTACTTGCACCGATACGTAGTATAGAGCAAGTTTGGGATTCGTGAAAATTTTCGATCTCGGGATTTTGATAAATTCTGATATTACCTTTATGGGGAAGTCGAAAAAAGTGGGTCTGAAAATGTCTGTCTGTCTGTCTGCCAGCGAGGCTACAGCCTAAACGGGTAACGGATCAAACTTTATGGCATGTATACCAACCCATTCCTAGTCAAAACATATTTGTACTTCTTCGATGTCTTCAGTGATGTTGAAGTTTTTAAAAACTTTAAGGTCCGCTAGGTTAAGCCTTTCTTCTATGTTGAGTAGAGCTGTTTTTAGCTGCTGCTTTCTCTCTCTTCTTGCTTTCGTTATTGTCTCCTTGCAGCGACGACCTGTAAGTCTTACATGAAGTATGTTGGTGTTGCATTTTGGATTGTTATTTGCTCCGATTTGTCGATGTTTCATATTTTTTTGGTGTAACAATAGTAAATGTCTTTTTCTGTTACTTTTAGCGGCATGTCGATGGTGGAGTTATTGCAGTCGTTGGGGGAACATTATAAATTTCAGCTGTATTTGATAGTGATAGTTGTTCTAAATGATCTAATATATCCTCCAACACAGTGAGGACTGTTTTTCGCTTGCAGTTTCTCAATTTGTACGCTTTGATTTTCCTTTACTCCCTAAATTTCAGAATAAATTGTTCCCAGTGTAATATTGAATGTTCATTTAGGTTAACTTTGTGGTTGTGTTGTATTGTTTGCTTGTTTATACCCTATCCTAAGGGTATATTAAGTTTGACATATAGTTTGTAACAGAAAAATATTGAAAATCGACCCAATAAAGTATATAAATATATAAATGATCAACATCAATAGCCGAGTGTTGGGCCTTCAATTTTAAGCTAGATAGATGAAATTTTTTATACGAGGTCCTTGGAAAAGAAACCAATACAAGTGTAAAAATTTTCAAAATCCGCCCACTGACACGCCCAATTTTTGAAAAAAAAAAAAAAAAACACTTTTCTCAGTAAATTTACATGAAACTCGATAAAACTTATTTAAGCAATTATGTAGATATTCTTTTACCCTACATATCTCTAATACATTGTGTTTTCGACAATCTTACCAAAGTAATATTGCTTCTTAGGAACAGACTGCAGTATATGTATGTTAAACAATTTCCAAAATCCGCCCACTACCAACCCTTTTATTGAGAAAATTCGTGTTTTGGAGTAGTTTTATAAGATAGTATCATACAATCCGCTACAGACGGATTGTAGCATTTTCATATGTTTTTTATTATTTTTTTTAGGTTTATATGTATTTAAGTCACCAATGACACAGGCAGGAGCCTCAACAGACTAAGATTCGCGGCGTTTATTGTCTTTTTGACTTAGAATACGTCTAAGAATATTTACACAAGCTGCGTGAAAAAGTTTTTGCAGTTACTGCAGACCACTTAAAAGCCGCTCTTTCAACTTACGCGTGCATACCCTACACGGGCTGACTTGAACTTTGACCATTCACGACGCTTGAAATGGTCAAGAGGCTTTAGTTCTTGAGTCAATTGCATCTTGTAAGCGCGTAAATGCAAGTCTTTATGCATAATGATCAACGACAAGCGTGAGAGGTGCAATTGTTGGCTCTTCAGCCACACTATCGCTGGTATTTTCATATCTCCTACAGACCCGGTTTGCTCAAATTATTGCACGATTAAATTGACCGAAAAAATCACGAAGTGCACGATATGCATTTTGATTTGAACGCCCATTTTCATAATAAGCCTGAATAACTTTAGCGCGTTGCTCGATTGTGTATCTTTATATGGTTCAAATTGCAGAAAAAAACTTGACGTTTAGGTGTGGTTCACATTAAAAAAAGAGGAAGAAAACAGTGATTTGGCGGCAAGTGCACCTATCAATTTTGGGGATCGACCCAGAATTTTCCTTTTCAGTTGATAAAGTTATTAGGAAATATCTCAACATTATGGTGACCTATAAAAGGATTAAGGCGAGAGATAAAACGTCAGGTGAAGGAGCAACCTATTGGGAGTTTTTCGATGTGGTAGATGAAAAATATGAAAGGAAGCATTCTATCTCAGTGCCACCAATGAATTTAGATGCATCTATTGATTATGCCGAAGAATCTGTGGAGGGGGCGGATATACAGACTATAGGACCACCCCCACAACCAAAAAAGCAGAAAGCAAATGCAATATTGGATTTCTTGAAATCAAAAAAGACCAGGCAAGTTTAAACCAGCTTATAGAAATCGAACATGAAACACTAAAAGTGGACAAGGAGAGAGTGGAGGAGATGCGGCGTATCTTACATCGCTGCATATATGATGTGAGCATATGTGATGTGAACCAATTTCGCTGTCACTTAACTAAATTTAACTTACATATGTAAATGAAATGAATTGTGATTTAATTTTTTTTATTTATTGGTAATAAATTCGAATACAAGTAAAGTTATTTTCTTTTATTGAGGTTGTTAAAAACATTTTAGGCAGAGAAAAGTGTAGTTAGTTATTCCCTTTTAAACTTAGCGTCATTGTTTTGAACAAGAATATTTTCATTTTGTGAATAGTCTTCGTTTGGTTGGGAATCTACAGAGTTGTAGTCTACGTAATCTGGTGTTCCATGCGTAATTATGAAATTATGAAGAATAACACATATCATAACGATTTTCTTAGGATTGGGATATTTTTTTTAAAAAACTCCAGATGCCTGTTCAATGAAAACGCGAGTGTAACCATGACAATAGTTGAATCGTTTTAATTCTGGTGTTAAATTACCATAATCTTTGTATGGGACCATTAGGTAAATTTCAAGGGGATAAGCTGAATCTCCAAGCAGATGGCATTCTGGTGGAATTTTCATATCATGGCTTCGTATTGCCTTTTGTAGTGGACTTTCACGCCATACACTATCATCATGACACGAGCCTGGGTTAGCAACGAAGGCATCCAGAAAAACTAAGTTGCTATCACATACGCCCTGTAGAGAAAACTTTATAAAAATGAGACTCCAGAATTTTAAAGTCAATGTAATGCAGGTACATGGAGTGTGTCCCTTTTCTATTATAGTACCTCGAAGAATTTTCTTTTGGGGATGGAATTTTAAAATGAGTTCCATCTAAACATCCCAATACAATGGGGAATGTATAAGAACGTTTTCACTCAAATTCTTCAATAGTTCTGTGTTGCGATTCTTCAGTCTGTCTGGAGCCTGTCCGGAGTACGATGTAAAAATCGTACGCGGGGACTTCAATGCAAAAATCGGTAAGGAAAACATCTTTGGCGGGATAGTCAGTAAACACAGCTTCCACGATTCGACAACGTTGTCTGTTTCCGACTAATCGACATTGCAGCAGCTCGTAATACGGTGATAAGCAGCACTAGGTTTCCTAGGCTAAGAATCCACACAGCAACCCGGCTTTCCTTTGACGGTCGAACACGCAACTAGATCAACGAATTCAGAGGCCGACTGTCCAACGAGAAGAAGCTGCGGTCAGGAAAAACAAGCTTAACATTGGACGCCTTAGCACGTCAGAAGGAGCCAGAGCCTACAAAGAGCACCTGGCCGAGAAACTCTCTGCAGTGCATTCACCCACCACAAACGCTAACAACCAGTGGACCGAATACCGCAACGTCATCAGAAAGGTAGCCGTGATCACCCTTAGCTACCAACCACCACCAAGGAGGAGCCCTTGGTATGATGATGAGTGCGTACAGCGGAAGAGGGTGACAGAAGATGCACAGAAGAAAGCGCTGCAGCACAAAACAAGAGCAGCGAGAAAGGAGTACCGGACCAAAAGAAGGGAGGAAAAGTGAATCCTGCGTAAAAAGAAAAGGGATCACACAGTTTCCCAGCTCAAGGATATCGAGGAGTCTCGCGAGCGCAGCCACATCCGGCAATTTTATCGAAAAGCCAAGCAGCTGGCAGCTGGCAGCTGGCTACAAACCCGGAACGCAGGCTCTTCGAAATAGCGAAGGCAACCTTAATGTGTTTAAGCAACACTTCCAGCAGTTGCTTAACGGGCAGCAAATAGAGACAGTGATAGGGCAAGACGAGAACCCACCTCCAGTCAATGAAGAACCAACCCAGTATTGAAGAAGTTAATCAGCCATCAGAAAATTGAAGAACAACAAAGCTGGCTCTGATGGGCTTCCAGCTGAACTCTTTAAACACGGAGGTGATGTCTTGGTAGGGTGCATGCATCAAGTCGTCAACGAAGTATGGGTGGAGGAACGCATGCCCAACGACTGGAATATCAGCTCTATATGCCCATCTTCAAAAAGGCGATCCTATGTCTTGTAAGAACTACCGAGGCATATCCCTGTTAAATGTCGCAAATAAGATCCTATTGTGTGAACATCTAAAACCTTTCTGCAACACACTAATCGACACGTACCGGTTCGGCTTCCGGCCCGGCAGATCGACAATAGACCAAATTTTCACACTCAGACAAATCCTGGAAAATATCAACGAATTTCAAGTCGAAACCCACCACCTTTTCATCGACTTAGAAGCCGCCTATGACAGCATTCATCGTCTTGAGCTCTACCAGGGCTGGAATCGGCTAAGGTGATAGTTGATTGTCGCTTTTTTGATTGTCGTTTTTGATTATCAACTATTCTTAGCTCTGCGTAAAGCGATCAATAAAAAATGATTTCTTATTGGCAGCACTTAGAGTTTTAAACGCCACTTCCTTGCCAACGCTGTCATTCCGAGCAGCTGATACAATAAAAATCGAAGTTTTTTTTTTTCAATGTGAAAAATGTAAAGTAGAAAATACACGATACGATTGTTGTACCGATTTAGATTGTGCCAATATCGGCCAAACTGTTGTATGCAGCTCACACATACATACCCTCGGTATGTGTATTTACCCTCAGATGGTATTTACCCGGTATTTGCTACATTTTTATGACAACAGCAGTAATTTCAGCCACCCAACTTTGACAAATTTCTGCAACCAAGTCCGCCCCAACTAATCTTTGATAGTCACCACCCCCCAAGAACAGAAGCACACGCTTCTTTGATAAGCGAAAGTTTTAAAAAAATCTAAAATGCACGATAATTAATGCTATATATAAATATGCATTCCTACATCGGGCTTGGAAGTAAATGAACATTGAAGAAAACATTCAACTTCACGAATTTCAAAATTTGACGTAAAATTTTTTATTCTAATTTATTTTTTTACGACAAAAATGTATGAAAGCGACACCTAAATAGCTATCACATGAAATGACAGCAAAAAAGCGATTGTCGATTTGATAAACCGATTGGATAATTAACATATCCCTGTTAAATGTCGCAAATAAGATCCTATTGTGTGAACATCTAAAACCTTTCTGCAACACACTAATCGACACGTACCGGTTCGGCTTCCGGCCCGGCAGATCGACAATAGACCAAATTTTCACACTCAGACAAATCCTGGAAAATATCAACGAATTTCAAGTCGAAACCCACCACCTTTTCATCGACTTAGAAGCCGCCTATGACAGCATTCATCGTCTTGAGCTCTACCAGGGCTGGAATCGGCTAAGGTGATAGTTGATTGTCGCTTTTTTGATTGTCGTTTTTGATTATCAACTATTCTTAGCTCTGCGTAAAGCGATCAATAAAAAATGATTTCTTATTGGCAGCACTTAGAGTTTTAAACGCCACTTCCTTGCCAACGCTGTCATTCCGAGCAGCTGATACAATAAAAATCGAAGTTTTTTTTTTTCAATGTGAAAAATGTAAAGTAGAAAATACACGATACGATTGTTGTACCGATTTAGATTGTGCCAATATCGGCCAAACTGTTGTATGCAGCTCACACATACATACCCTCGGTATGTGTATTTACCCTCAGATGGTATTTACCCGGTATTTGCTACATTTTTATGACAACAGCAGTAATTTCAGCCACCCAACTTTGACAAATTTCTGCAACCAAGTCCGCCCCAACTAATCTTTGATAGTCACCACCCCCCAAGAACAGAAGCACACGCTTCTTTGATAAGCGAAAGTTTTAAAAAAATCTAAAATGCACGATAATTAATGCTATATATAAATATGCATTCCTACATCGGGCTTGGAAGTAAATGAACATTGAAGAAAACATTCAACTTCACGAATTTCAAAATTTGACGTAAAATTTTTTATTCTAATTTATTTTTTTACGACAAAAATGTATGAAAGCGACACCTAAATAGCTATCACATGAGATGACAGCAAAAAAGCGATTGTCGATTTGATAATCGCCTTACGTGGACGTAAAGCGATGATTTTGATTGTCAACTATCAACTATCACCTTAGCCGATTCCAGCCCAGGCGATGGCCCAATTCGGTATACCGAAAAAACTTATCCAGATGTGTCGCGTAACGCTGGAAAACACGCGATGCTCTGTGCAACTTGGAAACAACTCTTCGGAGCTCTTCCAAATGTGTACCGGATTCAGGCAAGGAGATGTGCTGTCATGTGATTTCTTTAATATCGTGTTGGAGCAGATAGTGCGCAGGGCAGGTGTCAACACGGAAGGCACTATCTTTTACAAATCCGTCCAACTGCTGGGATACGCAGACGATATTGACATCATCAGAAAATCCGGCAAACCGTTGTAGAGGCGAAACGAGTTGGTCTTGAAGTGAATGAGGACAAGATGAAGTATATGTAATCAACAAACAAAAATTTATCTATCCAAAACATTGGGGAGAACGTCACTGTTGACGTTTCTTTAATTCTAATATGGTTGCTATTGTACTACTAAAAATTCTGTGCACTGTTCCTTTCCCTATCCCAAATCGTTTAGATGCCTCTCAGAAGCTACTGATTGGCAAGTTTCCAGAGCGTTACATATAAGCGTTGTTGCAAGGAGTAACTCGGTCTACCAGTTTTTGAAAATGTTTTTCAACATCGTCTCAAGGGCCTTAAAAAAGTAAGTTAATTATTTAATTTTTCTAACGCATAGCGAACTTACAAGACATGTATAAAACTTTAAAGAAACGTTTACACTTTGGAATTCTTCTATTACTTACGAATGAAGAAATCAGTAATCTTTTACAGTTTAATTGTTTGTTTTTTATGCCGAAAACATTCTTAAATATACTGCCATTAGTTAGTTAATATAGACTTTTATTAATTTAATTTCTTTTAAAATTGTTCTTGTTTATAAACAGTGAATACTAAGTCGTTTATGGTATGGCTTATGGCCGTCAACCAAATTGGCAAATTAGCTAACAAGTTAACAGAAAACTTATGAGAAGTAATACTTTAAATATTAGTACTTTGTAGATACTTCAATTATTGATACTTCTTCTGTTTAAAAATGTTTAAAATCGCATTCCAAAATACCAGCTCTACAGCGGATTGCAACTGTAACATAGTTATATAATAGTTCACATCCAAAACTACCATTGAGTAAGTTAATAACCTTATCTCCAGTGAAATTACCCCGAAATATCTCACCCGCATTTCTCTTAAAATGGGACATCTTCCGATGAAGTCCTCCCTCTCCTTAAGATTACGCAGGTCACATAAAATTGGCAGATCGGGTCGGTGTGGCATAAAATAAAGATTTATTAGCTCTCCTCTTAACTTAAATATTGTGCTTATCATGTGCAGAGAATTACAATTGAGGCAGTACGTAGAAGCGTTATCAACTAGATTAAAATTCAGCCTACTGTATATGAGTCTATGTTGTGATGACTGTGCTTCAGCCACAATATCCCAGCTCAAGGATATCGAGGAGTCTCGCGAGCGCAGCCACATCCGGCAATTTTATCGAAAAACCAAGCAGCTGGCAGCTGGCTACAAACCCGGAACGCAGGCTCTTCGAAATAGCGAAGGCAACCATAGATAAACTAACATAGATGGTCGTCTTCTCCCTACTCTGCCGAAAATTTTGTAAAGCACGCCGATTTGAATTTTCCTATCTGTGAATACATGTGACCGAACGTGCGAACAAGACGTAACTATAAAAACAATCGTGGTGTCTCTTTTTTCCTTTTGCACACCACATTTTCAGCAGACTGTCATTCAATTAACAACAACAAAATGTACAGGAAAATGGCTGCGCCCATGAAATGTCCCGCGGTTTAAGAATGTGTGCGTGAGCTCCGATTTGATTTTGACGGAAACGTCAGAATACATTCAAAATCCGTGGTACTTTTGCTCTTGGGAGAACCAACGGTCAAATCAGCCGAAGACGACCGTCTATGTTAGTTTATCTATGAAGGCAACCTTAATGTGTTTAAGCAACACTTCCAGCAGTTGCTTAACGGGCAGCAAATAGAGACAGTGATAGGGCAAGACGAGAACCCACCTCCAGTCAATGAAGAACCAACCCAGTATTGAAGAAGTTAATCAGCCATCAGAAAATTGAAGAACAACAAAGCTGGCTCTGATGGGCTTCCAGCTGAACTCTTTAAACACGGAGGTGATGTCTTGGTAGGGTGCATGCATCAAGTCGTCAACGAAGTATGGGTGGAGGAACGCATGCCCAACGACTGGAATATCAGCTCTATATGCCCATCTTCAAAAAGGCGATCCTATGTCTTGTAAGAACTACCGAGGCATATCCCTGTTAAATGTCGCAAATAAGATCCTATTGTGTGAACATCTAAAACCTTTCTGCAACACACTAATCGACACGTACCGGTTCGGCTTCCGGCCCGGCAGATCGACAATAGACCAAATTTTCACACTCAGACAAATCCTGGAAAATATCAACGAATTTCAAGTCGAAACCCACCACCTTTTCATCGACTTAGAAGCCGCCTATGACAGCATTCATCGTCTTGAGCTCTACCAGGGCTGGAATCGGCTAAGGTGATAGTTGATTGTCGCTTTTTTGATTGTCGTTTTTGATTATCAACTATTCTTAGCTCTGCGTAAAGCGATCAATAAAAAATGATTTCTTATTGGCAGCACTTAGAGTTTTAAACGCCACTTCCTTGCCAACGCTGTCATTCCGAGCAGCTGATACAATAAAAATCGAAGTTTTTTTTTTTCAATGTGAAAAATGTAAAGTAGAAAATACACGATACGATTGTTGTACCGATTTAGATTGTGCCAATATCGGCCAAACTGTTGTATGCAGCTCACACATACATACCCTCGGTATTTGTATTTACCCTCAGATGGTATTTACCAAGTATTTGCTACATTTTTATGACAACAGCAGTAATTTCAGCCACCCAACTTTGACAAATTTCTGCAACCAAGTCCGCCCCAACTAATCTTTGATAGTCACCACCCCCCAAGAACAGAAGCACACGCTTCTTTGATAAGCGAAAGTTTTAAAAAAATCTAAAATGCACGATAATTAATGCTATATATAAATATGCATTCCTACATCGGGCTTGGAAGTAAATGAACATTGAAGAAAACATTCAACTTCACGAATTTCAAAATTTGACGTAAAATTTTTTATTCTAATTTATTTTTTTACGACAAAAATGTATGAAAGCGACACCTAAATAGCTATCACATGAAATGACAGCAAAAAAGCGATTGTCGATTTGATAATCGCCTTACGTGGACGTAAAGCGATGATTTTGATTGTCAACTATCAACTATCACCTTAGCCGATTCCAGCCCAGGCGATGGCCCAATTCGGTATACCGAAAAAACTTATCCAGATGTGTCGCGTAACGCTGGAAAACACGCGATGCTCTGTGCAACTTGGAAACAACTCTTCGGAGCTCTTCCAAACGTGTACCGGATTCAGGCAAGGAGATGTGCTGTCATGTGATTTCTTTAATATCGTGTTGGAGCAGATAGTGCGCAGGGCAGGTGTCAACACGGAAGGCACTATCTTTTACAAATCCGTCCAACTGCTGGGATACGCAGACGATATTGACATCATCAGAAAATCCGGCAAACCGTTGTAGAGGCGAAACGAGTTGGTCTTGAAGTGAATGAGGACAAGATGAAGTATATGTAATCAACAAACAAAAATTTATCTATCCAAAACATTGGGGAGAACGTCACTGTTGACGTTTCTTTAATTCTAATATGGTTGCTATTGTACTACCATTGTATATAAATCTAATAGTATTATCACTTGACGATTTTTTTTATTTATTCCTTGACGTACCCAGGTGGCGCTGCGTCGCCAAAGTAAAGTAATTTCTCTTTCACGAAAGAGAGTATTGAGCGAACGAATGGATATACTGGATGACAACGGCAAAGAATATAAAAAAAACTCTCTTTGATTCATGTCCATACGTATTCATTTTGTGTGGGATAGTATCGTTATGTGTTGTTAGTTATGTCTCATTGAAACTTTCGTATTTTGTTTTTGTATTTTTTGGTGTTTGCCTTACTAATGAATGAATTTATTTGGCTGCAATTTCACGTACAATTACAATGTAATATCGCAGGTTTCGATGTGAATGCAAATTATGATTCATATTTTAATGCGGTTTAGTATTTAATATATGTAATATATATAATATATGTATATGTTTTTCTTAAGAGGCCTCCATCCAGAATTTGAGCAAAAAGCGAAAATTGTGCATTTTCAAAACAACGACATTCGGCCAATAGTAAACCAATTGCAACGTTTATTTTGGCATATTAAAGAATGGGAATCTAAGTTTTGTTCAAGCCCCAATTTAGGAAAATTGTTTTGTTGTTGTTTTATTTAAAATATACTCAGACAACTTTCGTGTGATTTACGAAAAATAGCAATTTTCAAAACAAAACTTAAGCCGGTAAACAATATTTGCAATATTTAAAAAAAAAAAAATTCAAAAAAATTATAGGTATGGTGATCTGAAATAATGGCATTAAAATACTGAGTTTAACACAACGAATTTGAACATAAATAAAATTTTAGTATGGAGTTGCTTTAGTTTTGTCCAGCATATTTTACTATTATTTGTTTTTTCTTTGTTTTTGTTATAAATAAATGGATTTTTTTATAATCTTATTTTTGTATGTAAGCACTACATTCCTACATACAAATTTTAGGGAATATATTTTTATTTAAGCAATTTTTCTCATCAGACAACAAACGTCTGTGTTTAAGTTGTTTTAGTTTTGGCCAATACTGTATGTATAGTTAGTCCGATTTTTACTAATGTACCTAGGTACATCTAAGTATTTGTAATATGATGCAAATATTGTTATCGTAAAAAAATCTGCTTTTGAGATTTGATATATTTTGATCTGTCATTAAAGAGAAAACTAAAAAAGTTGGTCTGTCAATTAAATCTGTCTGTCCGCTCATATGTGTCCATTTATTGGACTGCCGCTTAAACGGCTAAATCGATTTTCTTTAAACTTCATAGTATTGGGTTTTTTGAAATTATTGCTTATGTATCAAGATAGGCCCCACACAACACGAATAGACATCATATGGTAGAAAACTCTACGATACACATTACACATACCTACAACTCTAAAGGAACAGTAGGAAATATGGAAGAAGTGGTGCATTACCCTGTGGAATTCCTACACATCTCAACCCCCAGGTTTTCCTTCACGCAAACAAAAATCTTCGCAAGATCATTGACTGAGCATTTTATGTTATTGTAATTAACCCTTAACTGCCGCAACATGAAAAAGAAAAGGATGTACATACATAAGTGTATATATACAGACAAAGCTGCACACAATACACATCATGGCATGGTAGAAACTTCACACGACAGAAGGATCATACAATTTTTTTTTTCTCGCTTTCCACTGGCAATTGGCATTTGGCATTGGTAATTTTTTTGGTTCTCTCTTTAATATTTTTTGCTATGTTTAATTTTTTTCGGCTCTCTCTTTAATATCTTTTCTCTTCCCACTTGGTATCTGGGATTATAAGAGAAAGTGAGAAAATCCTTTCGAGAAAACCTAGAGGCGCTAGTGTCGATTTCCTCAAGTAATACTACTATTAGATTTATATACAATGGTACTACTAAAAATTCTGTGCACTGTTCCTTTCCCTATCCCAAATCGTTTAGATGCCTCTCAGAAGCTACTGATTGGCAAGTTTCCAGAGCGTTACATATAAGCGTTGTTGCAAGGAGTAACTCGGTCTACCAGTTTTTGAAAATGTTTTTCAACATCGTCTCAAGGGCCTTAAAAAAGTAAGTTAATTATTTAATTATACCCTATCCTAAGGGTATATTAAGTTTGATACATAGTTTGTAACATAGAGAAATATTACAGATAGACCCAATAAAGTATATATATAAATGATCAGCATCACTAGCCGAGTCGATTGAGCTATGTCCGTCTGTCCGTCCGTCCGTCTGTGTGTCACCAGTTTTTGGGCCTTAAATTTTGAGCTAGGTTGATGAAATTTTGTATACGAGGTCTTTGGAAAAGTAAGCAATACAAGTGTAAAAATTTTTAAAATCCGCCCACTGACACGCCCACTTTTCAAAAAATCACATTTTTTCACTATTTTCATATGAAACTCGAAAAAACTTACTTGAGCAAATATGTAGATATCCACTTAATCTACAAATCGTCTATACATTATATATGGATACGCCCACTTTTTAGGGGCGTTTACTTCAAAAATTAATTTTCGAGTAAAAATATTAGTTTATAGGGCAAAATAAAAAATTTCGTGAATACATTTTCCACCGCCCACTGACACGACCAAATAAGATAGGGATAGGGTATCATACGATTCGCTCCAGGCGGATTGTAGCATTTTTCACTGGTTTTTCTAACGCATAGCGAACTTACAAGACATGTATAAAACTTTAAAGAAACGTTTACACTTTGGAATTCTTCTATTACTTACGAATGAAGAAATCAGTAATCTTTTACAGTTTAATTGTTTGTTTTTTATGCCGAAAACATTCTTAAATATACTGCCATTAGTTAGTTAATATAGACTTTTATTAATTTAATTTCTTTTAAAATTGTTCTTGTTTATAAACAGTGAATACTAAGTCGTTTATGGTATGGCTTATGGCCGTCAACCAAATTGGCAAATTAGCTAACAAGTTAACAGAAAACTTATGAGAATTAATACTTTAAATATTGGTACTTTGTAGATACTTCAATTATTGATACTTCTTCTGTTTAAAAATGTTTAAAATCGCATTCCAAAATACCAGCTCTACAGCGGATTGCAACTGTAACATAGTTATATAATAGTTCACATCCAAGACTACCATTGAGTAAGTTAATAACCTTATCTCCAGTGAAATTACCCCGAAATATCTCACCCGCATTTCTCTTAAAATGGGACATCTTCCGATGAAGTCCTCCCTCTCCTTAAGATTACGCAGGTCACATAAAATTGGCAGATCGGGTCGGTGTGGCATAAAATAAAGATTTATTAGCTCTCCTCTTAACTTAAATATTGTGCTTATCATGTGCAGAGAATTACAATTGAGGCAGTACGTAGAAGCGTTATCAACTAGATTAAAATTCAGCCTACTGTATATGAGTCTATGTTGTGATGACTGTGCTTTAGCCACAAATCGGTCGTACATTACATTCCCTATTTTCCTCAAGATATTAGTTAGCATAGACTTTATCGTTGAAGGTTGCATATCTGCTGCAATACTTAAATTTACGCCATAATTTGATGCCAGTTCCTCCCACTTTTGAAACAAATTTCCTCTTGTCGATATTATGTATTTTAATACAATCCTCCGCAGTCTTCCTTCTTCCATCTTCACTACTTTTGCAATGTAATCTGCATGTAGCTTTAGAGTATCTAAAAACCAGTGAAAAATGCTACAATCCGCTTGGAGCGGATCGTATGATACCCTATCCCTATCTTATTTGGTCGTTTCAGTGGGCGGTGGAAAATGTATTCACAAAATTTTCTATTTTGCCCTATAAACTTATATTTTTACTCGAAAATTAATTTTTTGAAGTAAACGCCCCTTAAAAGTGGGCATGGCTATATACAATGTATGGACGATTTGTAGATTAAGTGGATATCTACATATTTGCTTAAGTAAGTTTTTTCGAGTTTCATATGAAAATAGTGAAAAAATGTGATTTTTTGAAAAGTGGGCGTGTCAGTGGGCGGATTTTAAAAATTTTTACACTTGTATTGCTTACTTTTCCAAAGACCTCGTATACAAAATTTCATCAACCTAGCTCAAAATTTAAGGCCCAAAAACTGGTGACACACAGACGGACGGACAGACGGACGGACGGACGGACAGACGGACGGACAGACGGACGGACGGACATAGCTCAATCGACTCGGCTAGTGATGCTGATCATTTATATATATACTTTATTGGGTCTATCTGTAATATTTCTCTATGTTACAAACTATGTATCAAACTTAATATACCCTTAGGATAGGGTATAAAAAGTGGTGGGACTCTATACTCTGTCCAACATAAATTGTCAGTACACGTCTTATGGGAGAGCTTTTTAGAGATCAGTAGCGTGTTATATTTTTGCACCATACTAAATTGAGAGAAACCCCGCATAAAATGTGTATAGCCGCCTGTGAATATCCATATGGTGTGCGCTGATTGGCTGCAGCATTTCAACCCCTATTTGTATTCATGTGCATTCAGAGTTACCAGTGTCCGTTTTGTAACTCGCTCAGTTTTTTTTCCTTGCGTTTCTATTAAGGAGCTTTTGGTTTTAGAGCTTTGAAAAAAGTTCTTTTTTGATAAGTTTTACCATCATGTTTTGATCTGATATATTATTTCTTTTAATGTGTTGAAAATACGTTAAAATGCAGTTACAAAATTGAAAGATGTTTTCTATTCTAAAATGTTTTAATGTTTTGCACTTTGTAGGCACGCATACATTTTTCTCTCTTTTTGGGTTCAATTTTCAGTACGTTGAAAAATACCTACATAAAATGCAATTGGTAAAATAGGATGTTTACTTTTTACTTTTAAGCAATGCAGTGAGTGAATAATTTAAATTTCTTCAGCATTGTTCTACATAATTTGTTTCCATTTTAGGAAAATTGATTGACAATTTTTGCATTTCAATGGATAAAAAATTGGACCTTTGCCGATTCGCCTCTCATGAATCAAAAAAAAAAAATCTTTGATAATGCCGCCAGTGTATATATGTATGTACATAAACTCGGACAAAGATATTTTTGACCAACATTGCATAGTTAGAATATTTTAAGCAATAAAATATTACAGAAGCAGGTCAATTTGGTCATCTTATATTCTTGCGCTCATCTGAAGAGAACACAAAAGAAGGGTATGTACATATGTACGTAACTTTTATTGCTTTATTGCAGGAAGTGATTTTTAATTGTCGAGATTTTTCAAGACTGGGTTTTCTTGTATTTTATCTTATTTCCATGTATGACTTCAGAATTAATTGCTTTATTACAGAATGTACGACATTTAGTTCCGTTCTCGTACAAAAACATAATACAGGGGGGATAGTCTTTGAGTTCTTGTTTCGTTGCCAAAAAATAGATACAATTTTTTTTTCGATCCCTGGGTGTTAAGACGGGTAGTTTTTTAAGAACGGTTTTCAAATTGTTTTTTGAAGAAGTATTGTACAATTTGTATTTTTAAGTCGTGAATTTTGTGCTCAATAGTAATAAATGGCTTCCAAATCATCCAAAGACTTAAGTGCCGAAAAAAAAGAAATTGTTGACGCGACAAAAAAATTAAATGAAAATTTCAATCTAAAAATTAGGACGGTAACCCTACATAATATTCTTTCACATTTTTCCTAGTTTGAAATTATACTGCGGCAACCCTGTAAGAGCTTTTGTTAGAGTAGCACCTTACGGAAAACAAACGAGTGCGAATGAGAGACAAACATCCCTATCTTCCCTGTACTGACAATTTATGTTGGACAGAGTAATGTAATTCGCTTCAGGAATTATCTAAGAAATTTCTCAACTTCCTCAAGGGCACAATGGGGTTATTTGAGCTCCGTACAGCAGAATAGAGGAAGCGGTTGCACGAAACAGTTTATTTTTCGATGTGTGATCAATATATTTATTCTCTATGCATCGTCCCCAGACTGAAGAAATAGCTCTTTTAGCTGCCGCTAGTTGACAATCAAAATGCCCCTTCATATTGAGGTTTGATGTAATTAACAAACATAAATATTTACACTCTTTTACTATTTCAACCAGCGTTAACTTTCGGACCCTTTTTTGATGCCACGGACCCTTGGACCCCCTTGAAATTTGACCCTTTTAGAAATATACGACCCTTTTTGCGAATTGGTACATAATTGACACATTAATTTCTCAATTAACCGATTTGTGTTGATGAATTTGTTCCAAAGCCAAATAATATACATTTACTCGTCATTTGAACAGATGCCTACATTCACGTAGTTTCGTTTTCGTTTCGCATATTTCATTGATATTCATGTTTCTAATAATTGGGTTATAGATAACCCTTTGTTTTTATTCTTTGTGGTTCTGTGCAGTCGTGGATGTGATTTCTAATCCATGTTATCAGCATCACGTATTTTGGAAGATGAGGAATTAGAAGATTTTCTTCCTAACCGAAATTGAATACAGAATTTTGGGGATTGTATTCCAAGGAATTGAATGTAAACATGTACAGTAAAATCGCTTATAACGACATCGCTTATAACAGCAAAATTCTTCGGTCCCTTAAGGGTTGTTATAACCGATTTTGACTGAATTCAACACACAACTTTATATTTTTTGTCCTATTTTTATTTTGAAAATAATTTTTTAACAAACTGAACTGATTTAGTTATTTTTTATTAATTTATAGCCTTAACTTTATTATTAACATGTGAATTACATGAACAAAAAGAAAATATTACCTGTATCGCTGAATTTGGTTCCTCAATTTTATATGGGATCCTTTTGTTTTAGCAGGGACCCTTTTTAAGACCCATTCCGAAATTTTTCAGAGGTAACACTGATTTCAACATTTGCACCCTGATAGGTCCAGTTTTCCCTGCCAGAGTATCTTCCACCACCATTTCTAAAAATCATAATTTTAGATTTCCATAAATTCACCGTCAAATTCCATTGCTTGCAGTAGTTTTCGAGGTGGTTCATAACAACCTGCATCCCTTCAACTATCTTCGACAAAAACACTATATCGTCCGAAAACTTCAGCGCCGGTATCCTTACTCCACCAAGCTCGATGCCTTCACCAACTTCTCCTACTATATCGTTAATAAATAAGATGAAAAGTAACGTGCTTAAGATGCATCCTAGCTTAACTCCCATTTGTGTTCCAAATTCCTCCGAGAAAAAGTCTCCATTCCATACATACGCCACATTGTTCTCATACATCGCTCTCAGCACGATTATGACTTTGCTTGACACTCCAGTTGCCTAGAGCTTATAAAAGAGTGCTTCGCGAGCTATGGAAGCCAAAGCTGCGCGAAAGTTAACACAGAAGACATACAGCAGTGCTAAATTTCCGCAGTGTTGGTAAGGGTAAAAATGTGATCCATGGTTAATGCTTCCTGAACCCCGCCTGGTATTCATTTAATTTCTGTTTTGTGTTATCCAATGCGTAAGCCAATTAGAAATCATAGCACAATGGAAAAATGATAGCTCCTTTGAAACTTTCTGGGACATTGGCTGTTTCAAAAATTCTATTAAATTCGATTGTAAGAGCAGTGAGGAATTCAGTAGAACTATTCTTGTAAAATTCAAAAGCGATCCGATCGTCACCTGGAGCTTTCCCCGTTTTAGAAGATTCCACTGCTCGTTTCACTTCGAAAAGCGTAAAAGGCGTATCTAAGAAATCGTCTGCAATGAGTGGAGCTGCATATTTGAGTAGCGGAGAAAATATTTGCTCTTCCAGTTATCATTTTCGCCGCTTTCCAAAAGATTGCTGAAGATCTTGAACTATTAAGAACTGCAACCTTTTGCTGATTGAAATGCTTCTTCTTTTCTATACACAAGCGTTTGTAATATTTGTTAGCTTCTGAATATAGCTCTTTGGAATTGGTAGTATTATGCTTCCTGAGGCGCCTTAGAAGTGTAAATGACCTATTTCTGGCCTTTAGACAGTCATTATCGAACCACTTCTGCTTACTGGCTATAATACGTCTTAAATTAACGTTAGACGGTACAGAACTTTTAAGTACATCGGTTAGAACATCGATGTGTGGAGAAGTATTTTGTTCTAACAGACTCAAAAGCTCGGTATTTAAACTGTTTTGATAAGAAACACGAAACTGTCTTCCCAATGCAAGTTCGGGAAACGACGCAGCTGTCTTAAGTTCGCTACGCTAAAAATATTACACGAAATTTTCAATGGCATATGATCGGAGAATATTTGAGCAGCTATTGAAAAATCTTTGACAATTGAGTTCCAATTTCCAGACATGAAGCAATAATCTGTAACGGAGCAATCTGTTTCACGTATGAAGGTATATTCGCCAACGATGTCGCCTTTACAGCTACCATTAAAGTTCATACCATCATACGCATCCGCAATCTCCATAATTTTGGAGCCCTTTTCATCACAAAATTCATCTTTAGATCTCCAAGTTGCATCTATAATTGATGGCATAAGACCATCCTCGCGTTGAAGTCACCAACAAGGAGATGATCCGTCGATCATCGCCTAGCTTCTTCTGTTACTAACATGTTTTTCATAAAGCATAAACATCAAAACTCTTAATATAATTAAAAAAAATCGAACATAGTAATTTGTTTTTTAGTCCTGCAACGTTATAACTCAATATTTTAAATGGCAATACTTCATGGATTTCAATTACTGCCCTATTATAAATTTCATTTTCATTACTAAATATTTTTGAACTTTTTATTTTATTTCGGCTGACGGCGTACTGCCATTATATGTATGAGTTAAAATGATTAATTAAAACGTTTGAAAATATAGGATTGCAAGTTTTCAAATAAAACCGAGTTTTTTAATCCGATTCAATTTGGCTTCCGAAAAGAAAAATCTACGGAAGATGCTTTATTACAGTTCTGTGCGCAAGTAATGGCAAAACTTGATGGTAAAAAGTGTACGGCTGGTCTGTTCATTGATATGACCAAAGCCTTCGATATGGAAATTGGAAAGGGCAGGATTTCGTGGTTTTATGCTGAAATGATTTAGGTCGTACGTTCAAAACAGATGGCAAAGAGTTAAGTTAGATTAGATAAGAATAAAGAATAAAGTTTTTTAATTTGGGCGTACCCCAAGGCTTTGTTTTGGGACCACTCTTATCCCTCATATACATAAGCTCACGCTTTTCACTTAATTTCAAAGGCATACCCAATGCTTTTGCAGATGACGTTGGCTTTTCCTATGGCTAAATAGTCGTTTGGATCTAGTTTCTGACATTAATTGGGACTTAAATTTATTGCGAAACTAGTTTGCGGAACATAATTTGGTTATAAGCTCTAAAACTAAAATAATGTTTATACCCTATCCTACGGGTATATTAAGTTTGACACATAGTTTGTAACATAGAAAAATATTGAAAATATATATATATATATATATATTATCAGCATAAGTAGGCGATTCGATTGAACCATTTCCGTCTGTCCCAGAACTAGGTTGATGAAATATTGCATACGAGGAAAAATAAGCAATACAAGTGCATACATTTTTAAAATCCGCCCACTGACACGCCCACTTTTGAAAAAAAAAATCACTTTTTCAGTATTTTCATATGAAACTCGAAAAAACTTACTTAAGCAAATACATATGTAGATATAAACGTACACTACAAATGTTCTATACATTGTATCTGGCCACGCCCCAAAAATGTTTTAGAGTAATTTTATAAAAGAAACGTATGAAAATGTTACATTCTGCTTAGAGCGGATCGTTTGATACCCTATCCCTTTCCTATACACATCGCTCCTTCTTCGACCAATATATGTGGGCTTTTACACGTAGACTCTTGAGGCTTGACTCTTTTCGAAGTTCTCTTTTGTTATTTTCTTCCGTGAGTCTCGCGCTTTTACACGTAAACCTTTGAGGCTTGACTCTTTTCGAAGTTCTCTTTTGTTATTTTCTTTCGTGAATATCCGACCCTACAAGCAACGAAAACATATGAAAGCAAAACAATGATAAAAAGAAGAACAGAAAAGAAAACGTCAAAAAGAGTCGCCGAAAACTTTACCCTCGACTCACAGGGCAAATATTTTTCTTCTCAACTTTTCGAACTTTCTTTCTCTTTTGCACTTATGTGAGTCCAGCCTCAAGAGTCTACTTGCTTAGTCCGGTATTACACGCCGACTTACTTTGCGTCGCGTTAATCGTGAATTCTCTTTTGAAGAGTCATCCTGTAAGTCTTGTGTTATTACACGTCGACTCTTTTCAGTGTGCTCAATTTGGCATTAAACTCATTATCCGTCTATCTTATCACTGCATACACGGAACGAAAATAAAGTTGTATTGAAAAACTACGAAGAAGAACAAAGAGAAACAAGAAAAAGAGTCGATGAAATTCTACCCGCGACTCACAGGGCTGGTGTTCTTCCATCTCATCTCCTTTCTCTCTTCCACTTATGGAATTTCAAAAAAGTCTAGACTCATAAGTCGGCGTGTAATACCGGACTTAAGCAATTTTTTTTCAAATATCTTACAAAATTACTCCATAACACGCATTCTCAAGAAGGTGGCAGATTTCATACAAATTTCAACATACACATACTTTATCTTGTTCCTAAAAGTGCTATTATTTTGATGAAATTGTCGAAAACCTGTTTTGCCATAAAAACGCCCCGAAAACGTTAGCGTGGCCATAGACTTTGTAAAGAATATCTGTCGGGTAAAAGAATATCTACATATTTGCTTAAATAAGTTGTATCGAGTTTCATGTAAAATTACTGAAAAAGTGCATTTTTCGAAAAGTGTTACAATTGTACTGTTCCTTTCCTAAGGATCTTGTATACAAAGCTTCATCGATCTAGCTCAAAATTTAAAGCCGATAATTAAAAAAATATGAAGAAGGTGTCCCACAATTGGAAACCTAGAGAAAGTTCGATGTGGGAAGATCAATGGTCAGTTTTATTATAAAACTAGCTGTACCCTGCGCGCGTTGCAACGCCATGAACTAAAATAGATTTGAAGGAAAGACATTACACAAATATTCAATTCATTTTGAGTCATTTTATTGAATTTGTTCATTTCGAAAAAATTGTAACATTGCAGCGTTTAGTTTCAATTCAATATTTATTGAAGTGCTTTGGGATACACAATATTTCTTCTTTTTCAGATGATTCAGACAAACGGGTCTCAGCGGCATGTACATGAAGTTTTTCCAGTCTTAATGATCGTTGCTCGTCTGATTCTGAGACTCGTAATGCTCTTTTCTTCCGTGCTTAAGGTGTAGATCGGCCAATTGCTTGTCGCTTTGGAGGCATAATTGTACAGGAACGACGTGAAAAATGCGTTTGAATTTATTAATTTCAACCAGCAATTATTGTGATATAATATATCCAATCCAATTAACCGGCTGTTCACACACGGATGGAAATGCTAATATTGACATACATTGATCTGATGATTCGCTGAGGAAAATTTGAAGTGAGAAAAATCAGCATACGAGAATTGTTGAGTCAGATCCTTCACATACACATTCGATGATCTTCGTGAGTTCACTGTAAAGAATGAATAAAATCAGCTCACGGAAACTACGAAAATTCAATTCAATTGAATTATATATCTAAATTTATTTAACTCACAATGAAATGCATAAAACTATTCGAAAAACGACAATATTGTCGGTTCAATATGAGCCGGAAATAAATTTCACAATTTACATTAATTCTTATGTCACCCACAACTCGAAACGTCATCATTCGTTCGCTGTTTTCGTTTCAATTCAAATCAGCATGAACTGTCACGGCAATATATGAAATTCATTGGAATGAAAGTGGCGGCATCTGTCGAAAATTGGTCATACCAACTCAGAAACCTTCGCTAACTTTGCTAAAGATCATCACATCATCAAATACAGGGTTTACCATTCTATAAAGGACATACAGACAAGCATTCATTTTTATATACACAGGGTGTATATCCTTTAAGGAATCCAAAGTGGATGACCTCTAATTGGGAGATGTAGCCACTTTAAACCCTTAACATTTATTAAGTAAACATTTTGAGAAAAATGCATTTTAAGTAAAAAAGTGGAACAACAAATTTTCATAATTTTGAGTTTAAGAAGCCATAACTTTTTGTAGCTTCACAGATGTACCCAAAGTACCCACTTGTATGCGCTACTAAATTGTTTTTATAAAATGTACAAAACCTTTTTTGTACCTATAATAGTTTAGAAGTTATAGCGTTTTAAGTGGCTACACCTCCAAATTAGAGGTCACCAACTTTGGTGGGCTATAACTTGAAATGGGGTGATAATAGACCCCCCCCTTCCAAAATTTTTTTGTTCGGCGGAACTTCAGGAATCTCCCCTTTAAGGATTATACTGCTTAACTGGGACACCCGGTATGGAAGAATTTAAATGGTGGGGCATCGTTGAAATGCTCCACCGAGGTGGCTGACCGATTTGTACAGCATCCAAAATGTTTCTTATACAAAGATACATAGTTTGTAACATAGAGAAATATTGCAGATAGACCCAATAAAGTATATACATATATAAATGATCAGTATCAATAGTCGATTCGATTTAGCCATGGTAGTCCTTAAATTTTGAGCTAAGACAATGAAATTTTGTATACGAAGTCTTTGGATATCGGGTGAGAACAAACGTAAACATTTTAAAAATCCGCCCACTTTTTGAAAAATTGCAGATAATATGCAGATCTTCTTTTACCCCACAAATGTTCCACACATTGTATATGACCACGCCCACTTTACAGGGGTGCTTTTCTAGAAAAACTGTTTTTCGGCGTTTTCATTAGAAAAATTTCACTTCTTAGGAACAAAATTCAATATATGTTGAAAGATTTTAAAAATCCGTCTACTACCACGCCCACTTCTGGAGAAAACTCAGGTTTTGGAATAGTTTTACGAGATTTGAAAAAAAAAAAAAAAACAAAAACACATAGAAAACATGATCCGCTCCAGATTCTAGCATTTTAATGTTTATACCCTATAGTATAAACATATATATGTATATTAAGTTTGATACATAATTTGTAACATAGAGTAATATTAAAGATAGACCACATAAAGTATATATAAATGATTGAGCCATGTCCGTCCGTACTTCACCAGTTATTGGGCCTTCAATTTTGAGCTACGGTTGATGAAATTTTGTATACGAGGTCCTTGGAAAAGTAAGCAATACAAGTGTAATTTTTTTTTTAAATCCGCCCACTTTTTGAAAAATTCACTTTTTTCAGTACTTTTATATGAAACTCGAAAAAAAATTACTTAATAAGATATCACATTACTTACTCTACAAATCTACCATATTGAATAAGTTGGAAAAATAGTTTATAACATAGAGAAATATTAAAGATAGACCACAAGAGTATATATTTATATAAATTTTCAGCAACACTAGCCGAGTCGATTGAACCATGTCCGTACGTTCGTCCGTTCGTCTGTCCGCCTGTCCGTCTGTCCATCCGTTCGTCCGTGTCACCAGTTTTTGGACCTTAAATTTGGAGCTAGATTGATGAAATTTTGTATGCAAGATCCTTACAAAACTAAGCAATACAAGTAAAGAATGATATTTTATATGAAACTCGAAAAAACTTTCTTAAGAAAATATATAGATATTTACTTAATCGACAAATCGTATATACGTTGTATATGGCATATTATATGTATATTAATATACCCTTCGGCGTGAAGGGGCGGTTTTCTAAGAACAGTTTTTATACGATTTCAATCAAATAATATCAATTCTTAGGAGCAGACTTGAATACGTGTTCAAATATTTTCAAAATCCGCCCAATACCACGCCCACATTTTGAAAAGAGAATTGTTTTGGTGTGATGTTATGAAAACAATTTCTGGTGGAAGTGGCAATATACACAGTACATTCCTACATATATACATATGTATGGCTGCATATAGAAAAGAGATAGGGTATCACACAATCCGCTACAGATGGATTGTAGCACTTCCATATGTTTTAATTTGTTCTTCATACATAATTGGGAAGCCGATGTTTACTTCCATGCACCTAAGTGCCAAAGATACTATATATGTAGGCGCAATTGAATCACCAGTTGGAAGATAGGAATAAATCCCAAAATTTGCAAAAATTACATTTTGATGCAAACGTTATCTCTATACGTAGACACATCCGTTAAGTCGAAGAAAGATATAAAAAACTATTTGATAACGGAGATATTGATGATTTTGAAATGCATTACTTGGAAGAAAGGAATAAATCCGCCCATTGACAAGTACTCACGTTTTGGAGTAATTTTTAGAAGAATTCGAAAAAAAAAAACAAAAATTGGGCAAGTGCGAGGAGGACCTCGTGCAATAGTGTTCCGGACATTTTATATTGTCATTAAATAGAAGGCAATTTATTCATATCCTGCATAGGTACACCTAATACTGGTTTTGATATGAATAATGTAATGTCTTGTACGTAGGTATGTATGTCCTAGTAATACTGAGCTGAGATTCCAGTCCATTTGGGGGGACAACATTTTTCAAATGTTTGGCAAGCTTTTCCGTTCAACAAATTTTGCCAGAAAAAAATATTTCTTACATATATGAAGCACTTGCTCTTTAATTTGATATACCACATGATGGGGAACAAAATAATTTTTTTTTGCTCTTCATACAAGGTGCCCAAAAAAGGGCTCCCAAAATGAAATTCATTGCCGCCATCTTGTGCAGGCTTCCACATAATGTATACATAGCGAAAGTTTCAGCTCTTTATGTCTAACGGTTCAAAAGTTAGTGCGTTGGACTACTGCGCAAGCGGTTCCGAGTTCGAATCCAGGAAAATACCACCAAAGTTTTTTCACGGCCCCACCTCTTGCGAGCGTCTGACAAACATCCAAGAGTATTTACTGTCATGAGAAAGCTTCTCAAAAAACCCCCCTGCCCTTCGGATACGGCATAAAACTGTAGGTCCCTTCTGTACGTACAGAAATGTATACCACGCACAATACGTACAGCTGTGAGAAGCTAGGCCTTGGCCCTCTATGGGCTGCTTACGGCCTAATATTTATTTATTTTCAAAAGTTACAGGGCTGTGACAGACTGACGGACAGACAGACACCGTATCAAACCCATAAGTCTTCCGTCTTACCTTTTAAGGTCCGGAACACTAAAAATCAAGGAAGTATAGGCAAGATACGAGGTTAAGGTGAAAAGTTCTCGGCCTGTCAATGAAAGACTGCAATTTTCAGTTAAATAATCCTTTTATTTTTTATGTTATCTTCCTGGACTTCAACACAGTTGGTCCAGCATTTCTCCAAAATCATTATTCTGTAAAAAGTAAGTCTGGAAGGCCGTGAAAATATTCCTCTACGACCCTCTCAGCTTCTTCATTGGATGCGAAGCGCTTCGCAGAAATAAATTTTTTGAAGTTTTGGACTAGATGGAAATCTGAGGGTACCGAATCAGGAGAATAGGGGGGATGTGTGAGCAAATCGTACCCCTAATCCCTCGATTTTCGGGATCGTTCGCGCATTTGCTTTTCGTCGCAAATGCGACACACATCTTGCGCAGACCCCTCGCACCCTAAGCTTTAGTGCAAGATGTTTCGCACCATTTCTTCCAATATCCCCAAAGACTCAGCTATCTCATTAACTTCACTTGCCTATCGTCCAACACAATATCGTGAACTTTTTCGATGGTTTCAGGTGTGGTTGCAGTTTTGGCAACCCTTCACAGGGCTCATCTTCGAGGGACGTGCGATGTTTAAATTCAGCTGCCCATTTTTTAACGATTCACATCGAAGCAGCAGTACATATGATATGTACTCCCAGACAGGAAAAATAAATTTATGCTGATTGGAGCGCCATCTATGGATGAGGCCGAGAACTTTTCACCTTGCCCTCGTATTGGGTGGTGGTCTACTACTGCTTTAGAAGCGGCTGAAGAGGAAGAGGGGCAAATTATACGTCAATGAACATTTTCATTAAATGGCTTTTCAAATACATAATAGCCAAATTTTTTTCACTGTGTTCATTATTTTCAGTTCATAATACAACATACAAAATCTTATATATTATTCGAAAGCTTTGATCTTAAATAACTTTATCTATTTTTTTTTTTAAGTTTAAACTTTATCTTTACATTAAAAACATTTTTGCGTTAACTTTGGTTTTTTTTTTTAAATTTAAACTTTATGCTGGAAGGCCCAAAAACTGGTGACAGACGGACAGACGGACGGACATGGCTCAATCGAATCGGCTATTAATACTGATCATTTATATATATACTTTATTGGGTCTGTCTGCAATATTTCTCTATGTTACAAACTATGTGTCAAACTTAATATACATGCCTGTCGAATGAGGCGACTAAAATCCACCCTCCGTATAAAGAGCATACACAAATATGCAATGAATAAAACTAAGCGATTTAATACCCCAGGTGGCAGTCCAGTTACACTGGAAAATCCACCCTCTTCTGAGGTCGGCTCTATGGATTCTGCGGAGAGCCATTTATTGCAACTAATAAATCCCTTCTGTAAAAGTACAAGGGTATCTCGATCTCCACCAGCAAGATCGACTGTCTCCGGAAAACGAAGTCCGCCGGAAGCGCAAGCGCGTGAAAAACTTAGGGACTCAGTGAAAAATAACCAAGCTTACCGAAATTGAACTCCTCTACCGAGAGCTTACGAAAGAGGGAGACTTATTAAGGAAAGAAAATAATGCCTTAAGAAACACGTGTCAACAAAAGGCAAATGCAGCTATCCCACACCCCTCATCTAGTTATGAATACCATACTGATGAAGAAGAGCTAGCTATTGGATCGAAAAGAAAAGACCTAGCAAAAAACGCAAAGATGAAGAAGAGTCGAGCCACAAAAATATGAAAAAATCCAATATTTACCAGAAAAGTAATATCAAAAGAAATTACGTCCTCCACCACCGGTTATCGTCATTGGAATTACGGAATTACGGATAAGTTGCACTGCCTCCTTAAAAGTACTGTGACATCACAGTTTAAGGTCACGTCTTTCCGTAACAACATGTGGAAAATCAATGTTGATGATGCCGAAGGTTATCGAGCAGTATCCCAAAAATTGAATACCGAAAAGATTCAGTGGTATACTTATGAAAACAAGTAAGAAAGACCAATGCGTGCAGTAGCAAGAGGACTCCACCCCTCGTGCACTAAGAAAGACATTATGAACGACCTTAAAGACAAAGGGTTGAACATTCTTGATGCCGTCAATATTATCAAAAAGGAAAAACAACAGTCTGAAGGCGATCAGGATAAATTAGTTAAGCGTGAACTTCCACTATTTATGCTAGGTTTTGATAAAGACGAAAAAAAGGATTTAATATATGGTATTAAAACTATTCTTAACATCGTGGTAAAAATCAATGCGTAAGAACTCCAGATCGATCCCGCAGTGTAAGCGTTGCCAAGGCTTCAACCATACGCAGATTTACTGCCAGAAAGAACCGCGTTGCGTGAAATGCGCTGGTAAACATCTATCGGTAGAGTTTAAGACAAATAGGCAGACGCCAGCAACTTATATAAACTGCCAAGGAAAGCATCCAGCGAACTATCGAGGTTGCGAAGTAGCGAAAGAGCTCCAAAAAAGGCGCGATGCGCTTAAAAATTCCATGCACTCACTCAACAGAAGTAAAAATTGAATTAGAATCAATGCAAGTAAGTAATAAAAAAAGTTATTAAAAAGCCTATAATACAAACCGCACCAATCAAAAAAAATCAATATGAATGGGCCAGGCATGATTAGGAAAAAGCACAAATTTTTGCAACGCATTTGGAAGATACTTTTAAGACATTTGATGGGCAAGCTCTTGCTCGGATATAGACAATATTGCAATAAGATATGCAACACTAACCGAACTTAAGGAAGAAATTAAGAAACCCAAACCCAAGAAAGCTCCTGGATACGACTTTATCACAGGAGAGGTTCTTAAGGCACTGCCAATAAAAGCTTAAATTAAGCTTCTGTTTATTATAAACGCCGCGCTTAGACTTGAATATATTCCAGGTCAACAGAAAGTTGCGGAAGTGATAGTAGTTCTTAAGCCCGGTAAACCACCAAATGAAAAATCTTCTTATAGACCAATTTCACTTCTTCTAATTATGTATATCCAAAGCATTAGAGAGAATATTGATTAGACGAATACAGCCGATAATAGAAGAAAAGCATCTCATCCCGGATCATCAATTCGGATTCAGAAGTAAGCACTCTACTCTTGAACAAGTACATAGAATAACAGAAGTAATCGAAAGATCTCTTGAAAGAAAAAAGATTTGTTCAAGTGTATTTCTTGACGTTGGATAATTGCAATAGACATTCGATAGAATAAATGAATGGACAAAGGTTTGGCGAATCGCACTCAAAGAGACCAAATCTGTGTATTTAAATTTTACTAATAAGAAAATAATTAATTTGCCGATTTTTTCAAACTAGGTTCAGATTCCGTTCGCAAACGAGGCTAAATACCTTGGAATGACACTTGATGCAAAGCTAAAATGGAAATCGCATGTAAAGAAAAAACGCAGAGAGCTAGAAAATAAATATAAATATATGTATTGGTTACTTGGAAAATATTCCAAACTTAATATAGACAACAAACTGCTTCTGCACAAGCTTGCTTTTGTACAAGCAAGTACCCCAACTCTGGGGTTGTACCAAAATAAGTAATATAAATATTCTACAAACTTTTGAAAATAAAGTGCTAAGAGGAATTGTTAATGCGCCATGGTATATTAGAAATAAGGATATCCACAGAGATCTGGGCATTAAAACAATCGTAGATGAAATTAGAAACTACGAGAGAAAGCATACAATTCGACTAGAAAGTCACGTTAAGTCACAGTCCTTCAAGTTTTGGATGAAAGTAATCTACTGCGCCGTCTTCAAAGAACTAAACCTCTAGACCTGGCGCGATAAGTAACCGCGTCTAAACTGCGGAACTAGCAGGAGCTTCTAATGGGAAGCTAACCTGCCAAATTTTCTTATTTCGTGAGAAGCAAACTGCTTGATAAGTCGAACACTTAGTTGTAGTAACAATAAAAATCAACAAATATAATAGTTTATTGAAGGGAGGTTTTTTAGTGGGTAAGAATCCCACACTACTATGAGCACCGTCGGAAAAAAAAACTGCAGAGGACAAGGAGGTAAGGAGTTCGGGCACAGCTCAAACACCCACTCCTTCTCAGTCTAACGTAGTTACGACTAAGAGGCGGCGAGCGTGCCTGTAAATGCCACCACCTGGACAACGAAGGAGTTAAAATGACCCCCTGAGGAAGGGTTTAATCAGAGCCGGGTCAGGGTGGTACCTGCGTTACCTTTTACACCTCCTGCATGCAATGTGCAGAAAGAGCTGAGGACTGAGGAGATCTAAGAACTGTGGAAAGGTGTGGGCCTCACTGCCTGTGAACGTAGTACCAGCTCAAAACCAGTCTCAAAAGTAATACCGCCTGAGGAGGAGCAACCTGTTCCACCGACAGCCGAAGCACTTGTGCCCGCAGATCCGGATGCTCGGAGTGCAGAAGAATACATGTCCCTCTCAGAGGAGTCACTTACCGACGAGGACATCAGCAATACTGTGGTATCCCTTCCTCTGGGCATCAGTCTGGAGGAAGAGGATATCCTTCTGTAGGATGATGGAGCATCAGCCACTAAAAGCCAATAATGCCAGACACCATCAAGGTTGCCCAAGTAAACATCCATCATGCTATTGATGCATCAGCCGATTACCAAAAAACACATGTGCATAGCATTAATTCAGGAGCCATGGATCCTGCGAGGTATAGTCAAAGGATTATCATGTAAGGACGGAAAGGTAATTTGGGATTTAAGGCTGACCAATCCAAGGGCATGTGTCCTTATTAATAACAAAATTAACTTTCTCCTACTTTCAGATTATGCAGCGCGAGACCTGGTGCCTTTACAAGTAACCTTAAACATCGCACCATAATTATCGCTTCTGCATAATGAGCAGGGGACGAACCAGTAGTCTCCAACGAACTGCAGCGCTTAATGGAGCACTGTAATAAGTTCCAAATGCCGCTGCTGATTGGTTGTGATGCTAATGCTCACAACAGGAAATAGAGAAATTCTTTAGACTTTTACATCTGAACTCAAGCAACTCGGTAAAAACAAAAATTATCAGCCAAGGACTGAACTCATAAACTCATATATGTATGCATTGCTGGACAAACGGTTGAGAGAGTAGAAAGTTTCCGATATCTTGGGAGTATTGTCTCAACCGAGATTTTCACCTACCCTCGGAAAAAAAAACTTCTTAGGAACAAAATACACTAATTAAAAAATTTTCAAAATCCGCCCATTACCACGCCCACTTATTAGAAAAATCCGTGTTTTGGAGTAGTTTTATAAGAATTTGATAACAAAAACTTGTTTAGACAAGTATAGTGTTGGAAGGAGCTATGTATGTAGGAAAGAAATAGTGTTGAGGCACAACATAATCAACCACCTTATCATCAAAGAAAAACAATCATTTAAATAAATCAAATTATTAAATTAAAAGAACAAATAATAACTAATTTTCCTGTTTCTCCAATTTCAACTTAACACCGCACAATTGTGAAGAATAATGTGAATAGAATAATTGCATCTCAATTGTAAATATTCGCCGCAAATAAATCATTATGGCTCATGTGAAGAATGAGATAGAGTGTGAATGCAAATTGAATGAATATGTTTTCTATCTTTCTAAAGAATATACACACACACAGTTACCATAATTATATATAATATTATTATTATATGTAATTATAATAATGATTAAATATTGTATATAACAAAGCTACCAGCTGACCGAGGTACTGATAATTAATTCAAATTTGAAAACTGAAGAATACACTCAGTGATTATAACGTGATACAATTTAGTGCGTTTTCTTTTTGAAGCTAAGGTGTGAAATCATAACACCCATCCTACATAAATTCCACCTATTTTGTGATTCAACAAGCCACACATTTACCAAGTATTATTGGGAACACCATCTCCCAACCAACAAAGTGGTGATTCGACAAAATCACCCTCGTCAACATACCTATATATAATTGCTTTGAAACCGACACCTTAACTGACCAATTCAGATAGGGTATCATACGATCCGCTCCAGACGGGTTGTAAGTGAGGTGGTGACATGTTACTCCACGCCAGATTTTCAAACTTTTTGATAGGAAATTTCAACCGATGTAATTCGACGAGGGTAGCCTATTATTATAAACTAGTGGTAGTCATTCGAAGGTATTTTATTTAAATGAAAGTATAATTTTGATGTTACAAATATTTCTGTAAAATCATTGATCTTGAATAAAATTGGTCTCTATATAAATTATGTCGACAGGTTAATAAACATTGTGAGCACATTATCAATTAGCTCTTACCAAAACGACTTAAACTTACTTACTCACTTATGTCCTGTGTCCACTTGTTCGTCCTGGGCCTCTACAACGCCTACGCGCCATCGTGTACTATTTCTGGAAATGTGCATCAGCTCTCCCCAACTCTTTCCCAGTTGCCGTGCTTCTTCATCTACTGTTCTGCGCCACGTACTCCTAGGACCACCGCGTATCCTGGCACCCTGGGTGCCAAGCGGGTTCCATTGCATCGCTTGCTTAGCTATGGATCTGCCGCCCTTTCGAAGAGTGTGACTACTGCCACTTTCGTCGTCGTATGGTTGTGCCTATAGGTTCATGACCCGTTCTCTGATAAAGCTGTTCGTTAGAGATACGGTTTAGCCAGAATATCCTTAAGATGTAGCGCAGGCACCTATTGATAAACGTTTGCAGCTTCCTCCTGATAGTGACGGTCACTCTCCAGGCACCACATCCATATAGCAGCACGGTTTCAACGTTAGAACGGAACAGTCGTAGCTTGGTATAGTATAGTATAGTAATTCTTTATTAGTTCAAAAGAACTCTTATGAAATTCATTTACAAATTAAAATTTTAAAAATTCACAATGTGCTGTTCAATTTGTTTCTTAAATCTAATTATACTAGTTTCCATTTTAATAGTGGCATCTAAATTGTTAAATAGTTGGGCTCCTTTATACAATATATTGTTTTGAGAACTTGATCTTCTATATAAAGGTAAACGGAAGTTGCCTACATTTCTAAGATTATAATAATCCCCCACATACTGTAGATTTCTTTGCAAATATATTGGAAACAATCCATTTTTTAGTTTAAAGATAAAAATTAAAGCATTAAATTTAAGTCTTTGTGTAACATTCATCCATTTCAATTCATTTAACATGTCAGTAATATGTGTTCTTAAACCACATTTTAGTACACATCTCATAGCTCTATTTTGTAATATTTGCAGATTATTAATTTTTTTCAGCACTACATAAGTATAAAATTGATGAGCAATAATCTATATGTGGTAATATAATCGAATTATATATATTAATTGCACATTTTCTTGAGATACTCTTTCTAATTCTATACAAAAAATTAATTTTTTTTGCCATTTTTGATGCAATGAAATCAGCGTGTACATTAAAAGACAGCTTATTATCCACAATTACTCCTAAATACTTAATTTGATCAACACATTCGATATTATTGTTACTTATTTTAATGTTGATATTATTAACCCTACTGCTAATGCACATGCATTTGGTTTTCATTATATTTAATTTCAGTTTATTTTTACATAGCCATTCGAATAAGTAATTTGCATCCGCATTTAGATTATTTTCGCAGATATTAAAATTTTTTCCAACAATATACTATGTTACAAACTATGTGTCAAACTTAATATACATGCCTGTCGAATGAGGCGACTAAAATCCACCCTCCGTATAAAGAGCATACACAAATATGCAATGAATAAAACTAAGCGATTTAATACCCCAGGTGGCAGTCCAGTTACACTTGAAAATCCACCCTCTTCTGAGGTCGGCTCTATGGATTCTGCGGAGAGCCATTTATTGCAACTAATAAATCCCTTCTGTAAAAGTACAAGGGTATCTCGATCTCCACCAGCAAGATCGACTGTCTCCGGAAAACGAAGTCCGCCGGAAGCGCAAGCGCGTGAAAAACTTAGGGACTCAGTGAAAAATAACCAAGCTTACCGAAATTGAACTCCTCTACCGAGAGCTTACGAAAGAGGGAGACTTATTAAGGAAAGAAAATAATGCCTTAAGAAACACGTGTCAACAAAAGGCAAATGCAGCTATCCCACACCCCTCATCTAGTTATGAATACCATACTGATGAAGAAGAGCTAGCTATTGGATCGAAAAGAAAAGACCTAGCAAAAAACGCAAAGATGAAGAAGAGTCGAGCCACAAAAATATGAAAAAATCCAATATTTACCAGAAAAGTAATATCAAAAGAAATTACGTCCTCCACCACCGGTTATCGTCATTGGAATTACGGAATTACGGATAAGTTGCACTGCCTCCTTAAAAGTACTGTGACATCACAGTTTAAGGTCACGTCTTTCCGTAACAACATGTGGAAAATCAATGTTGATGATGCCGAAGGTTATCGAGCAGTATCCCAAAAATTGAATACCGAAAAGATTCAGTGGTATACTTATGAAAACAAGTAAGAAAGACCAATGCGTGCAGTAGCAAGAGGACTCCACCCCTCGTGCACTAAGAAAGACATTATGAACGACCTTAAAGACAAAGGGTTGAACATTCTTGATGCCGTCAATATTATCAAAAAGGAAAAACAACAGTCTGAAGGCGATCAGGATAAATTAGTTAAGCGTGAACTTCCACTATTTATGCTAGGTTTTGATAAAGACGAAAAAAAGGATTTAATATATGGTATTAAAACTATTCTTAACATCGTGGTAAAAATCAATGCGTAAGAACTCCAGATCGATCCCGCAGTGTAAGCGTTGCCAAGGCTTCAACCATACGCAGATTTACTGCCAGAAAGAACCGCGTTGCGTGAAATGCGCTGGTAAACATCTATCGGTAGAGTTTAAGACAAATAGGCAGACGCCAGCAACTTATATAAACTGCCAAGGAAAGCATCCAGCGAACTATCGAGGTTGCGAAGTAGCGAAAGAGCTCCAAAAAAGGCGCGATGCGCTTAAAAATTCCATGCACTCACTCAACAGAAGTAAAAATTGAATTAGAATCAATGCAAGTAAGTAATAAAAAAAGTTATTAAAAAGCCTATAATACAAACCGCACCAATCAAAAAAAATCAATATGAATGGGCCAGGCATGATTAGGAAAAAGCACAAATTTTTGCAACGCATTTGGAAGATACTTTTAAGACATTTGATGGGCAAGCTCTTGCTCGGATATAGACAATATTGCAATAAGATATGCAACACTAACCGAACTTAAGGAAGAAATTAAGAAACCCAAACCCAAGAAAGCTCCTGGATACGACTTTATCACAGGAGAGGTTCTTAAGGCACTGCCAATAAAAGCTTAAATTAAGCTTCTGTTTATTATAAACGCCGCGCTTAGACTTGAATATATTCCAGGTCAACAGAAAGTTGCGGAAGTGATAGTAGTTCTTAAGCCCGGTAAACCACCAAATGAAAAATCTTCTTATAGACCAATTTCACTTCTTCTAATTATGTATATCCAAAGCATTAGAGAGAATATTGATTAGACGAATACAGCCGATAATAGAAGAAAAGCATCTCATCCCGGATCATCAATTCGGATTCAGAAGTAAGCACTCTACTCTTGAACAAGTACATAGAATAACAGAAGTAATCGAAAGATCTCTTGAAAGAAAAAAGATTTGTTCAAGTGTATTTCTTGACGTTGGATAATTGCAATAGACATTCGATAGAATAAATGAATGGACAAAGGTTTGGCGAATCGCACTCAAAGAGACCAAATCTGTGTATTTAAATTTTACTAATAAGAAAATAATTAATTTGCCGATTTTTTCAAACTAGGTTCAGATTCCGTTCGCAAACGAGGCTAAATACCTTGGAATGACACTTGATGCAAAGCTAAAATGGAAATCGCATGTAAAGAAAAAACGCAGAGAGCTAGAAAATAAATATAAATATATGTATTGGTTACTTGGAAAATATTCCAAACTTAATATAGACAACAAACTGCTTCTGCACAAGCTTGCTTTTGTACAAGCAAGTACCCCAACTCTGGGGTTGTACCAAAATAAGTAATATAAATATTCTACAAACTTTTGAAAATAAAGTGCTAAGAGGAATTGTTAATGCGCCATGGTATATTAGAAATAAGGATATCCACAGAGATCTGGGCATTAAAACAATCGTAGATGAAATTAGAAACTACGAGAGAAAGCATACAATTCGACTAGAAAGTCACGTTAAGTCACAGTCCTTCAAGTTTTGGATGAAAGTAATCTACTGCGCCGTCTTCAAAGAACTAAACCTCTAGACCTGGCGCGATAAGTAACCGCGTCTAAACTGCGGAACTAGCAGGAGCTTCTAATGGGAAGCTAACCTGCCAAATTTTCTTATTTCGTGAGAAGCAAACTGCTTGATAAGTCGAACACTTAGTTGTAGTAACAATAAAAATCAACAAATATAATAGTTTATTGAAGGGAGGTTTTTTAGTGGGTAAGAATCCCACACTACTATGAGCACCGTCGGAAAAAAAAACTGCAGAGGACAAGGAGGTAAGGAGTTCGGGCACAGCTCAAACACCCACTCCTTCTCAGTCTAACGTAGTTACGACTAAGAGGCGGCGAGCGTGCCTGTAAATGCCACCACCTGGACAACGAAGGAGTTAAAATGACCCCCTGAGGAAGGGTTTAATCAGAGCCGGGTCAGGGTGGTACCTGCGTTACCTTTTACACCTCCTGCATGCAATGTGCAGAAAGAGCTGAGGACTGAGGAGATCTAAGAACTGTGGAAAGGTGTGGGCCTCACTGCCTGTGAACGTAGTACCAGCTCAAAACCAGTCTCAAAAGTAATACCGCCTGAGGAGGAGCAACCTGTTCCACCGACAGCCGAAGCACTTGTGCCCGCAGATCCGGATGCTCGGAGTGCAGAAGAATACATGTCCCTCTCAGAGGAGTCACTTACCGACGAGGACATCAGCAATACTGTGGTATCCCTTCCTCTGGGCATCAGTCTGGAGGAAGAGGATATCCTTCTGTAGGATGATGGAGCATCAGCCACTAAAAGCCAATAATGCCAGACACCATCAAGGTTGCCCAAGTAAACATCCATCATGCTATTGATGCATCAGCCGATTACCAAAAAACACATGTGCATAGCATTAATTCAGGAGCCATGGATCCTGCGAGGTATAGTCAAAGGATTATCATGTAAGGACGGAAAGGTAATTTGGGATTTAAGGCTGACCAATCCAAGGGCATGTGTCCTTATTAATAACAAAATTAACTTTCTCCTACTTTCAGATTATGCAGCGCGAGACCTGGTGCCTTTACAAGTAACCTTAAACATCGCACCATAATTATCGCTTCTGCATAATGAGCAGGGGACGAACCAGTAGTCTCCAACGAACTGCAGCGCTTAATGGAGCACTGTAATAAGTTCCAAATGCCGCTGCTGATTGGTTGTGATGCTAATGCTCACAACAGGAAATAGAGAAATTCTTTAGACTTTTACATCTGAACTCAAGCAACTCGGTAAAAACAAAAATTATCAGCCAAGGACTGAACTCATAAACTCATATATGTATGCATTGCTGGACAAACGGTTGAGAGAGTAGAAAGTTTCCGATATCTTGGGAGTATTGTCTCAACCGAGATTTTCACCTACCCTCGGAAAAAAAAACTTCTTAGGAACAAAATACACTAATTAAAAAATTTTCAAAATCCGCCCATTACCACGCCCACTTATTAGAAAAATCCGTGTTTTGGAGTAGTTTTATAAGAATTTGATAACAAAAACTTGTTTAGACAAGTATAGTGTTGGAAGGAGCTATGTATGTAGGAAAGAAATAGTGTTGAGGCACAACATAATCAACCACCTTATCATCAAAGAAAAACAATCATTTAAATAAATCAAATTATTAAATTAAAAGAACAAATAATAACTAATTTTCCTGTTTCTCCAATTTCAACTTAACACCGCACAATTGTGAAGAATAATGTGAATAGAATAATTGCATCTCAATTGTAAATATTCGCCGCAAATAAATCATTATGGCTCATGTGAAGAATGAGATAGAGTGTGAATGCAAATTGAATGAATATGTTTTCTATCTTTCTAAAGAATATACACACACACAGTTACCATAATTATATATAATATTATTATTATATGTAATTATAATAATGATTAAATATTGTATATAACAAAGCTACCAGCTGACCGAGGTACTGATAATTAATTCAAATTTGAAAACTGAAGAATACACTCAGTGATTATAACGTGATACAATTTAGTGCGTTTTCTTTTTGAAGCTAAGGTGTGAAATCATAACACCCATCCTACATAAATTCCACCTATTTTGTGATTCAACAAGCCACACATTTACCAAGTATTATTGGGAACACCATCTCCCAACCAACAAAGTGGTGATTCGACAAAATCACCCTCGTCAACATACCTATATATAATTGCTTTGAAACCGACACCTTAACTGACCAATTCAGATAGGGTATCATACGATCCGCTCCAGACGGGTTGTAAGTGAGGTGGTGACATGTTACTCCACGCCAGATTTTCAAACTTTTTGATAGGAAATTTCAACCGATGTAATTCGACGAGGGTAGCCTATTATTATAAACTAGTGGTAGTCATTCGAAGGTATTTTATTTAAATGAAAGTATAATTTTGATGTTACAAATATTTCTGTAAAATCATTGATCTTGAATAAAATTGGTCTCTATATAAATTATGTCGACAGGTTAATAAACATTGTGAGCACATTATCAATTAGCTCTTACCAAAACGACTTAAACTTACTTACTCACTTATGTCCTGTGTCCACTTGTTCGTCCTGGGCCTCTACAACGCCTACGCGCCATCGTGTACTATTTCTGGAAATGTGCATCAGCTCTCCCCAACTCTTTCCCAGTTGCCGTGCTTCTTCATCTACTGTTCTGCGCCACGTACTCCTAGGACCACCGCGTATCCTGGCACCCTGGGTGCCAAGCGGGTTCCATTGCATCGCTTGCTTAGCTATGGATCTGCCGCCCTTTCGAAGAGTGTGACTACTGCCACTTTCGTCGTCGTATGGTTGTGCCTATAGGTTCATGACCCGTTCTCTGATAAAGCTGTTCGTTAGAGATACGGTTTAGCCAGAATATCCTTAAGATGTAGCGCAGGCACCTATTGATAAACGTTTGCAGCTTCCTCCTGATAGTGACGGTCACTCTCCAGGCACCACATCCATATAGCAGCACGGTTTCAACGTTAGAACGGAACAGTCGTAGCTTGGTATAGTATAGTATAGTAATTCTTTATTAGTTCAAAAGAACTCTTATGAAATTCATTTACAAATTAAAATTTTAAAAATTCACAATGTGCTGTTCAATTTGTTTCTTAAATCTAATTATACTAGTTTCCATTTTAATAGTGGCATCTAAATTGTTAAATAGTTGGGCTCCTTTATACAATATATTGTTTTGAGAACTTGATCTTCTATATAAAGGTAAACGGAAGTTGCCTACATTTCTAAGATTATATGTAATAATCCCCCACATACTGTAGATTTCTTTGCAAATATATTGGAAACAATCCATTTTTTAGTTTAAAGATAAAAATTAAAGCATTAAATTTAAGTCTTTGTGTAACATTCATCCATTTCAATTCATTTAACATGTCAGTAATATGTGTTCTTAAACCACATTTTAGTACACATCTCATAGCTCTATTTTGTAATATTTGCAGATTATTAATTTTTTTCAGCACTACATAAGTATAAAATTGATGAGCAATAATCTATATGTGGTAATATAATCGAATTATATATATTAATTGCACATTTTCTTGAGATACTCTTTCTAATTCTATACAAAAAATTAATTTTTTTTGCCATTTTTGATGCAATGAAATCAGCGTGTACATTAAAAGACAGCTTATTATCCACAATTACTCCTAAATACTTAATTTGATCAACACATTCGATATTATTGTTACTTATTTTAATGTTGATATTATTAACCCTACTGCTAATGCACATGCATTTGGTTTTCATTATATTTAATTTCAGTTTATTTTTACATAGCCATTCGAATAAGTAATTTGCATCCGCATTTAGATTATTTTCGCAGATATTAAAATTTTTTCCAACAATATACACCAAAGTATCATCCGCAAATAATGAAACTTTTGAAAATTTGAGACAATCTTTCATGTCATTTACGTACACTAGAAATAAAATAACCCCTAAGATTGTTCCTTGCGGCACACCCAGACTCACTCCTTTCGACGTTGAATAAACTTCTTTTAGCTTAATCCTTTGCGACCTTCCGGACAAGAAAGACTCAAACCACTGATGCTCCTTGTCTCGTATACCATATTTAAATAGTTCTTTTAAAAGTATACTCCTGTCTACTGTTTCGAAGGCTCTCTTCAAATCCAAAAATAGCGCCAACACTAGATTTCCGTCATCCATTTCTCTTTTCCATTCATTTAGCACCCATGCTAAGGCTGTTTCCGTAGAGTGTCCTTTACGAAATCCCGATTGTTCATCGCATAGTATTCCATTTTTAGAAAGGTAGTACTCCAGTTGTGTGCATACAACTTTTTCCAAAATTTTTTTATAAACAGGCATCATATTTATTGGTCGAAATTGTTCTGGCTTTTTTGCATTCTTTTCTTCCTCTACAGGTACTACGATTGACTCCTTCCAAGTGTTTGGGAATATACCTTCCCTCAACGAAGTATTTATTATATGTATTAGCTCCGGCAAAATATATTCTTTACAATCCAACAGTACATTTGTATTAAGACGTAGCTTGGTGTTTAAGCTTATTACATTACTTCGCCAAGACGTCTGCTTCCCTCTCCACATTTGCTGTCCTTTGGTGAGGGTCCATTATCTTGTGAGACAGAAGGCATACATCATCGGCGTAGTGGAGGTGCTTGAGCTCAGATGTAAGAGTCCATCGAATTCCCCAATTTCCTGACGTTATTCATTATTTGCGAAATCAATTTTACCACTTGGAATTGTTATCTGACCATTCCAACTTTAACCAAAATGTCAGCAAAAACCCTATTTTCCTTGGTTAAAACAATATGTCTGAATAAATAATACCGTTAAAATAAATTATTCGTTGACGTTCATGGATAATGGTTGGGAGGTCTGGTTACGCTTGAGTGACAGAAGACAGCATTGTGTTTTGGATGCATTAAATTCCACTCTGTTGGTTGAACCCCTGCAACTGTGCGATTGCGAAAGTGGACTTGTCCCATAGAAGAATCTACGCTCTCGAGCACAGGGATAGACATAGCACTATCTTGCAGTGTGGAGTTAGCTGCGAATTGTGCAGCGAGCAGATTGGCTTTGTCTAAGGAGCTGACAGCTGGAATGTCATTGTAAATGAGTGTTGGGATGGCAGACGAAGCATGTTTTAATGTTTTTGACGAATGACCAAAAATATTTACTACCTTTGGAACACTGTAGAATTTTTTGCCTCAATTTTTAGTCGTATAGGAATTTAACACGTTGAATGTGGACATTGCAGTCATTTCTTGCTTGTTTAAACTTCTTTCGGTTTTTGCTAATACATCAATGGTATATTTATCAGGGTGAGAGGTAAGAAACAAGTCAAGAGTTTTGGCGGAGTGACTTACAATGTCCGGAATACGTGTTGGCTCATTTACAAGCTGAGTCAAGTTGTTAATCTCAGCGAAAAGTTCAACATACCTTAATTCGGGTGTTGTCTGGCCAGAGTGTCGAAGCCAATCCGAATTGTGTATATTGAAATCGCCCGCAATGACGATTTCAGTGACAATTCGGGTAATAGAATCAGAAATACATTCAGTATTTCGTCCATATATTGCCCGTTGCGTTATAAGGTTGAAGAAAGTGATTTCACAAACATCTTTAACTTCCTTAAACCAAATTCTATTATTGGTGACGACTTCAATGTGAAACACCCTCTCAGAAAGGCAGGGTGCTCTACAATGCGGGTATGCAAAACGGTTGCAATTTTCACCCGACGGGTAAACCAACATATTGGCCGACTGATAGAAATAAGATACCGAATCTGATCGATTTCTTTGTTGTTAAAGGAATATCTGGCAACTATATAAAAGTTGAAGAAAGCTTTGACCTCTCCTCTGATCATTAAAAAGGAAAGAATGGTCAGATTAACCAGCGCGAGAACTAATTGGGATAGCTTCAAAAAAGATATAGAAGTAAATATCGATCTGAGCGTATCTCTTAAAACACCGTATGTACTTGAAATAGAAGTTGATCGCTTACAAAGTCCGGGTGGAAAAATACTCCAAAGCAAAAGAAAACGCCGGTCAGTAATGTTCAAACTTATATCGAGGAAATACAAGAGATGTTCAAGGAAAAAAAAACGCGTAAGAAATGGCAACAAAGTTGGGCTCCGCAGCATAAATCACACCTTAATCGTTTGTGCAACTCACTAAAAGGCTATTAAAGATCTAAAAAATAAAGAAATAGAAACTTACCTTGAAAGCTTATCGGCAAAAGAAGATTCGAATTATTCGCTTTGGAAAGCTATAAAATGTATTAAAAAACCTATAATACAAACCGCACCAATCAGGAAAAATCAATACGAATGGGCCAGGCATGATAAAGAAAAAGCACAAATTTTTGCAATGCATTTGGAAGATACTTTTAAGACATTTGATGGACAAGCTATTGTTCAAGATGCAAATACGTCGGATATAGACAATATTGCAATAAGAAATGCAACACTAACCGAACTTAAGGAAGAAATTAAGAAACCCAAACCCAAGAAAGCTCCTGGATACGACTTTATCACAGGAGAGGTTCTTAAGGCACTGCCAATAAAAGCTTAAATTAAGCTTCTGTTTATTATAAACGCTGCGCTTAGACTTGAATATATTCCAGGTCAACAGAAAGTTGCGGAAGTGATAGTAGTTCTTAAGCCCGGTAAACCACCAAATGAAAAATCTTCTTATAGACCAATTTCACTTCTTCTAATTATGTATATCCAAAGCATTAGAGAGAATATTGATTAGACGAATACAGCCGAAGCACTCTACTGTTGAACAAGTACATAGAATAACAGACGTAATTGTAAGATCTCTTGAAGAACAAAAGATTTGTTCAAGTGTATAATCGGAAAAATAATTTGGTTTTTATTAATAAAAGTGTCTCTGAGAAATCTCGGTTATATACTAGAAGGTATATACAGATCACCTAGTTATTCCCCATATATATTTCTAGAGAGATTTACCTATTGGATGGATTTTTTAAACTGTGATTTTCAAACTGTGATATTAATGGGTGATATAAATATAAATCTGTTAAAGGTCAGTTTTTTTAAAAATCAAATAAGTGCAATATTAAGTGATAACTCTTATACTCAACTAATTAACGAACCAACAAGAATAACGAAGACTACTCGGAGTCTAATAGACTATGTTATGACGAATAATCCGGAGAGAGTAAAAGCGAAGTCTGATAGCAAATTAAAAGTTAGTGATCATGAATCTGTGATAATTAGTATTAAGGCATTACATAATATAAAACCAAAAGAAAAATCGATACGTGTTTTTAAATACAGCCGGGAAAGATTTATTGACAAGCTGCGAAGCTGTGATTTTTCTACATCATCTAGCAGTAATTTATCAGTGGATGAATTAGCTATAACATTTTCAAATAATATACTTCAAATGGTTAATAGCTTTATAACAGATAGAAAGTTAAATAATAGTAATAACCCATGGTTTAATGAAGGTCTAAGATCTCTAAAAAATGACAAAGTTTTGAAGTATGAAAAAGCGAAAGCTTCTTGCCTTGTGGTCGATTGGGAAATGTATAAAATTAGTAGAAACAGATTCAAAAACGCATTAGAGAGTGCAAAAAATAAATATATCAGCAGAAAAATTTAAACGTGTCGGGAACAAAAATATATGTGGAGAACTTTAAAGCAGTTGGTGTTAGAAGAAAGTAAAAAAAGTATTAGTGAAGTGATTTGCAATGGCAAAAAATCAGCAATTGTGTCGAAATGTCAAATGTGTTAAATTCTTTCTTCGTAGACAGTATAGTTGATATTAGAAACAATATTAAAAATACACGGTATACAAATTCAGTATTTGACTATTATTATTTAAATTTTAAATTCAAAGAAATAAGTGTTAGTGACCTAAAATCTGTGTTAAAATCTATGAATAACAAAAAAGATACAAATGGAGTCAGTGTTAAAATGTACTTGGACGTCTTTGAAATATGTGGTGAATTTTTACTGAAAATAATTAACTTATCTTTGACCAGTGGGACGTTTCCAAATTGTTGTAAAGAATCTGTCATTGTCCCTATTCAAAAAATAAAAAGCTCTAGCAGAGTGGAAGATTTTAGACCTGTTAATATGATGACCCTAGAAAGTAAAATTATTGAAAAAATTGTGTATAATCAACTTCAATCATATCTGGAATCTTTCAATTTAATATCGTGTTATCAATCTGGCTTCCGAAAAAACCATCCCTTCTAAATTTGGTAATCACTAAGTGGAAAATAGACATTGATGACAAGAAAGTGGTAGTGTCCGTGTTTTTGGATTTAAAAAGAGCGTTTGAGACCGTGGATAAACTAATTTTAATTGAAAAGCTATAAATGTATGGTGTACGTAATACAGAACTTAAATGGTTCAAATCGTATCTTGAACATAGAACTCAAAAAACAAAAGTTAATGATGTTGTATCAAACTCTGTTCCTGTACTGCATGGTGTCCCTCAAGGATCGCTACTTGGTGTGTTGCTGTTTTTGGTGTATATCAACGATATGGAGAATGCTGTCCGTTTTTCAAAAATTGTGTTATTCGCTGATGATGCGTTATTATTTATTTCTGGTAGTGATGTCAATGAATGTATAAATAATATTAATCCTGATTTAAATAATTTACAAGAATGGTTCGATAGAAACAAGCTTAAATTGAATGTGAATAAAACAAAAGCCATGATATTAAATGGTAGTGCTAATAGAGCAATCAGAACATAGAGACTGTAAGTGAATTTAAATATTTAGGTGTTTTAATTGATGACAAATTAAATCTTGATGCTCATGTTAATTATGTATGTAATAAAATTTCTAAAAAACTTAATTTCTTAGGTAGAATTAGGAAAAAAAATTTCAAAATACACATGTATAAATGTAAATAATACAATGGTAAAGCCACATTTTGAATATTGTTCAAGTATTTTGTTTATGTGTAATAATCAGATGCTGAATAGGTTACAAAAACTACAAAACAGGGCAATGAGAATTGTCTTAAAGTGCAATGTACTTACTCCAATAAGAGAAATGTTGTCAAAATTGTGTTGGATGAGTGTTAAGAGGCCTCCACCCAGAATTTGAACAAAAAGCGAAAATTGTGCATTTTCAAAACAACGCCATTCGGCCAATAGTGAACCGATTGCAACGTTTACCAGTGAAAAATGCTACAATCCGCCTGTAGTGGATCGTATGATACCCTATCCCTATCTTATTTGGTCGTTTCAGTGGGCGGTGGAAAATGTATTCACAAAATTTTCTATTTTGCCCTATAAACTTATATTTTTACTCGAAAAATAATTTTTGAAGTAAACGCCCCTAAATTTGTAGATTTAGTGGATATCTACATATTTGCTCAAGTAAGTTTTTTCGAGTTTCATATGAAAATAGTGAAAAAAGGTGATTTTTTTAAAAGTGGGCGTGACAGTGGGCGGATTTTAAAAATTTTTACACTTGTTCTGTCCCGATATACAAGGACTTCGTATACAAAATTTCATTGTCCTAGCTCAAAATTTAAGGCCCAAAAACAGGTGACAGACGGACGGACGGACGGACGGACGGACATAGCTCAATCGACTCGGCTAGTGATGCTGATCATTTATATATATACTTTATGTGGTCTATCTTCAATATTTCTCTATGTTACAAACTATGTATCAAACTTAATATACCCTTAGGATAGGGTATAATTATGTCATATTAAAGAATGGGACTTAATCTAAGTTTTGTTCCAGCCCGAATGTTGAAAAATTATTTTGTTGTTGTTTTATTTAAGACATACTCAGACAACTTTCGTGTTTTTTACGAAAAATAGCAATTTTTAAAACAAAACCTAAGCCAGTAAACAGTATAAATTTGATATTTATACCCTATCCTAAGGGTATATTAAGTTTGATACATAGTTTGTAACATAGAGAAATATGACAGATAGACCCAATAAAGTATATATATAAATGATCAGCATCACTAGCCGAGTCGATTGAGCTATGTCCGTCCGTCCGTCTGTCCGTCCGTCCGTCCGTCTGTCCGTCCGTCCGTCCGTCCGTATGTCACCAGTTTTTAGGCCTTAAATTTCGAGCTAGGTTGATGAAATTTTGTATACGAGGTCCTTGGAAAAGTAAGCAATACAAGTGTAAAAATTTTTAAAATCCGCCCACTGACACGCCCACTTTTCAAAAAAAATCACTTTTTTTCACTATTTTCATATGAAACTCGAAAAAACTTACTTGAGCAAATATGTAGATATCCACTTAATCTACAAATCGTCTATGCATTGTATAAGGCCACGCCCACTTTTTAGGGACGTTTACTTCAAAAATTAATTTTCGAGTAAAAATATTGATTTATAAGGCAAAATAGAAAATTTTGTGAATACATTTTCCACCGCCCACTGATACGACCAAATAAGATAGGGATAGGGTATCATACGATTCGCTCCAGGCGGATTGTAGCATTTTTCACTGGTTTTTTTGTGTTATTGAAAAGGTAATGAACGAATCGAAGTTCTGTTCGAGATAGAATTTTAAATTTTGTCCTGGTTTTGGATATATTTACATTTAAAAAACTGTAAAATTCTCCAAATTCAACACCGCTTTTCGTACAGAATTTGCAATATTTTCTGGTAAAATTTTTTTAAAAAAAATTATAGGAACATACCATCTAACTTAAGGAAGGTTAAATCAAACATTTTTGGACTATTCGCTGAGTACAATTGCAGTTTGTAAAACACTTTTTCACGGTTTTACCCAGGACATAAACCGAGAATTTTTAGCGTGGACGATTTTAGTTCAAAATATTCACACTACAGAAATATTTTCTCTCTCAATTTCGAAAAATTACGCTCTTTCTCTTTGATTTACTTTGAAATTGTAGATATTTTTTTTTATTCTTTTCTGCCTATTCGATGATAAACAAAAAAATGATAACATGTATATAGGATTGTTTCTTCGTATGATAAATGTGAATATGTATATGGGTACCTTTTTTTTTGCGGAAAGGGAAAAAAGTTGATTTTCTTTTTGCTTGGATAGATATATTTGTATAGAATCATACTGTAGTGCAATTCTATATGGGTACATATAGTTAGTTCGATTTGTACTTACATATGTAGGTACATTTATTTGTAATATGATGCAAATATTGTTATCGTAAAAAAAATCTGCTTTTAAGGTTTTGATGGATTTTGATGTTATCATGAGTATAGAGAAAACTAAAAAAGTTGGTCTGTCAATTAAATCTGTATGTCTGTCTGCTCATCTGTGTCCATTTATTGGACTGCCACTTAGAGAGCTAAGCCGATTTCCTTCATATTTACCTGAGGTGTAATGGATTTTTGAAATTATTATTTATGTATCAAGATAGTTTAAGATTGTCGAAATTAGGAAAATAATTGCTAGTGCGGAAAGATGATTTGCTAAGACAGATACTCGAAAAGAGGGTGAGCTGAGAAAAATATCGAAGGGTCAGAAATCTACAGGATAAAAGTCCACAATATCTATCCATGTTTTGGATATATGTACATATGTTCCGCATGGTTTTTAAGAAAAAAATTGCAACAGAGCCTCCGAGCAGGACAACCACAGGGACAGCATGCCCAACTGTTTTGTAAACTTATGTACGTAGATATGTACATACATTATATCTCATCTTACACAATTTGTCACCCAACGGCCCTTCGGGTAGGGGTTAGAATATACCCGAGGTAAGGCATGCCTGTCGTAGGAGGCGACTAAAAAAAACCCTCCGTATGCCGAGCGCGTAGCGCATACAAAAGATGCAATGAAGAAAACACACGGAAGTATTACCCCAGGTGGCAATCCAGTTTCACTGGCAAATCCACCCTCTTCGGAGGTAGGCTCACGGATTCTGGGGAGAGCCACTTATTGCTTTCAAATCCCTTTCTGAAAAGATCAAGGGTACCTCGATCTCCACCACCATCTGGATCGAAAGTCTCCGGGAAAGGAAGTCCGCCGGTTAATCAGGACTCAGCGAAAATTAAATGCTTGGAAGCGGAAAACAACGAACTTCGCAATAAGCTTAATGAAATGGAACGTCTTTTTTACGAGCTTAAAAGCGAAGTAGATTTGTTACGTAAAGAAAACGAAGACCTAAGAAACCCCCGTGGTACTATAGAATCCGAGGATACACCGAAACGTCAATGCGAATACCAGACGGACGAGGAAGAGCTTGCACGCGAAACGAATCCGTCCTTTAAGAAGAGGTCTAGCAAGAAGCGAAAAGCCGGATCATCACCCGAAGTAGAGACCGTACAACAAGTAGAGAAAACACCAGTCGTACCAAAAAAAGCGACAGCGGAAACTCGAGGGAAAAATCGCCGACCACCTGCAATAAATGTCATTGGGATAGCGGACTACGGAAAGTTGCGTAACATTCTTAAAAATACTCTGGGTACATATGAAAATCACATCGAAAAGCCACTGCGGGTTATCGCGAGGGGACTACACCCATCTTGCACGAAGGAAGAAGTAACAGAAGACGTTCAAGCCCAAGGCTTTAAAATTCTCGACGCCGTAAACATAATCAAGAAAGAAAAGCAACGTAAGGACGGAGAAAAGGACGCTACCGCTGTTGTTAGGCGCGGTCTTCCAATTTTTTGCTTACTTTTGATAGGACTGAGAACATCAACGAAATATATAAGATAAACGCAATCCTCAACATCAAGGTCAAAATCGAGCCCAAGCGGAAGGGCAACAGACTAGTACCTCAATGTAAGCGATGTCAAGGCTTCCGACATGCTCAAGCGTACTGCCAGAAACAACCGAGATGTGTAAAATGCGCCGGTGAACATCTTTCGAAAGATTGCGACGTTAGCACTCAGGCTCCAGCGGTTTGTGCCAATTGTAAGGGAAGTCATCCAGCGAGTTACCGAGGTTGCGAAATCGCCATAGAGCTACAAAAACGGCATGAAACTCTAAAGAAACGTAATGAAGATAAGGTCACCACAACTCCGAGACGTCCAAAAGCTGACAAGCCGAAAACCCCAAAGTCGGTCAGAAGAACGAGATCGGTAAAGAAAAAAGTAAAAAATCCACAAGAAAACGCCGCCGGTCCAAGTACAAAAGGTACATCAATGCTTATTGGCCCAAGATCGTACGCACAGGTCGCGTCACGTGAAAATAGACCAGAACCTGCCACAACGGATTCGGTATCTCATATATTAGTTATGATATTAGAAAAGCTTGAGCAACAAACTAAAGTTAATCAAGTAATCTTTGACAAACTGAGCGAGCTAGAGTTTAAACCTCGCAGAACGAAGAACAAATCATGAATATGAAGCTAATAAAAATACTTACATGGAATGCAAATGGCCTATCGCACAAAATCGACGAACTAGAAGTATTTCTGCGGAAGAACAATATTGACGTTTGTCTGATTACGGAAACCCATTGTAAGAAGGGATCGGGGCCCAAAATTAAAGGTTACATCGATTATCATGCGCATCATCCTTCAGAAAATTCGAGAGGCGGTTCATCCCTTTACATCAAAGACTGCATTAAGCACTCCAAAAACGCCGAAATTGAACTTGACTCAATGCAAATTAGCTCAGTCTCCGTGAAATTGAGGCACCTAGATTACAATATCGCGTCGATTTATTTTCCTCCAAAGTATAGGTTGGCGGATGACGATCTTACTCCCCTCTTTGACTCACTTGGGTCAAACTTTATCATCGGCGGGGATTTTAACGCGAAAAACACTTTTTGTGGTTCACGATGCAATTCAACAAGAGGCAGAGTACTCCTCAAAGCAACTTCGAAACGTGGCGTGGTCTTCTTATCGACGGGAAAGCCAACATATTGGCCAACCGACAGAAATAAAATACCTGACCTCGTTGAGTTCTTCATCACAAAAGGGGTACCTCGATACCTTACGAACGTAGAAGAATGCTATGATCTCTGCTCAGATCACTCGGCAGTTCTTTTGAAAATCGGCGGAAGCCTAGCGAACAAGGAAAGAGCGCCTAGATTAACTAACAGCAACACCGACTGGGACGGCTTTAGAAAATACTGTAAAGAAAACATAGCCTTGAATGTACCACTAAAAACGCCGCTAGAAATAGAAGACGAAATAGAAAAACTCGTGAGAGTTATTCAGAGCGCTGCGTGGAATAATACTTCTCTCCGGAGGAACTCAGTATCGAATTGCGGAACAACATACCCGCGCGAAATAGAAGAGCTCATACGCGAAAAGAGAAAAGCGCGAAAGAGATGGCAGCGATCGCGAGCACCTCCAGATAAAGCCATCTTGAACAGCCTATCTAACGAATTAAAGCACTTACTTCAAGATTTTAAAAGTCGCGAGACCACCGCTTACCTTGAAAGCTTGACTGCCGATAGAGGATCGAACTACTCACTTTGGAAAGCCGTGAAGTCCATTAAAAAGCCCATAATGCACTCGGCGCCAATAAGAAAAGCCAACGGCGAATGGATAAAAGGCGACGAAGAAAGAGCAGATGTATTCGCAGACCACCTAGAAGAAACGTTCAAACCATTTGACGGGGAACCATTGGTCGACGATCTCAGTCCCAATTCGGTACTGGACAACTATAGAATGAAAAACGTGTCACTGTCTGAACTTCGTCAAACGATACGAAACTTTAAGAATAACAAAGCGCCGGGCTATGACTTAATTACTGGGGAAATTTTAAAGGAGTTACCGAAGAAAGCGCTAGTGAAGCTCCTCTACATCATAAACGCCTCAATGAGAATTTCACACGTTCCAGGGCAATGGAAAGTCGCAGAAGTAATAATGGTTCCGAAACCGGGAAAATGCCCGTATGACAAAAAATCATATCGACCTATTTCGCTTTTGCCCATAATATCGAAGGTCTTCGAGAAACTTGTGCTCAAACGACTGCAACCAATAATTGAAGAAAGACGATTGATCCCGGATCACCAATTTGGCTTTAGGGTCAAACACTCAACAATTGATCAGGTCTATCGAATAACTAATGAAATTGATAAAGCCTTAGAAGCGAAAATGATATGTTCTACCGTTTTTCTTGACGTATCCCAAGCATTTGACAAAGTATGGCACGAAGGCCTGAAATATAAGCTACGGAAAGTTTTGCCTGTAAAAATGTATTAACTCCTAGAGTCTTATCTTGACGATAGACTCTTTCGTGTGAGATACGGGAGCGTATACTCGGAATTCAAAGAAATACACGCCGGTGTTCCGCAAGGAAGCGTTCTCGGTCCAACACTGTTTTTGCTGTATACAAGAGACGTACCTCAAGATGAGACAACGACTGTAGCCACATTCGCCGACGACACGGCAATCCTCGCCACGGATAAAACAGTCGAATTATCAACGGGAAAACTCCAACGCGCTTTGGACAAAATATGTAAGTGGACGAAGACCTGGCGAATCGTCCTTAACGAGACTAAATCAACGCATATAAATTTTACTTACAAAAGGGTAAACAACTTACCACTCTTTATTAACTCGATACAAATCCCGTACGCCAACGAGGCGAAATATCTATGCATGACCCTAGACGCAAAACTTAAGTGGAAGCCACACGTTAAAAAGAAACGCGACGAGCTCGAAATCAAGCTACGAGAAATGAATTGGCTTATCGGACGATCTTCGAAATTAAGCGTATATAACAAACTGCTTTTGTATAAGCAAGTGCTAAAACCATCTTGGACGTACGGTATACAACTTTGGGGCTGTACTAAACCAAGCAATATATCTATTCTAGAAACTTTTCAAAATAAGACACTAAGAGCAATCGTAGATGCTCCATGGTACATAAGAAATAGCGACTTACATCGAGATTAAGGAATCGCAACCGTGACCGACGAGGTGAGAAACTTTGCTCGCAAACTTCGCACTCGTCTTAATGAACATTGCAATGACGAAATAATCCGAACTCTGGATCACACAAACCTTGCGCGCCGACTACAACGAACGAGACCGTTGGATCTAGCGTCATAAGGAGAAACCGCTTATTATTACGGTATTGTAGGTGCTTTCGTTGGAACGTAACCTGCCAAACACGATTACTATAGAAGCGTGAACTACTTGTTAAGGTAACTTAGTCGTAGTCTAGCCGGAAATGGGAGGTTTTTTTAGTGAGGAAGAATCTCACACTACTATGAGCACGCGCGGCCGGTCCTCGTAGTGCCTATGAAGGTTTTTACCTACCCACGAAAAAAAAAAAAAAAAAAAACCCAACGGCCGAATTTCAACTACGGGCAAGAATACTTGGAATACTAATGGAAATAGTGTCAAATGCAGGCTAATTTCGTAGAAGGTTATATCATAATCACAGGATTGGTTGTGGACTTTTGGCTCAATTCCTTTATAACATTGTGAAACCATGACCCCGGTGGGTAAATTTGAAGTTTATAATTGATTTGTGGACTTATAACCCACCTGGATGAATCAAAAGCCCATTATTGTTTATTATGGACTTTTGGCCTAAGGACTGCGGCGAGAAAAATGTCAGCGGGAAAGAAAGTTGGATTGTTAGATTTACTAGTTAAGTATCCTTTTTAGTGAGGAAAAGTCTTAAGGCTATAGCATTGAGATGCTTAAGATCTCTATTCTATAATCCTAGTCTGGATCTTTATCGTGAGAGTAGTGTACTGAAGCAGAAAGTTTTAGGCACTAATAATATTCATAAATATGTATCGAATTCTCCGAAAATTACTCTTACTCCAGCCTGCATTGTAAAAAACAAGATTTTCCTTTGACATCAATATGCAATCCTTTTGTTTTGTACAAGGGGCATAGAAATAAAGAAAAATACTCCAAACTACGATACTGTCAACATTTCAGAGCTAAATTAGCAGACACATGTTTTTCATAGTTTTTGTATAACTAACACTCTTCTTGCCCAGGATATTAGTAGCATTAATTGGTTTTATAAGAATATGTTAACAGCGAAAAAAAAATCATTAAGATTATCATATCATAGCATCAATACGGGTTGGGTGGAAAAGGAATGAAAATATTATTTGTACCTATACGAGTTTTATACAAACGTTGTATCCAAATATAATTGACGTCCTAGGTTGGTATATTTTTTTTTATAAATTTCGCACGACAAAGGGGATATGAAAACCCGTATGCTGATTTTTCAGAGCACGGACATACCACGTCGATACGGTAAAAGTAGCCAGACAGACAGTCCATTTTTTCGAGAATTTCGAGAAGTAAAAGAGGAACCGTCTCCCAAATTACAAACAGACTTGAAGAATATTCTGTGTTATTTGAATACACGCTCATAGTCCGATCATCTTTTATAATTACTTTTTTAGAAGCTACCCAGGCGAAGATGATTACTTCTACAACTATCTTAAATATCACATCAACATCTGTATGACATAACTCACATCCATTCTCACAACTTAGCAATTTGTAACAGTAAGAGACTAAGATGGATATCATATACCTGGTATATCCTCAATCGAAGAACATCCTCATCGAGGGTGGTTTTCAGCAAATCAAAAATCCACAACTCCTTCATTTAGAAAAAATCCGCTTGATTTAAGGAAAAAACGTTATTACTGTATTTTTGTAACGACTAGTTCAACTAAGACACAATAAGGCAAAAATACAGAAATTTCAATTTTTCTTGAATTCAAAATTCAAATAAACATATACACTTAAAGTTTGCCCCTTACAAATATATGCATGCATAGGTACACAGTTTTTATTATATTATTATTATTATAATACAGTTGCTCGGCAACCAAACCAACATTGAAGTGGAGCAACATCATCCTATAACTGCTCAGCTCCACGTCAAAGAGCTTACTAAAATCCATTTTGCAATATTTTGTATTCGAAGATAATTATTTTCTTTTTTCGAACGTGGTTCTACACCAAACTATGCCTATGTTCGACTTTGAGTTCGACATTTTGGGTGGAGGCCTCTTAACCAAAGAATTATGTATAATGTGATAATTTTTATATTTAAAATTAAATTTAATTATAGCCTAATTATTTAAATGAATATATATGTTTTGTTAGTGATGTGCAGCCTTTTGCGCTACGTAATGCTGGTAATTTTAGATTGCCAAAATATAGAAACTTACGGACAACGAATATGGTTCTACATAGAGGATTAGATATCTACAATAGTTTACCTAATAATTTAAAAACAGAACAAAATTTGCTAAGATTTAAGCATATATTACTTGATTATGTTAAAAATAGATTTATTTGATTGTAATAAGTAATGTTTAAGAATTTTTAAATGGCAAAATATTGCCAAATAAATGATTGAAAAAAATAAAATAATGTTGGAGACAAGAAATTATATTGGTACAAAGACGTTGACTTGTATAATCAGTTGATAGCGTCGGCAATGACCCGTGATCGCTTTACCACCATCCCAAAATTTATCCACTCCTCCTTCTCCTACATCCATGAATCCTAAGGATAAAATGTGGAAATTACGACCAGCATCCGACTGGCAAGATTTATCTTATGACGAGTCCATGATAGCATACTATTGTCGCCATAGATGCAAGCAGTTTATTCGCAGAAAACCGGTACGTTTTGAGTACAAAGTTTGGTGTTTGAATACACCATTAAACCCCCGCATCAACCCTGTTTTGGAAAACCAAATTTGGGAAATGTCCCTTGTTTTAATTTTTTTAATTCTTCATAAAATTAAATGCCACATTTTTGTATTCATTAAATCTTGCTGACGTTTTGACTTTGACCAAAATCCATGGAATGTTAACCGAGAAATGGCCATATTTCTAAAACCAGTTAAGAAGTAAAGTACCGTTATACGCTTTTTTAGCCAAAAACGTGGTACGCCATTTTATGGCATTTGTCTAGACTAGCTCAAATATGAAATTTAATCAAAATCCTTATAGGCGTTTTCGAATAAACCGGTTTTTTGTTAAGTTGGCTATAAGTTAAGTACCGTTCTAACACCTTTTGGCCAAAAACGTGGTACGCTATTTTATAAGACTTCACAAGACTATGTAGCATAAATATAAAACTTAAACTAAATCTTTAGAGCCGTTTTCCAGCAAATTGGCTAAAACCGCTTGACCCTAAGAAAAGTACCATTATTATCACTTCTAGTCACAAATTTTGAACGCTATCTTTAAGCATTAGCACAGTTTTATACAAATTAATTCGTTATGTCCAGGTTTTTATAAAAAAAAAACAACTTTATTAAACGAAAGGTAAATTACAACTGAATACAAAATTATTCCCTACTTCTACTTATCTCCTAATCCGCTTGACCTGCGATGGGAACCGATGCATTATTTGTTTCCCGTTGTGCAACCGGATCTGGTGTCAAATACCTGTTGGTGCAATATTATCTGTTGCGCGTGCATATCATGTTATTGCGCGTGCTTTGGATGGAAAAATTATGCTGCCGGTGATCAGGTCGTTAACTCCTCCTCGCTTAAATCTAAAATTCAGCTAAAAAAATGGTCCTTCGTAAAATCTTGGTAAACGAGGTTGATTGTTTAGATGGATGAAAATTGGTGCTGGGGATGTTGATGGTTCTTTCATTACTTCAGGTGCGTTGGGGATATGATCACTGGTACTTTCTCGTTGATTTATTGTTATTTTCGTATGCTTCCGTCTTATGATGGTAACGAAGATCAGGGCTATTGCGAAAGTTATTACTGATCTATACATGGTCAGTTTGTGGATTCGTCCTTCCACTTCTAATTTCTGGATATGTCTTGTGTTGTTAACGTGCAGCTCGTTTATCATTTCCAATGATAAGAGTTGTTCTACTTCAGATTCCAGCGGTTGTGGTTGAATAACTGCTGGTAGGGCTTCTAGTGATGATCTTTCTTCGGCTCGTTGAGGAGATGGGCAGCTCCGTCCACTATGATGATGTCGTCGTATTGGTTTAGGAATATTGCACCAGGTTCGATGAGTTGTATTGTTGGCACATGCTGGTTGTTGACTATCGGACAGGATGAGTTTTGACTTTTCAGCAGGTTCGGGATGCAGCTGGAGTTAGTTATTTCTACTAAGTCTTCTAAATTACAAATTGATAAAGAATTAAAGGTTCTACAATCGTTCTTAACATTATAAAATTTCTCTTCACATATAAAGTACTATTGGTAAAATTTTTTACATTTGCGAACTCGAGTGCTTCTTCTATGGTATTGTATGGTATTTTATCTTTCTTAAGTGTAGTTATTGCAATGTTTACATCTTCTTTTGATAGGATCATAGAATTCAGTATTCCATTTTTTGCCCAATGAATAGCGTATTTAATGTTAACAAGTTCTTCTTTTATTATCTTAATTTTATATTTCAAACTTAGTACTAATTCATCGGATAAAATGTTGCTATTTTTTAATTGCTGTAGTATTTTATTAGTAATGGAAGTTATATTATTAATTCTATCGTTGTACAATTGGTTTATCACAATTTGGTTTATTTCATAACGGATGAGAGGGAAAAGGATATGGGTTTCGGTTATTATGGAATAGAGGGTGTGATTTGCCTGTTCTATGAACGTTTGGTACTGGTCCAGGTTAATCAGATGAATCAATTTGAAGTTTCCATCTTGAATTTTCGCTATTCCGGAGTTTATTGCGAGAATTTGGGAATTCGAGTAGTCCAATATCTGCACTTCGGTGTGCACCAGGGGTATAAAGATTCTGAAATGGGGATAGATAAAATTTAGTTCCTGATGTTACTTTTGTGGACTATCCTCCCTGACTCTGTGAGGACAGTTGAATTCCTGTTTTCCCTAACAGTTTCTGGTGTGTATCTGACAGTCAATTTCGAGCCTAGACGCTTATTGTGTTTAACAAAAATTTCTTCACCTATTTCGTAATCTTTTGGAGGTTTACGCTTTTTGTTATGAGTCTTAATATCTTTGAGTTGTTTCTCTCTTAATTTGTCTATGGTTCTTTTCCGAGCTTCTTCGAATTGTTCGGGAGAAACCCTTAGGCTGCGCCCATAGAAGATCTCTACTGGTTTTTTTCCAGTTGTTGAGTGAATCGTTGAGTTGTACTCGTAGATGGATTTTTCGAGAAGTTCACTGAATGGGGTTACCTTTTGTTCGCTGAGTTTAAGGACTTCTCATTATCAACGACCACGAGTTCTGGAACGCCGAAATGAAAGAGAATGTCTCTAAGTGGTTGCCGTAGGTCTTCCACCGATCTAGATGCAATTATCTTGGCATGTGCTAGTTTCGAAAATTTGTCAATGGCGGTTAAAACAAGGTTAGTTTGAGTGGAGAAAATATCAATGTGGAGTATGTGACCTGGATATAAAGGAATTGGTGTGGAGTTAATGTTAATATTATTTGGATGTCTTTCGTATTTATTTTGTTTACATATTTTGCATTTCTTCAGTAAATTTTTTATTCCAGCATTCATTTTGGGAAAGTAATACTTCTGTATTATTTGAAGGCGGTTTTCATTGGCATTCCTATGGGCTCTTCTGTGTGTGTTCAGGATGATCTCTTCTTGATCATTTTCAGTGGGGATGTCATTTACTTGTGACTGGGTATACCTTATTTTTTAATCTCGGAAATGAAGGGGGTAAATGGTTTGTATTAGTCCCATTACAGATTCCTCAGTTTTGAGGCCGTTAATTATGTGGGGATTAAGATATCGTTTGAAGATTCCTATTATCATTTCTTTAGTGTATGTTGTTTCTGTGAATATGTGACGATAGTAATTTGGAAAAGGTTGTTTTAATTGGTAACTAGATTCATGTCCTATATCAAGAATGAGCTGGTTCTTGAATACATTGATGGGAGCTTCGACCGATGGTATGAGGTCGTGTGATGAGCTATCATCACTGTGAACAGCCGAGGTTAACGCATTTATAGTAGTTTGTGGACGCCTTGATAAACCATCAGCCACTACGTTGGTTCTTCCAGGTTTGTATTGAAGTTCATAGTTGAATTCTTCAAGTATAGCCTTCCAACGCTTCATTTTGGTGTTCGAGTTTTTGTTGCTTAAAGCATATGTTAGAGGTTGGTGGTCGGTGAATATTTTCACTTTTTTGGATCCGTATAGGAAATTTCTTAATGAAGTGAGTGCCCATATTATGGCGAGCATCTCCTTTTCATTCGTGGCGTAAGCTTCCTCTGTCTTATTCAATGATCTGGATAAAAATGTTATCGGTTTGTCGCCCTGTGAGAGTACAGCACCGATAGCGTAATTTGACGCATCAGTGTTCAAATGGAATTCTTTGGAATAATCGGGATAAGCAAGCATGATTTCGTTGGAAATCAATGTATTTTTAATTTTTTCGAATGACTCAATAGCTGCCTGGTCTAAATTTATTGGTTTTATTTTTGATTGCGTTTTGGAGATGCGACCCTCTTCCCCTCTTAAAAGCGATGTCAGGGGCTTCGCAATTTTGGCATAGTCTCGTATGAATCTGCGATAGTATCCTGACATGCCCAGGAATGATCTAAGATCCTTTAAGGTCTTTGGTGCAGGGAATTCGGCTATCGCTTTTACCTTTTCCGGATTAGTTTTAATGCCATCTTTAGAGATGACGAAGCCTAAAAACTCGACTTGCCTTTGTAAGAAACTAGATTTATCTAGTTGAATCTTCATATTTGCAGCTTCTAGAGTCCTGAAGACAATTTCTAGATCTCTGTAATGATCTTCCTCATTCTTGCTAAAAATAATAATGTCGTCTATGTAGACGTAGCATCTAACACCGATATGTTCCCGTAAAATATCGTCCAGCGCACGCTGGAAAATAGAGGGTGCGTTCCGGAGACCGAATGGGAGACGTGTGAACTCGTATTTGCCATTGTTCACTGAAAATGCGGTCTTTTCTATATCGCACTCCCTGAGAGGGATTTGATGGAATCCACTCTTTAGGTCTATAGTAGTGAACCATTGGTTTTTGCCTAGATTTGACAGTACCTCATTAATCTCTGGGATCGGATATCTGTTGGGAATAGTTATCGTATTTAGTTTACGATAATCTATCACCATTCTATATTTTTTGTTACCAGTTGCGTCTGGTTTTTTTGACACAATCCATACAGGCGAATTGTATGGAGACCTCGATGGTCTAATAATTCTGTCCTTTAGAAGCTGGCTAATTTGTGTGTCTACTTCTTCCTTTAGGGCCATGGGATATGGGTAGGATTTTGAGTAGACCGGATCGTTAGATGTTGTTCGTATCTCTCCCTTGACTCTAGTGGTGTATGTTAGTTTCATATCAGGGCCCGAGAACAATGTGGGACATTTTTCTATTATATGGAGAAGCCTATTAGTTTGTCTTGAACTTAAGTGGGATGAATTTATGTCAATTGAATTTACTGATTGTGAATTTTGTTGTTTCAGGGGTATTTTTAGATTATTATTAATAATGAAATAGTTTACTTTCGTGTAAATAATAGCGTTAAGCTCCTTTAGGGTATCATTACCTAGTATGCCATCAAAAGTTTTCAGGCCTGGCAAGATAAAAAATTTTATTTCGGGAACGTCTGGTCCGAAAAGGCTTAGATTTACATGGTGACTGACTTTCGTATTACCACTAATGGAATTTGCGTAAAATACTGTTTCATTCGAGATGGGATTTCTAACATATCGTGGCTGGACATAGTTCTTATTGGATCCAGTGTCCACTAAAAATCTTAAAATTTTACCGCTCTTCGCCGTGTACTCGAAAAAGGGCAGCGAAGAGCTCTTTAGTCTAAAAAATGAATATCTTCTGGTTCAGAAAGACATTCAATTTCCTCATCATACTGAAGTTCTGTGTATTCGTTCACGGACTCAGTATAATCCTGTCGCGGATCATCAAGGGGTATTTCATTATTAGGGGGATCCTTTTCCGCATCTAAGTGATAAAGACGTTGGGCCTTTGTCGGATGCTGGGGGCTATGGATCTGCTGCGAATATTGCCTTTTTTGAGCGTATGAATTATGTTTCGGTCGATTCTGATAGTTGACTTTCCGAGAGTATATGGTTTCTGTATCCATTGGTTCAGGCCTGGGTTGTGGTTTAGGTGGCAAGTTTCTAAAATTGCCTGCCTGATTGCCTGGGTTTTGATTATATTGATGCCCTTGTCTTGGAGGGTAATAGTTATTTTGCCTTGGAGGCAGTTGTGGTGGCCTAGTTGATTTAGACGGTTGTGGAATATGAGCCAATTCAGGGAAGAACTGGTTCCTAGGAGCAGGCACAGGTGCCACTGCTCTACGTGAAGGAACTGGTGGTGGTGCCAGTGTGTCGTGTCGCATAGCTGAACCTCGGTTATTCATGGCATGTTGAGTCCTGAAATAAACATTGTCTAACTTAAGACATAGGTGGAGAGCCTGGGGAAGGTCTGCTGGTAAATCACCTCGTAGTCCCCTTATAAAGGTATCCAGTGCTTTTTGACGATAAGACTCGGTCATAACCGTAAGCGATTCGTTGCTTAGGTCCATTGATGATAATTTATTCAAAATAAGGGATAAGTGTTGGTACACTTGCTGGTAGAATTCAGGTATGGACGAATTGTTTTGTATCAATGTAGTTAATTGATACTCTAGGGTGCCTAAATCCCTCTTATCGGCATAATGTAGCATAAGACAGCGAGAGATTTTGGGCCAATTAAGCGGGGTGTTATATGATTCGAGCGCTATGTCGGCTAACCCTGTAATTTTGTTTCTTATAACACTTAGGATTCCATAATATTTGGGAGACCCGCGAATGGGTTCGTATAGTTTTAAAATTCTGTCTACACTTTTCTTCCACGACCCAAATTCATTCGGCTGGCCAGAGAAATCGCGTAAACTTTTGACGACGTCCGGAATTTTTTCGAGATCGTTAAGATTTCTTGCCTGGCTTGCGTCGATGGTTTGATCATAACGATCAGGGTCTTCGGATACAGTCGAGAGCCTGGCAAGAGCGTCGGCTACCGACCGGTTTATTAATGACGTTAAGTCAATTTGATTCATAGTACTGACGTTTGGATTGGGATTAGGATTAGAGGTACTAGGTGCAGATGGGACAACACCATCGAGGACACTTGGTCTTAATACGTTATTATCTGGCATGATTTTACAGTAAAAAAATTATATTTTAATGTGTGTAATTTATAATTTAATTTTCTTAAAATGTGCGGTTACTCTTGGGTAGTGAGTTATAGTTTGAGTTATAATTTTTATTTAAAGGACATTTAATAATATTTAAATTTTCTAAAATGTACGGCTACTCTTAGGTAGTGAGTTATAACCTGAGTTATAATTTCTATTCAAAGGACTCGTAATGATAATTTAATTTTTCTTAATGTGTCTTAAGATCTATTTGAAAATAATGACTTACAATAAGATTCTTAGTAATTTCATTATTTCTGGGGTGCAGTGGTAAATTATTCCAACCGTTGAGGGGGGCTGCTTCCGTTTTGTCCGTCGGCGAGTTGCTGGCTGCTGCGGTGACTCCGGTACCCAAACTCAATCTTCGATGGAGTAGTTAGTTAATGTGGAGCGCTGAACACTATGCTTATTACGGCACTTCACTTCGCTTTCTTAGGGCGAGTTTATTTTTTTAACACGGCACTGTTTGACTAGGCTTTCTACGGCACTTAGTTTGCTTTTTCTCGGCAATTTTAATTTTTCGTCAAGACACTGCTTTAAACTTTTTGTCACGGCACTGTGTTATTTGGGTTTTTGTAACTATTTCGTTACTCTTATTTTTTACAGCACTAATTCACATTAACTTAAACCACTGTCCCTGCTCGGGCGCCAATTAATTCTTTATGTCCGGGTTTTTATAAAAAAAAAAAACTTTATTAAACGAAAGGTAAATTACAACTGAATACAAAATTATTCCCTACTTCTACTTATCTCCTAATCCGCTTGACCTGCGATGGGAACCGAAGCATTATTTGTTTCCCGTTGTGCAACCGGATCTGGTGTGAAATACCTCTTGGTGCAATATTATCTGTTGCGCGTGCATATCATGTTATTACGCGTGCATTGGATGGAAAAATTATGCTGCCGGTGATCAGGTCGTTAACTTACACACTAAAAAATTTAATGAAATCGGTTCACCCGTTTTTTTTAACAAACCGACTTTTAACCAAATTGGCCTTAAGTGCCGTTATAACAAATTTTGGCTAAAATGCTGTAAGCCATTTTATAGCATGTATCTAAACTAGACTCGTCAGCACGACGATGACCCACCTTGTCGCGGTGTGCTGGCTTAGTTTGAGCTGGATGCTTGGGAATCGACATCGGGGATGTATCACATCCTTGCGGTACCGCCATAACGATGAACGATTCTCAGGTGGAGACTCGAAAACTAAGAGGTAATCAGCCCTACCTAGTCTCTCCCATCCTTTTCTCCCTCTCCCCCCCTCTTATCTCCTTCCTAGGCTGGATCTTGTGTGTAAACCGTACCGTGCCTACGATCAGCCTGGCTGATACACCGAACGGTGTATCCAGAGTACCTGGCACACTCTGGATCAGCCTGCCTTATCCGCATAACGCGGGGCTCTGTGCGGACAGACTACCCCTTCCCTAGCTACTCGTGGGAAGATATCTAATTAATAATGCATAAAAACCAAAAAACAAAAACTTCCGAGGCCGGGCATCAAAAAAACCCGTAACCAGCTGGCACCGCTAGCAGCTCTAGAAGCACTTCACGTGTGGAGGAGCACTTGCAGAATCTCTGGATAAACGATGCTGCGAGCGAATGTTCGACACTGTCGGACGAGTTGGTCAGCGCGACCCCGTCGTGCAGCTCAGCCCCCCCCCCCCCCCCCCCCCAACGAGTTGATTAGTACGACATCGTCGTGCAGCTCAACTCCCTCAACCATTCCCAAGCACTCTGCTGAGGAGAAGAAGTCGTTGAGTCGTGAGACTGCAGCGGCTTTCCGTATCCTAGACCAACTAGGATAGTTGGTCGGAGAAGGATTGGAGTCAGCAAGAGCGGGAGTCCAACACCTGGGCAATCGGCATCGCGCATCAATTCCTCGAATTGAGGAAGTTTTAGCCTCTACGGCACTTTAAAACCCGCCGCACCGCTAAACGCGAACCATCCACTCGTGGCTTAAGCCAACCCTCTACTCGTGGCACAAGCCACCAAACCAAGCGTGACCCACGCCACCTCTCCATTCGTGGCCCCGGCCACCCCACCACCCAAGGAACCAATCGCTCCATTCGAAAGACAAGCTCCCAAGCTAAAGACTCACCGAGTCGAAATGGTTCAACGAACTAGGCTGGGAGCAAATCCGTAGTTGCGACAGGGACAGCACCCAAAAGGCGCAGATCCGCAGATGAGGAGTCCAACGCCTCAAAGAGGACCAGGAACCCAACGTGTTCCAAAACCTGGAACGGTAGGACCTGGATGCTACCGTTGTGGAGATAGATTGTAATGATGCTCAAACTAGTACAGATTAACCTCCATCATTCCACTCTAGCACCCGCAAACTTGAGACTCCGCCTCAATGATAGAGGCTTAGACATCGCCCTCATCCAAGAACCTTGGATAAGAGATGACACCGTCATGGGACTGAGGGCTCCAGGCTACACCATATACTACGCAAAGAGTGCAGGTAACACTCGAGCTTGTATTCTTGCTAAATCCTCGCTTAATCTAACTTTTCTCCCTCAACGCAGCACGAACGATCTGGCAGTAACACTGCTGAAAACTGAAATCGGTAATATCTGGCTGGATTCGGGCTACCTACCATTTGATGACCCCGAATCCGCCCCATCAAACGAGGTTAAAACGATGGTGGAAGAGGTGAGGAGGAAAGGAGAAGCTATTGTGCTGGGGTGCGACACCAATGCGCACCACGATCTATGGGGTAGCACCGACACCAACACTCGAGGTGAGTCCCTTTTTGAATACTTAGTAGGCACCGACCTAGTAGTGTGCAATAGGGGAAATAGTCCCACCTTTATAATTAAAACCCGGCAAGAAATACTAGATGTAACATTTGCCTCCCAAACCATTTATCAAGCAATTCATAACTGGACTGTATCTGACAGTCACTCGTTCTCTGATCATCGCTATCTGGAATATGAATTGGAAACAAACTTTAAAATCGTACCATCAGTCTTTCGCAATTGAAAGAGAACTGATTGGACGAAACATAACAATATCCTCTCTGCTATACTATCCAACTGTGTACACACAACACCAACTACGCAATTGGAACTAGACAAGCTTAACACTGTTCTAACATCCGCCCTAAACTCAGCATTCAATGAATCTTGTCCCATCACGACAAGAAAGGTAGGCAATCGTCCACCGTGGTGGAATGCAGAACTTAATAACCTTCGGAACTTAATAACTATCGGAAGCAGGAAATACTTTAACAAAGCCAAATCAACAAGACTACCTTCGGACTGTAATACGTACAAAAACAGCCTGAAGAACTTCAAAGCAGAAGTTTGGAAGGCCAAACGTAGATCCTGACGCAGTTTCTGTCAGAGCATTGACAACACGTCTCAATCCTCTAGACTACACAAGGTCCTCTCGAAAACACCAACCACACCAAGTGTCCCCATGAATCCCAAGGGATCATGGGCAGAATCAGATGAAGCATCGCTCAATCTACTAATGGACACTCACTTTCCCGGCTGCACGCCCATCTCTAGCGATGGCCCTTCTCTGACAAACGCTGTACGCACAGCGCCACCTCCTGAGCTCGTCAGTGAAGACAAATTGAAATGGGCAGTGACCAGCTTTGAGCCTTTCAAGTCCCCGGGGCCGGATGGAATTTTTCCCGCACAGATTCAGGCGGCCTTCAGCATAATAGCGCATGAACTGTCCTGTATTCTGCGGGGTTGTCTGAAACTGGGAACAATGCCAGCCGCCTGGGCTGAGGTTAGAGTGGTCCTTATACCCAAAGCAGGCAAAACTTCGCACACCCTCTCGAAGGACCTTAGACCAATCAGCCTAACGTCTTTCCTTCTCAAGATTCTGGAAAGAATCCTAGACTTACATATAAAAGCCATGGATAGCACCTTACTGTCCAAGTCACAACACGCCTACCAAAAAGGTAAATCTGTTGAAACGGCCCTGCATAACATAGTTTACTCTATCGAAAAATCCCTTTCAATCAAAGAATTCGCACTAGTGTCTTTTCTAGGCATAGAGGGAGCTTTCAATAACGTTGAAACTGACTCGATTATCAAGGCACTACGAAGGCTCAACATCTGCGAATCGATCTGCTGCTTTGTAGAACACATGCTTAAAAACAGGGTGATCACTGCAACCTTTGGAAGTAGCACTGTCAAGAGACGTGCACACCGAGGCACCCCCCAAGGGGGAGTATTGTCTCCACTACTGTGGAACATAATGCTCAACGAAGGACTCCTAAAAATAGAAAACACCGGATGCAAAGTTATCGCCTACGCAGACGACGTCGCTATTCTTGTAATCGGCAAATACCCGCAGACACTAGCCGATGTCATGCAGTCGGCCCTTAACAAGCTAGTAAGCTGGACCGAAAGCTGTGGCCTTTCAGTCAATCCGACGAAGACCGAGCTAGTCCTGTTCACTAGAAAACACAAACTTCCCGACTTTAATCTCCCAAAGCTAAGAGGCACCCCCCTCACCCTCTCAAATAGTGCAAAATACCTGGGCCTGAAGCTTGATCGCAAGCTCCTTTGGAGAGATAACATAGTCGAACGAAATCTCTAGCTGCCCTATATATTTGCAAAAAGGCAGTAGGCCTGCATGCACTGGGTTGTACATATCGGTAATAAAACCGATACTCATGTATGGAGCACTGGTCTGGTGGCCTGCCCTGGAGAAGGCTTCCAACCTAATCATAATGGAAAAAACTCAGCGAGTTGCTTGTCTCAGCATTACTGGTGTATTGAGAACCTCTCCCACTGCAGCGCTCCAAACCATGCTCCACCTACTTCCAACTGACATCGTCAGCAGACAACTGGCTGCCTGTTCAGCAATAAGACTGAGAAGTTCCAAACAATGGAAACAACAACATACTGGACACGCCAGAATATTTCTGATGCACCGTCATCTTCCAAAGGTCACCGACCACTTGCCCACTGAACACAACTTCAACATGGGCTACAAATGCATAATACCCGACAGAACAGAATGGACACAACGGGAGGTCCTTCACCATGAATAGCTGACATTCTTCACGGAGTCGGTGCTGGCATCTTTTCAGAAGATCTGGACATCCACCTCTCCTTCAGCCTTCCTAGCTACTGCAGCGTTTTCCAAGCCGAAGTCACTGCCATTCGTCAGGCAGCTGACCGGCTGGCAGTTAGTGCAGTATCAGTATCGGATATTGTCATATACATCGACAGCCAAGCGGCCATCAAATCCCTCGGATCCAGCACAACCAGATCCAAGGCAGTGAAGGACTGCCGCGTATCTCTGAACGAGAAAGTCGGACAGTACAACCTAACCCTTTGCTGGTAACCGGGTCACTGTAATATACCACGGAACTGGGTGGCCACGGCGTAGTGGTAGTGTATTCAGTCATTGAATGAGAGGTTTGGTGATCAATTCCCGACCAGGTCCATTCAATTTTCACAGTATTAAAAATTAAATAATTCGCTCAGAAAGCACTTCGTGTATTTCAACATGAACGCGAAAAAAAATACTGTGAATTCAAACGAATGCAAAAATCACACACAACTCTCTCCCCAATCGAATTGGATACCACCCATGGAGAATAAACATTGAAACCTAATATCACCTGAGTTTCAAATACCACTACACCAACTCTTTCCTATCCTTTCTTCTCTCTTCCAAAAATTAACTAACGCCCGTGCCCTGTTAATCAGTAAAAGGGTATTCATATCCCCTTTGGCATGTGCAGATTATAAAAAAAAAAAAAAAAAAAAATTGCGAAGCTGGCGAACTGGCCTGACGAGGCTCCTCAGGTCTTAACAGCATAAACGTCACCGACATCGAGGCGCCAACGTCCTATGCTAAATGCCTTGTCCATGCCGACGCGGTGAGAGAAGCCAACCATCGGTGGCAACAGCTCGGCCACTGTAACACTGCAAGGCTACTTCTGAAACATAAGAGAGAAACCCTCTCCAAAATCGTAAACACCGTCGCCGGACACTGTGCCATAGGAAGGCATGCCCAAAGACTGGGCATCCCCTACAATGACTTCTGTAGAAGTTGTAGAGATGAGGAAAAAGAGGAGACTATCAGTCACCTCCTATGCACGTGCCCAGAGCTCTAGCAAATCAATTTGGTACGCCATCTTATAGCACTTTGCCAAACTAGCCGAAATATGAAATTTTAAAAAAATCGTAAGAACCGTTTTTTAGCAAATCTGCTTTTTTGTTAAATTTAAAGTAAGTTTAAGTAAAGTACCGTTACTATAAGAGCTAGAACAAAAATTTCAATTTCGCCTCTAGGGATTATCCCACAGACCCTAGATATGAAGTTTGATCAAAATCCGTTTACCCGTTTCGGCTGTAGCCTCGCTGACAGACAGAATTTTCAGACCCACTTTTTTCGACTTCTCTATAAAGATAATATCAGAATTTATCAAAATCCCAAACTGAAATTGCGAAAACACTTCGATACAGAGGAAAATTAATAGCCTTATTGCGAGTCTATTTACGATAGACTTTAAGTAGAATAGAATTAAAATTTATTTTGTATCAGTATTACTAATTTCTATTGGTATGGATGATTTTCTATTGGATAGAAATGTCAAAAGCTCAGTAGAATTAAAGTCGATTATCGATTACCTTATACCATGTCATGCTCCTCTAATAGACCCTCTCTTAAAGCCAAATAAATACCTCTGCTTCATTCTAGGTAAGAAACTTAGTTGGAATGCCATTATTCCCGAATATTTTAAGAAAGCCATTGTTGATCTATGTATGTATACTTGTCCAATAAGTGGGGCTTGAGACCCCCTCTCCCTTTGGTTATATGTAATCTTATTTAAGGCGTAGCTTTGTGGTGGCCGGCATTACACAAAGCTATCCAACTCAACCTTCTTGACTTGAAAAACGTCCTAAGTCCACTTTTCGTCAGAACTGAGCTGGTTATACCACCTTATAGTATTTTGCTAATACTCTCTGATGTAATATGTTTACATTTGAAAAACAGCTTAAATTCTTTGAAAATACCACCAAAACGATATACCGTGTATGGGAAGAGCGACATTCTATTCATTCCAGTGGCGATTCCTGGTCTTAAGCATTGGGTTAGCTACGTACTTTGGGGAAGTTTAAAATAAAAAAAAACACATCTCCTTATTTTTAGTTCTATTAACAACAAAGGGAATTTGCTGCAAAAGCTAATTATTACAATTTTGCCCCTTTTTTATTACTAAAAAAAAGGGAATGGGGGATTTAAATTTCCTATTTGTTTAAGTATATTATTAGTTTAACTCTAGGCCTGGGTATACGATTTAACAAAGCTTTTATCTTTCAAATACCCAGGCAAAACTCACAAGGTTTTAAAACAAAGAAAAAAACAACGTGAAGAAAGGTAATTTTATGCCTGAAAAAACGGGTTATTGACAATTCCGCCAGGATTTTAAATGTTGTTTGTTTTTGTTTGACATATTTTTGAAAATTACAAAAATTTCGGGAACATTTTTGTCACAATAGGTCTGAATATCATGATAAGGAACAAAAAAAAGTTTCGCTATAATCGAATTAGTGAGTTTTTGTATACTTTTTTCAACCAGAAATCTTAAATCTAACACAATCGCTATTTTCTAATATCCTTATTTATACACAAGATGAATTTCACTTATCACGCACACATTTCCTGTAAGCAAACATGCTCTTGTTTTTATTCGACCTAAAATATATGATAAACGTACTTGATATTAGTTCAAAGTATAAAACGGAAGAAAATACATTATTTGTGGTTATGTTATTATACATAAATATGTATATGATGCTGATCATTTATATATATACTTTATTGGGTCTATCTGTAATATTTCTCTATGTTACAAACTATGTATCAAACTTAATATACCCTTAAGATAGGGTATAAAGGAACGCACAAAATGTACCTACTTGTTTTATCGCATTTGTTTGCGCTAACCCTTCTGCTTATTTTACTGTGCTTTTCTTTCGATTAGTAGTCACACTCTTATAATAGATTGTAGGAAATTTGGTGGCGCAATTTTTTACGCTAAAATGCTACAAGCGGGAGACTTCTTTATGAGAATTTTGGATTGTGTGTGTGAATTTGGTATCGCACATTGTAACGCTAAAGAAAATTTCAAGGGAATTTTTTTGTTCGGGAGTAGGTATTGTGTTGTGTGTAAGAAAATATGATGTGTAAATATGTAGGTAGTTTTGTTATTTAGTATGTCATTGATTATTGCAATTATTAAAAATAAATAAATATTTGGCCGTAAGCAGCCCATAGAGGACCAAGGCCTAGCTTCTCACAGCTGTACGTATTGTGCGTGGTATACATTTCTGTACGTACAGAAGGGACCTACAGTTTTATGCCGTATCCGAAGGGCAGGGTTTTTGAGAAGCTTTCTCATGACAGTAAATACTCTTGGATGTTTGTCAGACGCTCGCAAGAGGTGGGGCCGTAAAAAAAACTTTGGTGGTAATTTCCTGGATTCGAACTCGGAACCGCTTGCGCAGTAGTTCAACGCACTAACCACTGAGCCACGGCATACCCACTTGCAATTATTAATCTTCATAATTATTTAACCTCGTCATTCGCTGTATTTTGCGTATAAAATGCATTTCAAACAATATATTTATTTAAATCGTGGTTTAGCGCCGCTAAACTAGCTAACTGAATGGAATCGCCCCTGATTCATTCGAAAGATTTTTGTGTATTTTGAGATTCGAATGAAAAAGGTTCACTTTCGAATGATACCTACCGCAAAATGAGCTTAAATAAGTTTAACCCTCAAAGTCATCTGTTGACATTTTTTTTATACCGGTTGACCACATCTTGTTTTCTTTGCATGAGAACTCTTCTCTTTCTTATTGAAATATTCTTATTTGTTATACTTTGGCGCGTTTAAGGACGAAATTTACGTAATAACTTTTATGAAACATGTTTTGTATACCTCTAATATTAAAATCGAAAACAAAGCAAAATAAAATAATATATATGCATATTTATTATTATTATATTAACAAGTCTCTCCCAGCACGAATCTGGGCACACTACTTTTATTTTGAGTGCTGTCAGAAGCAAAATATACATTCGCTTGGTGATTTGTTTTTATACCCTATCCTAAGGGTATATTAAGTTTGATACATAGTTTGTAACATATAGAAATATTACAGATAGACCCAATAAAGTATATATATAAATGATCAGCATCACTAGCCGAGTCGATTGAGCTATGTCCGTCCGTCCGTCTGTCCGTCCGTCTGTCCGTCTGTCCGTCCGTCCGTCCGTCTGTGTGTCACCAGTTTTTGGGCCTTAAATTTTGAGCTAGTTTGATGAAATTTTGTATATCTTTGGAAAAGTAAGCAATACAAGTGTAAACATTTTTAAAATCCGCCCACTGACACGCCCACTTTTTAAAAAAATCTCTTTTTTTCACTATTTTCATATGAAACTCGAAAAAACTTACTTGAGCAAATATGTAGATATCCACTTAATCTACAAATCGTCTATACATTGTATATGGCCACGCCCATTTTTTAGGGGCGTTTACTTCAAAAATTAATTTTGAAGTAAAAATATTAGTTTATAGGGCAAAATAGAAAATTTTGTGAATACATTTTCCACCGCCCACTGACACGACCAAATAAGATAGGGATAGGGTATCATACGATTCGCTCCAGGCGGATTGTAGCATTTTTCACTGGTTAATAATTAGAGTTGCTTTCAGATAAAATAAAATGCTGCTTATTATGTGGAATAGGAATAAATAGGACATCATAGAAAATTTCAAATAAGAGCAAAAAAATAAAGTTGAAAACTAATTTTGTGCATTCATTCATCTTTTCTTTGGAGTTTTGTTTACAAAGAACTTGAATGGCACTATTTTATTTTTACGAATTGCTTCATTTAATTTTCTACAGAGTATTCACAATATCTTACTATATTTACTACCTGTTTGTGAATCTACGCGCTGGGAAAATGTGTTCGAATGAAAAATGAAATTTGTTTCGAATTAATAGAATCTCAAAATAGGCACAACCAATGAACTTTCGAAAGTTTGGATAAACTTTCTATTCTTTCTATTCATTCGAAAGTTAAAATACAGTCCATGCGAATTCGGCTCTCTTTTGAATGAATTCGAATATTAAAATAAGGCTGATTGTTAGTAGACAATTTGGGGCATCTAGTGCCACAAGCAGGCTCACCACAGTGGAATACTTAATTTGGTCACTTTTTTATCCTTAATCTGTCCAAGTTTACCAAAATACTGACTACTCCACACCAAAGCTTAAATTTGGACGTAACTTTTGGACATCCATTTCTTGTCTAGATATCTGAAAAGACACTGATCCTTTTTTTCATTCAAAAACAGACGCCGACGTTAGTAGTGGAGTTTAATCCAATCACAAAAGTAATGTAATATCCGCTAAAGATATCAGCAGTGATCGTAATCGATTGCCGTTTATCTCTCACGGTCAGAGTATATCCATTATAATGAGTAGGGACACTCTCTCTACATATGCATTTCCTACTACCACAAGACAAAAGATAAAAAAAATTGTACAATAAGTGGAAGTAGATCAAAAGTATACACTTTAACCCTTATGCAACGACCCCTTGTGAAAAAAAGAGTACACAATACATTTTACCTGCACCACTACATGCGGCTTACTGTGTAAGACGAATGGTAAGGAATTTTTTCATAATGCTTTTTTAAAGGCGGTGCGACTCCGATCATCGTTGTGTGTATCTCTACGTTTTAGTCAGTGTGACCTGCTGCGCCTTATTGAACATTTTTCTATACCTTTTTTTTATGATTGGATTTTCCGCTAATTAAAACTAAATATGAACCCTTTTACATCTAAAATATACAAATGTTTCTTATTTCCTTTGACCTCCATAAAAATAATAAAACCAAATGTTCGGCTTAAAACAATAAAAATAATTTGACTCAAAATTTCCTAGGTTTTTATGGCAACAGGTCACACTGATTTTTTTTTTTTTTTTGAGGCTGTGGTTGGTATTGCTTTCTTTTTCTTGACAATGTATTTTTAAAGGCGGTGTGACTCCGACGCTTATCAGCTGTGCGTCATATCGCTATCTCTCTCTCCCTACAACGCTTTTTATATCCATCTTCTTCTCATATCTGTGTAATTTAGTGAGAAGGACAGAAAACGAAAACGGTCGAGAGTGTCCCTACCAGTGTTACCTCTGAAAAATATCGGGAAGGGTCCTAAAAAGGGTCACTGCCGAAGGAAAATGGTCCGATATAAAATCGAAGAACCAAATTTAGCGAATCAAGTAATGTTTTCCTTATTTTCATGTAATTCATTTGTTAATAACAAAGTTAAGCTTATATATTAATAAAATATAACTAAATCAGTTCCTTTTAGTAAAAAGTAATTATAAAAATAAAAAAAGAACAAGAAAAAATACAGTTGTGATTCCAATTCAATCAAAAGCGGTTATAACGACCTTCAAGGGAGGACCGAAATATTTGGTTGTTATGACTGTATTTACATTTAATTCTTTGTAATCGAGTCCCTTACCTTCTGTATTAAACTTGGGTAGGAAGACACTCTTCTAATTCCTTAGTTTCCAAAACAAGTAATGTCGGTAGAACAATGCACAATGTAATGTACAGAACATCAAAGAATAGGAACAAAGGGATATCGTCCCAAATATGAGAAATATGAATATCAGTGAAGTAGGTAGGTATACGAAACGATAAACACTCACTACATAAATGTTCATGGGGTGAGTAAATGTACATTATTGAAACAAATACATGGTTAAAATAGAAACTGATGTGTAAATTCTGTAAAAATTAGTAAAAAGGGTCCAAAAAGGGTTATATATTTCAAAAAGGGTCATATATTTCAAAAAGGGTCAAAAATCGATGATTTTCGAAAAGTGGGTCCAAGGGTCTGTGTCATCCAAAAAGGGTCGATTTGCCCCTAAAGGGGCCGAAAGGTAACGCTGGTCCCTACTCATTATGGACATACTCTGTTCACGGTGATGTCGGACCAATTTAATATTAACTTCTGTTGGGTGCCAGGCCACCATTCCAGAAATTGCGAAGCTAATGAGAGCGCTATGCCAGCGACTACCATAAGAGCTATGGCTCTCGCTAATAGAACCACGCTGCCGGGAAGGGGTGCTATTGACAAATCCAATCTAATATGAGAAAATGGCACTGCGTGCTACATCTCAAGGCTCAAACTGGATCAGAATCTCACCCCGGAATTGCGCCTCCTAAAGCCATCAGATATTAGCACTCTCATATGTTCTCACAGGACACTTTCTGATGGTCCTTCACGCTAGACGTTTGAGCAAACCTTCAAATCATTTATGCAGAAACTGTAGGGTTGAGAAGTGAAACATTTCTCATCTTTATTGTACCTGCCCTCGTTTGTTTGGTAAAAGAAGACAACACCTTTAGTATTTTTTATTAGATGATTTAAATGCTTTATAGTCTGAAACCAACATTTTGCATAAAGCTAAATTCTGCCGTATAACTATGTATTAGAAATATACCGCGAGAACATCGCCGGTTCTTTTGAATACAAAAATATATATAATGCTTCAAGCAAATCTTACTGCAACAAAATGCTCTTGTTGAATTCACGCTGTAGAATTTCCTTCTCATTTGTCACTGATGCAAGTTGCCTTTCACGAATTTTTAAATCTTTAATCAACTTTTTACACCGACTTTCTAACTCAATATATTTCTCAGACATTTTCAGAACTAATACATATCCCTATATGAACTAAATTAGACAGCATAGAACATAGACCATAGACAAACTCAACTAGACAGTCAACTCGAACTTCCCCTGCCCCCTTTGTGCTACAAATAGGAGGAGCCTAATTACGATGTTTGTGAATAAATGTCAAGTAGCGTGTGACGAAGACCTAACTATTATTTTGTCGGGTTATCTCTTTCATTCCCTTTGAGCAAACATTTTTTTTCCGGTTGTTATTCTATTAACAACAACAAATTGCATGTACAAAATGGCTGCGGCCATAGATGTCAAAAAAATCGCCGTATTTTGTAATTGGATGTGTGAAATTAGTGAGTTCCCATTTGATTTTGCTTGAACGTCAGAATACAATGACAAAATCTAGCGGATTTTAGCTTGATGGAGCGAATGCCTCAAACAAACCGAAGTTGTCTGTCTAATTTAGATTTGTCTATGACATAGACACTCTGCATTTGACCGTCAACTTAGGTAAGTTTGACGGTTTCGCTCCCTTAAATTAAAGTCCACCCATAAATGCATCTGTGCTTTGACGTTTCAGCAAAATTAAATAGAGCCTGTTTAGATGATGACTCTCGAATACGTAGTAAAGAGTAATTTCGTGTATACATGTATAGTGCTCACTCCTGCACTGCTTTGATAAAGTTTAGGGGAGGGAATGAGTGAATTGAAACACTTCTGTATTTTTTGTTTGCTCCCACGTCCAAGGACTCATTTTAATGCGCGAACTACCCTGCTCAACGACACAAATAACCTATAATAGATAGTCCACTCTTCCATAAAACACCAAAAATTGAGCGTAAGAAAATCCTCTCTTTATTTTGTAACGGTGAATACGTCTGATGAAAGATTTGAAGTTTAATCAGCCTATCTACAGGGCCAAAAAAAGGATTATGTAGCTGGTGTAAAAATCTGACGTTTTAACGAGGTGAGTTTCTTTTACCATATGTTATTTGTTTTCATTTTCAATTTTATATGAAATTATAATTTATCTGCCGAAGAAATTAGCTGCAAAAGCAAAATAGGGTAAGTTTCTATCAATAAAAAAACTAAGTATATGTTAACTAATTCCTAGAGTGTCTTTGAGGTAAAATAAAATAATGGGAGTTTCATAGCAGCTACCAGAAAGGGGTGGAACAAACAGATTTCGAGCATCAGTGCTGCATTAGACCTTAGACTATCTATGTATTATGCATCTATGTCTGTCTATGCATTAGACCATTCAACAGGCCATCTATAAGCTCTGAACTAGTACCTATCGTGGGTATATTGTCCCATCAGCATGCTGCATTGCGAGAAGGTACAACAGTGTTCTTTCTTATTTGCTAAACAAATTACATTACGTTTTTTCCAAAACACATACATAGGTAGTGCAAAGAATAGACCAGTTCGAATAACAAAACAAAAAAAAAAAGCTTAGCAGCAGAAGACAGCGAAGGTGTAGACGCAGTATTGTTCGAGATTTTAGAGGACAGTATTGTTCGAGATTTTAGAGGAAAACAAATGTGGAAAAAGACTAAGAGATAAGTTACTTTTTTATTAATTTTTTTTTTCTATACATTTTTTATCATTGTATCTATTTAGGAAGGATATGAAGCAGAACCATTACCACTTGCCACTTGATTCCAATGTAGTTGGAAGGCATAATAGATAGTCCACTCCCCCCACTCTTCCTTAAAACACAAAAAATTGAGCGTAAGAATATCCTCTCTTTATTTCGTATCGGTGAATACGTGTGATGAAAGATTTGAAGTTTAATCAACCCATCTACAGGTCCAAGAAACGGATTATGTAGCTGGCGTGTTAAGATCGAACTCTTGACGAGGTGAAGATCTATTTTTATTTGTATACATTTCCGATTAAAATTTAATTTCTCTAGCAAGGCAATTTGCTGCAAAAGAAAATAAATACAATTTTGCCCCATTTTTATCATTAAAAAAAAGGGAATTGGAGATGTAAATTTCCTATCTGCCCACACTAAACAAAGGTGGTGAGCCGTGGGGGCTGTGTTTGGAAAGTGCGGTGGTGAATTTATGATGTTAAAAAAAATTTTTCGTATAATAATTTATAAATGTGTCGATAAATAAAAATATTTGTATTATGGAACCATAGAATTGTAAGTGCATGCGTATTTCTTTCTTATTTTATTTATGTAATAATTGTTTGTTGTTTGATTATTTTATTGTGATATATATTTACTTGTGAAATAGTTTTACTTGTCGTCTGGTTTACGTTATTTCGCACAATTTTTTTTATTGTTCAAAGTATATATTCATACAAGTGTATGTTTGCGTTGAAATACGGAATTATACTTATATGCTTGAAAACACAAAAGAATTAAAATAAACTTCAGTTCGATTATTTTAATAAAAAAATTTTATTATCTATTTAGCGAGTTAAAAAGAAATTCTTCATCGTTAATGGATGAATATAGACTGAATGATAGATATTTAGGTATGTATATTGTAAGTTTAGGATAAAGAAATTTTACAGACGAATAATGGTCAACTGTGGAAGCATATGATTCGAACATGTACAAAGTCTTGGTTTTGAAAATATATACTTAAATGAAGAAATAAGTCTAATTCATCTGTTTAGATTTAGTTTATTGCTAATACATTTTATAAGGGTAGGTGTGTGCTGATTCAGTTGCTTGGAATATAATTAAAAAAATATAAAACCAACACCTTCTTGAGTAAAGACAATTCTACGACTGAAAAGTTGGGTTATTGACGATTCCCCCAGGATTTTAAATGTTGTTTGTTTTTGTTTAAAATATTTTTTTTTGAAAATTACAGAAATTACGCGAACAGCTTTGTCACAATAGGCGGAATATCATGATAAAGAATAAAAAAAAGTTTCACTATACTCGAATTAGTGAATTTTTTTATACTTTTCTTAGTCAGAAATCTTAAACCTCACACAACCGCCACTGTCTAATATTCTTATTTATACACAAGATGAGTTTTACCTATTACACCTAAATTTGCTGTAATCAAACATTTTCTTGTTTTTATTCGACCTAAAAGCTATGGTAAACGTATTTCATATTTGTTCAAAGTACCAAGCGGAAGAAATTAAATTATTTGTGATATGTATTTGTGGTTAAATACATATGTTCTCTTTTAGTTTAAAATTTTAAAATTAGGATAAACGTTTTAAAAAAATACGTTAAATTTTAAATTTTATACTTTTAACAGATTCACCACGAAACGAAAAATATTTTCCGTAGTTGTTTATTGAACATAGCATCCCCACTACAATTTCTCAATTTTTCTCAATTTTCCGTTCTGTTTCCCCAAAAATCCTCTCCCATGTGACAGTTCTCGGATCACTGGTGGGCATACAAGTGTGGGTTTTTTTGCCTGCAAAATCACTAATACTTGTATGCTCACCAGTGATCTGACATCTGTCACATGGGAGAGGATTTTCGAAGTGGATTATCTAATTTGGGTTATTTGTGTTGGAAGGCCTCAAGTTCCTACCATAGACAAACCTAAATTAGACAGTCAACTCGTACTTCATTTGCCCCAAAAGTGCTGAAAATAGGAGGAGCCTATTTGCCGTGTCTGTGAATACGTGTGATGGAACACCTGACGACCAGCTGATTATAACCGGTTTTAAGTGTGGTGAGTTTTTGTTATTTTTTTTTTTCATCTGTCACTCCACAATTTGTAAACAAAGAAATAAATTTGTTAAATCTAGGTTTTAGGTCTAGTGATACTAAACAATAAGGAAAAATAAGGTACGAGTTTATCACAACTCTATTATTATATAACTTAACTAAAGTATTTTTGTTTTCAGGTATATAACATACTGCAACATTGCACCAATTGCCAGAATGGAGGCAGATTCAAAGAAGCCAAGGTACATTTTTCTTAAATGAAACATTTGTTATAATATGTAGCCAATTCTTCATTTTTTCTATTTTTAAAGACGCTATAGGTACTCGGTAAAGTAACTGGATAATATTGAATGAAGCAAAAAGGAAAGCTAGTAACATTAGTCAAGATGACTAGGAGAAAACGGCAATGAAATTAGTTCTCATAAGGAAAGATAAAGACGTATGAAAAAAATATACCTATCTTCTCCATTTTTAATAATTTATCGTTTTTTTTTTTACAGATATGAGAAGCAATTGCAGCAGCTTATCCCCAGCGTTTTATGGAGTTATATTATTGAAAGCAATGTGTAAAATATTTATATTTTCTATGTGTTTATTTGACGATTTGGAATAAATGTTTTTCCAGTTAGACTGTTATTTAAGCATAATTTTCTCTTTGAAAGTGTTCAAGTGTTACTAGAAATAAGCTATAGACTGCGTACCCAATGCATCCGCTACGTTTGATATACCCTATGCGATTCCCAGGATCTTCATCATCATTCCCAATAGTTCCGTTTGCAATAGTTCATGAATTTTCTTGACTTTTGTGATTTTATGTCATTTTTGCAAAAAAAAAAAATGTACTTTTTTCTTTTACACAACCTGAAAAATAAAAAAAGGTAATCATAAATATATTACATATAGAAAGTTATATTTTGTACGCATTTCCACACCACCCAAGAGGTATGCATACTAGTGCGTTAACCGATTTTTTGTATGGTGTTCGGTTTCCCCAGTAGGCCTATTGCATCAGACTTGAAAAATAAAAACTGTTATTATTTCATTATAACATTATTCCACAAAAAAAGTAAATATGTACAAAATTAAAAAGGAGTTAGTACGAAAACAGTACAAAAAATGAAAGGCATGCATAAAAGAACAAAATTAGTATTACATAATTAAGAATTATTTACAAAGATATTTACAAAAAGGACACAAATGAAAGTATTATTGAAAGGCGTCAGCATGCATAATTTCAGGTGTGAGACTGAGAATTTTGTTCTGGAAATTAGGTAGGCTCATTTCTCTATTTATTTTTTTTAATGTAAAGTGAATCCGCGATCTTATAAAAAAATTCAAAATAAAATCCTTTTCTAAATTTTCGCAACAGACGTAGGAAGGAATGGACTTAAACATTTCGTATAGATGTAATGATAAAATGGAATAGGGACGAAACATTTCGGATGGAGAACGCGACTCTCGTCGACAGTGTTACCGCAAGAGTTTGGAAAAAAGTATCTCCACAGACAGAAGAAAAGTATCAAAAGGTATCATAATAGGAATTATGAGTGAAACTGCCATTATTACTATTTTTTTAATAATAAAATGAAGACAAGCTATAGTGGCTAAACAAAAATAAACATTCTCAAGTCCCTTACAAAAAATCTATCCATCCAAACAAGCGCCAAGTCAACTATAAGAATATTTTAATAAATTATCAAAAAAATTACGGAATAATAACTCACAGTTCAGTGAATAAGAATATTGCCTCGCATATTATAGTATTTTATTGTCGGAATTAAAAAGTATCAAAATAGGCATTTTTTTTTTTTTTTTTTTTTTTTATAATCTGCACATGCCAAAGGGGATATGAATACCCTTATACTGCTTAACAGGGCACGGGCGTTAGTTAATTTGGAAGAGAGAAGAAAGGATAGGAAAGAGTTGGTGTAGTGGTATTTGAAACTCAGGTGATATTAGGTTTCAATGTTTATTCTCCATGGGTGGTATCCAATTCGATTGGGGAGAGAGTTGTGTGTGATTTTTGCATTCGTTTGAATTCACAGTATTTTTTTCGCGTTCATGTTGAAATACACGAAGTGCTTTCTGAGCGAATTATTTAATTTTTAATACTGTGAAAATTGAATGAACTTGGTCGGGAATTGATCACCAAACCTCTCATTCAATGACCGAATACACTACCACTACGCCGTGGCCACCCTTTTACAGAAATCGAAGTATCACGTCGAAATTTAGATTAAAAAGTATCACTTTTGATACTTTGGTATCATTGTGGCAGCACTGCTCGTCGATTTTTATATTTTCTCCATGACTCTCCCCCTCGCTTTACACCTCACTCTTCTTACCAACAAACTACCGACATAGCCGAGTTTTGAGTCATCATCTAAACAGGCTCATAAATCATCACCATACCTCACCCATACAAGCGTAATTTACTGTAGCTGAATTGAGACTCTCTAACACAAAAATAACCCAAATTAGATAATCCACTTCGAAAATCCTCTCTCATGTGACAGATCACTGGTGAGCATACAAGGATTAGTGATTTTGCAGGCAAAAAACGCACACTTGGATGCCCACCAGTCATCCGATATCTGTCACGTGGGAGAGGAATTGAGAAATTTTAGAGGGGATACTATGTTCAATAAACAACTACGGAAAATATTTTTCGTTTCGTCTTGAATCCGTTAAAAGTATAAAATTTAAAATTTAACGTATTTTTTTTAAAACGTTTACCCTAATTTTCAAATTTTAAACTAAATAAAATCGTATTTATATATCGCAACATACCCACTAATAATTTAATTTCTTCCGTTTGGCACTTTGAACAAATATTAAGTACGTTTATCATATTTTTTAGGTCGAATAAAAACAAGAAGATGTTTGATTACAGCAAATGTAGGTTTGATAGGTAAAACTCAACTTGTGTATAAATAAGAATATGAGAAAGTGGCGATTGTGTGAGGTTTGAGATTTCTGGTTAAAAAAAAGTATAGAAAAGTTCACTAAGGGCCAATTTTTCAATTGTCAGTTAAACAGTCTGATTGCTTTCTAACGAATAAATGTATTCCACTCTTTATCTACCCGATTAGTAGATGTTAGTTTTTCAATCATCGAATAACTCCTAGATTGTAATTGAACGATTTTGTCAAGCTCAATTGTGTCTAACCTCACGAAACTGAATTGAAAAAGAGATAGATACAGTGACAATCGTATATGCTAGAGCTAGCAGACAAAAAATTTAAAATTCTCACTTTTGACAGTTCATAAACAGTCAGTTAAAGTTTATCCAGCTAACTGATGACCAGATAATTTTATTCGGCAGATAACTGATATATACCTAGAATAAGTGCTATACGCCTATTTAAAAATGTTATTTTTTGTTATCTGACGGTCAAGTGTTATCTGATTACTTATCCGGCGATTGAAAAATCGGCCCTAATTCGAGTATAGTGAAATTTGTAATTTAAAAAAAGGATATTTTAAACAAAAACAAACAGCCTTTAAAATCCTGGCGGGTTCGTCGATAACCCAACTTTTCAATCGTAAATATGTATATTGCCTTTACTCAAGAAGGTGTTGGTATTTTTAATTATATTCCAAGCAACTGAATCAGCACATATTTATCTTTATAATATGTGTTAGCCATAAACTATATCTAAACAGAAGAATTAGACATATTTATCATATATATCTTTATAATATGTGTTAGCCATAAACTATATCTAAACAGAAGAATTAGACTTATTTCTTCATTTAAGTATACATTTTTAAAACCAAAACTTTGTGCATGCTCGAATCACACGTTTTCACAGTTGACCACTATTCGTCTGTAGAATTTCTTCATCCTAAACTTACAATATAAATACCTTTTCTTCAGTCGAGTTAACGATGATGGATCTATTGTTTTTTTAGCTAAATAGATACATAATAAGATTTTTTTATTAAAGTAATCGAACTGAAGTTTATTTTAATTCTTTTTGGTTTTCAAGCATTTATGTTTAATTCCTTATTTCAACGCAAACATACACTTGTATGAATATATACTTTGAACAATAAAAAAATTGATGCAAAAAAGGTAAACCAGACGATAAATAAAACTATTTCACAAGTAAATATGTATATATCAAAAGTAAAATAATCAAACAACAAATAATTATTATATAAATAAAATAAGAAAGAAATACCCATGCACTTGCAACAATTCCATAGTTCCATAATAACAAAATATATTTTTTTAACATCATAAATAAGCCATCGCACTTTCTAAACACAGCCGCCACGGCTCAATGGCTTTGTTTAGTGTGGGAAATTTAAATCTTCAATTGCTAGTGATGTAAAATGTGAATACATTTGAGTACTCGTACTCATTCGTTACTTTTTCATAGGTAATCGGATAAAAGTAACGAGTATTTAATACTCGCGAGTACCACCTATAGAATACACTGGTAACGATGCAAATATAATACTGTCTCTTTTCATCGAACCGAGTACAAAAGTATTCTCTTGCCTTGTTTCCCTCAATAATTGATTGTATCCTGCTCTAACAAATGTTATTTATTGAAAACAAATTTCACGTATGCCAAGCTGTGTGTTATGTGGAAAGTAAACAAAAACATAGTGCGTAGTGCGTGACGATGTTTAAAATGGTAATTAAAAATATGAAATATAAATTGTGCCTATACATAATGGATTTATTTCTGTCTTCAAGGATAATGCCAGGGACCAAAATAACAACAAAACTAAACCAACAAATAGTAAGACCAAAACCAGTGCTGCTTGGCTGCATTTTACAGAAATTGATGGCAATGTTGCAATGTGCGCATATTGCAAAGCTAGGATCTCCCATAAGGGAGGTTCTACTTCAAATTTAATTAAGCATTTAAAAGTAAAACATCCGTTTGTAATTGAATCCCAGCATGCACCGAAGTCCACAGTAGACACCCAAATTTCCCTTAGCTTAGACATTCCCCTCACGCCACGGTGCTAGCAATGCACCATCCACCAGCAGCACTTCAGTCCCATCCACCAGCAGCACTTCAGCCCCATCCACCAGCAGCACTTCAGCCCCATCCACGAGCAGGAGTTCAGTCCCATCCACCAGCAGCACTTCAGTCCCATCCACCAGCAGCACTTCAGTCCCATCCACATCGAGAAGTTCCAAAAAAAATCGCTGGCTCAAGGAACTTTAAGAAATTTTGTCAAGCAACCGCTGAGCGTAGTACGCCAAAAAAAGATCGATGATTATATTTTATCTATGATAATTAAGGACCTGCAGCCATTCAGCATCGTAGAAGACAAGGGTTTTCAAGATCTATTAAGGTAATATTACAATATTTACTCCTATGCATTGAAGTAATGCATAGTTCTTCTTACCAACTTTTTTCGTTTTGATTTTTTCTTATTTTCATAGATATTTGGAACCAAACTATAGCGTTATCTCGCGTTACCGTCTCACGAGCTGTCTTTTGCCTGAAGCATATGAGAGGTCAGTGTTGATCTTAAGAGATCAAATAAGAAGTGCAGTCTCTGTTGCACTAACTACAGATACGTGGACATCGTGCAGCACACAGGGCTACATGGCTATAACTGCTCATTTCATCGACAACAATTGGCAGCTTCAGAGTTTTTTGCTCGAAGTGTTCCACGTAGCAAAAAATCACACAGCCGAACACCTGCGAAACGAATTGCTCAGGGTTGCAAAAGAGTGGAACATCGAGAAAAAAGTCTCTGCTGTTACAACGGATAATGCTGCCAACATTAAATTGGCTGTGAAGTTGACTGGTTGGACCCATGTACCATGTTGTGCACACACACTAAATCTTGTGGCACGAGACTGCATCAACAAAATGATTGGTGATCTGCATGCTAAAGTAAAAGGCATCGTAGAATATTTTCATCGAAGCACTGTTGCAGCGGAAAGGCTGCTAGCGTTGCAAAGACAGGCTACGCCGAACCAACAGCCCTTAAAATTAGTTATGGACGTGGAAACACGGTGGAATTCGACTTTTTATATGTTTGAGAGAATGGTTAGGCTCAAAGATGAAGTTTCCTCTTCACTTGGAGCTCTACATAATCCTATACCTTCTCTGAGCAGCGAGGATTGGTGCGATCTTGAAGAGCTGACGAAAGTCTTACAACCGCTGGAACGACTGACGCAAGAATTTAGTACCGAAAAGTATGTTTCGTCGTCAAAAATAATTGTTTTGATTGACGGCCTGAAGATGGCAAACAGAAGAATAACACTAGAAACGAAGAGACCATTGTCTCAAGCCATATTACATGCCCTTTCAGAGTCGATCAGCAAACGATTCATAGAATTGCAGGTCAAGTATTGTCGTTCCACATTTCTTGATCCCCGCTTTAAAGCGAAGGTGTTGACCGAACAGGCAAAGGCAATTGTGAAGGCGGATTTAGTGAAGGAACTCACAAGATTAGCCGTGGGCCGCACCGAAGAAGCACCAGTAGCAGAAAATGTCGATCATGAAGGTAACTTAATTTTCTTATCTTCTTTCCACTTCTAACTTTATTCTCAAAATCAGTTAACGACGATATCCTGTGGAGATACTTTGACGAGACTGTCACAAAAACTCTTCCTGCAAGCACTCCCACTTGTTCTTCATTAATTGAATTCCGGCAATACAAGGAAGACCAACTCCAACCGCGAAAGTCAAATCCCCTGGAGTACTGGAAAAGTAGGGAAATGATTTATCCTGGGCTATCGCAACTGGCAAAAAAATACTTGCCAATATCAGCATCTTCGGTTCCATCCGAAAGGATTTTTTCAAAAACGGGAGCAATTATTTCCGAACGGCGATCAAGAATTTTGCCGCAAAACGTGCGTATGTTAACATTTTTAAATGTTCTGACTTTTCTGACTTTTTTTATTGCACTTTAATTTATTTGTTATGTTAGTTACTGCGTTAATTTTAATTTCTTTTTTTTTAGTTCTATTGAATTTTTGTTTTTGTGTTGATATTACTTGAATTAATGTATACTTTCATTTGTGATAATTGGGCAAATAATATAATTTATTATGCAATACTAGTTTTTAAAACTGTACTTTAATAATATTTTATCAATGCAATGAATGCAATTTTATTAAAAAAATAAAAAGACAATGTTTAAGAACTTTTTGGTTTTCTATTTTTTTGTTATTGCTCCGTTCAAGAAAGTAGCAAATGTTGACAGCTACGCTATACTACGTTGACCGAAATTTCAAAAAAGGGGCATATTGAAACAAGTATCACATCTAAACCACTTGTCCTATAAAGATGATTTTACATTCTCCAGCTCTAATTTATTTAAGCTACACAACTGTGTTATTAGATTTTCAATCCAAGTAGTATTTTGGAAGTTGTTTGCCAATTTGAATGTACTCTACTTTGACCGAAAGTTCAAAAAAAGTCCTCTCTGAATATATTACCTGTCAAATTCAGATGACGACCTATTCCCAAGATGTGAAAAAAGAAGACAGACAATACGTTTCTTAAAATCGTTTGTGCATACCAGTGTGTCTTTTTTAACAAATGGAAAGTATACCACTGTCGCAAGCGCTGAATTTTCATTTCTCATATCTGAATACTAAAGAGTTATAATGAGATGGTGAATACTACACAGTCATACCCAATTAATTGCAAAGGGAAAACAGAGAAAAGTATATTCTATATAATATGCTTGCTATACTCACTCCGATAGTGGAAAGAAAGAAAGGAAGAAAGGCAAGTGAATGATACATTTATATTTAGTATTGGTGTAGGGCGAATAAGTAATCTCTTAAAATGAAAATTGTTGGTAGTGCAAGAGAGAACGAGTATTCGAATAGGAATACATATCTGTGGCGAATACGAATCCCTTGAAATATTACGTGTGTTGGGTAGTGCAAACTGAATGAGTAAGCGAATACCTATCTGAGTACTTTGCGGGTAACGAATACGAATGAGTACATGACAGTAACGGATACATTGTACCGAATGAGTACTTTTTTTACACCACTATCAATTGCCTTTTTTTAGTGAGAAAAATGGGACAAATTTGTAATTATTATTTTAATCGGAAATGTAAACAATTCAAATTTGACAGAATGGATCTTCATCTTGTTAAGAATTCGATTTGAACACGCCAGCTACATAATCCTTTTTTTGGACCTGTAGATGGGCTGATTAAACTTCTAATCCTTCATCACACGTATTCACCGATATAAAATAAAGAGAGGATTTTGGTACTCTAAATTTTTGGTGTTTAGTAAAGAGCGGGGGGAGTGGACTATCTATTATAGATTATTTGCGATTGTAGCTCTTTATCGATGGTCATATTTTACAGTGGAAAACGATTTGCCTACAAGCTGCTTTTCCAAAAAATTGACCCATTTACCCATACTATCACATTGTCAAACAAGTATGGGTCAATTTTCTTGGAAATGAGAATGTCATTCAGTAGATATTTATAAACTGATGTAAATCGCTAAAAGCGTAAAAGGAATTTTAAAAATATTCAAATTTTTTCCCATATTTAAAATGAACTCCTAAGCAAATGATTAAGATGAAAATAAATGAAAATTAAAAATCGTCACAAATAATTTTTAGATAAACAAATGCTAAAAAAATTAAGGATAAGCCATAGTGTGTTTATTTTCTCAATATAAATGTTTTATAAAAATAAATATACGTGGGTTCCAAACAAAGTGAAACTATAAGGCCTTTTTTAGTGTACATTTTATGCAGTTGTTTAGAGGAATTTCAAGCTAAAAATCACTTATTTTTCTGTTCGCCTAAGCGGATTCGGCATATTATACATATATGTGAATTTATATAATCCATAATGAATTTAGGAACGCAAATTATTTTTTACTGCATTCATATTTTTTTCTTTTCTATTTAGAAAAAACTAAGAACACAATAATATTTAATTTCCATTGAGGACACTAGATTTTGATCTCAGATCATAAATTTTTCGAGTCCAATTCTTATGCGACTGAAATGTCTCTTCAAATTGAGGTTCTACAGCAAAATAATATTAATTTCACTGTCCTTTGGGAAATTATAGAAATGAAGAGCATTCTGCTGCAGGAAAAAACCATCCGCTTTTAGCATCCAATGCTTCCAAAAGCTATAAAATTGACAAAAAATAAATACTGTCAAAGTACACATGTACCAAAATATTCCATGTTTTGTAATGAGCCTACAAGTCTCCACTTACTTCGCGCGGAAAAAATACAAACTGTCATTTTTCGGACAGAAGCGGAACCTTTGTGGTCAAAACGGAACGAAGTGCATAGAAGATATTTAGCGTGGGGTTTTTTCGACATAT